>VYXB01008673.1:0-132990 GCA_013397135.1 Pachyramphus minor | reverse complement strand
AGGTGACGATCCGGGAGCAGAACTTCCACAGCCAAGTGCGGGAGTACACGGTAGGACCCTCCGCCGGGCTCCCCGGCTGCGCGATCCCCGCCCGCCTCCTCCCCGCCCTGTCACTGCGGGACCCCCGCCCGCGGTGCCCGCCGCCCTCAGCCCTGGCCCCGGGCAGCCGGGGGGTTGTCCCGCTCCCCCTCGCTGTCCTTGCCTGTCCCAGCGCCCGGAGGGACCCGGGGGCCCGTTCCGGGTGGGCAGCACTGTGCGTGCTCCTCCCTCCGGGCCGTCTGGAGGATCCCAGGGCTGATCGACCCCCTGGAGTGTTTTCTTCTCCCAGTGCTTTTATGTGTATCCATACAAGGCACCGGTGTGCTCCATCGGAGTGCTCTCGGGACAGATAACAGTGCAACAACCTCGTGAACAGTGTTCAGCCTCGGGAAGAGAAGACTGAGAGGGGACCTCATTAATCTGTATAAGTATCTGAAGGGGGTGCCAAGGAGATGGATCAGGCTCTGCTTGATGTTGATGCACAGGAAGTTCCACCTGAACATGAGGAAGAACTACTTTGATGTGCAGTGACCGTGCACTGGGACACATTGCCCAGAGAAGGTGTGGAGTCTCCCTCACTGGAAATATTCAAGAACTGTCTGGACACAATCCTGTGCCATGTGCTCTAGGGTGACCCTGCTTGAGCAGGGAGGTTGGACCAGGTGACCCACTGTGATCCCTTCCAATCTGACCCATTCTGTGAACACCTCAGCCCTCAGGTGCAGCCTTGTTCCCATCAGGTGCACATGGGATTTTGTATTACCACTTGTGATGGTGGGATCCTCCTGCCTCGTTGACCTGTTTTCAGTGGCTGTGTGTAACCTTCACATTTTCCCTGACCCCTCGTGCCCGGTGCTCTCCCAATGGAGCCATACGGAGCAGGCAGGTGCAGCCCTGCATCCTGCATGCACACGGAGAGAGCAGTTGTGGTTTCCTCTCTGGCTGCCTCGTAATTGTTTTCAGGGCTATTCAAAGCTGGTGGAGGTGTTTTGATGGGGTTCATGCCTCTCCTGCTTCAATTCCAGGAAGGAAATACATGCTGCTCACAGCAGACATGCAGTGTTGTCTCCTGTGCACGTGCTGTCCCAGCTCAGCGGGGGGATCATGTTCTCTTTTTGGTCACTGTTGTCTGAGAAAGGATGAATTTCTTGAATTATGATTTCATAATTTACCTTTAAGTATTTTTCAGCTACATTGGGAGACTGAAATCCCACTGTTAACTGATTTATCTAGGCCTAGGGCTCAGTCATTTGGTAACAGAGACTTGCTTGGATCCCCGGAGTGTTAATTCCTTTTCTGTTACGAATCGATGTTAAGACCTTCTTTCTGAAGTGTTCTCTTTGTGGGATGTTTTTTTTTCTGAAGAGCGCAAAACAAGCCTGTATGAAGAGAACTGTTACTCTAGGAGTTTTTTTGGACTTTCTCTTTTTTGGGAGGGGATTTAGTGTATGTCCTGGAAGCTGTGACAAGTGTAGGGGCATAAAAAATAAAATACTTTTTTGTAAAGAGGGCTTTAAACATTATCTTAATCACCTTTGTGGTATGAAAACATGGATGTATGCGCAAATCACCTGTCTTTTCCCTTGTGTCTGTTTTTCCGTTTGTATTTGTGCGCTAATTGTCTCCTACTTATTTCCACCAGAGTCTTGTTCTCATAAATCTTATGCTACTTACGGTGCTTTTGTATCTGGTTGGATGCACAGATTTTGAGTCTGAAGGAACTGTGTGCAGCCTCTCTGGGTACTGTTACAAGTAGTGAAGGTCTGTTAAACTCATAAAGAACTATCTCATCTGTATTTCAGCTGCTTTTCTAAAGCTTTTTCAGCCCATTTAGAGCAGTTGGTAACTCTTCCTATTGGTGTAGCTATGTAAGAAATCCTATAAGACTTCAGTAACTCATATTTTAGAGGTGCAATGTTGTTTTGTTTGGACAGTGGAGGCAGAATATTCTTTCTCTTGAAACTTTACTTTGATCTTAACATGGATCACAAGCCACCTTTGTTATTGTTTAATCAGTGGGAATAATAATAACAATTTTGCCTTTTAAGTCATGCATTGGTACAGTTGTGATCTAGTCTTTAATTTATGTTGGAAGACCACAGGATTTTAGGAGTGCATGAAGTGCTGCCACCCCCAGCTGAGTGTGCAGTCTCATAGCTGCAGGAGCAGCTGGAGGAGTATGAGTGTGTTTGTGGTTAGTCTGAGCATGATGGAGCACACAGAGTGTGTTCCTTACATGCACAATTATGTTAACATCCTCTCCTACCCATTCCTATCCTCGCTGTTCATGAAGTTATGTGGTTAATATCATTTCTTAAAGTATGCAGATAACACAGCTGTTGTGTGGGTAGTGGACGTAATCATCAGCCCCTCAGCTGGAGGAGGGAACAGACTCCACTCTAACATATGCACAAAACCTTGATCCAGCTGCAGGTGGACTGGGGAGAGTGGAGCAGTTAATAGAAGGATTTTATGTTACAAGGGGTAGTGTCTTTAACTTGCAATAGGGTGGGTTTAGAATAGTTAAGGAAGAAATACTTTACTGTGAGGGTGGTGAGACACTGAAACAGATTGCGCAGAGAAGTTGTGGCTGTCCCATCCCTGGAAGTGTTCAAGGCCAGGTTGGATGGGCTTTGAGCAACCTGGTGTAGTGGAAGGTGTCCTTGCCCGTGGCAGGGCATTGGAACGAGTTGATCTTTAAAGTCCCTTTCAAACCATTCCATGATTCTGTGTTTGTTGTTTAATATTGCAATGGAGAAAACCTGTATATGCCTGTAAGGAGCAAGACAAATTTATGTAATCCAGTAGTAGTGTCTTTGCAGAGCTAGTTGTGTGGCACAGTCTTTCATTGAAGCTGAAGTGATACATTCATGAGAGAAGAGAAATCAAAGTAAGCCAACGTAGTTGAAAAGAAAATCCTTTTCACTTTTCTCTTAGAAATTTTCTTTGAATGCATACAGGATTTTTAGGTTGTGCTTTGTGATGGAGTCCTAAGGGCACACTAAACTTAGCTTCACTGTAATGTTTCATTTCTGTTTCATCTATTCTCTGAACTGGCAAGCTACAAAGTTTTCCGTAAAGTTGTGTAACGTAAAAAAATTCAAGGCTTGTTATCCTTCTGCTGGTGGTGCCTGTCTTTCTGCAGGTGCCAACTTCTGCTAATTCCACCTTCAAAAGACAAATAGTTCTGACACATGTTTATAGATTGAGCAAGGGTAGGGAAAGGTTTTTTAAAAAATAAATCCTTCTTCTGCTTTTGAGGTGACTCAGTGGTTTAAAGCTTAATTTCACTCAGGCCTGTCTGCCCTCGATCTCATTTGGAGTGTCTGTATGGCACCTGTTTTTTAGAAGAGGGTACCTGCTTGCAATAAAATCATCTAACCTGTATTTTGTTGCTTCATGAGGATGATCTTTACTGCTAGAAGGTGGTTAACTCTCTACTCTAGTTTCAGCATAGCTCTTCTATGTGAATCTTCTGTGTAGAGGATCTGTTGTTTCAAACAGTTGTTGAAAACACCCAGGCTCTCAGACTTGTGTGAACTTTAAAATTCAGATGCAATGAAGTAAATGTGGAGATTGTGAACTGATGACCAAGTGTAAGAGACATGGCACAGTCACGAGTTTGCTCAAAGTCAGTGAGAGCCTTGACTTAACAAAGCCAGAGTCATACTCAGTTCTGGCTAAAAGAGGCATCTTTCTGAAAAGCAACTGTAGGTGATGGCAGGATATAGAAGAGGGTTTGTATTCTGTACTTGATCAGCATTTGTATGAAAGAGTTGTAAGGGCCGGACAATGTTCTGTGCTGGTCTGATACGATCTGTTACTTTGTACACTTATTTTGCCCTTCTTGGTCCTTTAGATTGCTTTTATAATTTGCTGAGATCTTGCACATCCGTGGAAGACATTTGAGCTTTTAGGGAGCTGTTTTTCCCTTGTGTCCTGTTATCATGTCTGTTTATAAAGTGTTCCATTTTCTGCTGGTGTTGTTGTGAACTGTTTATTTCAAATGTAAATCGAGTAAGTGCAATGGTTCAATCTCTTTGTGGTCCCCTGGGTTTCCTTTTTAGAATATTCTTACATTCCTTTTTTTCCAGTTTGAGTCCTCTGTTCTGCAGCGTTAGTTTGGACTTTTAAAATTTAGATCTACTTTTTTAATTGTTATTTTTCCACTTACAAAGTGTAGATTCTTGAGTTTGTAAAAATATACATGTATACTTAGTTATGAGGTTTCCTTGGCAAAAGACATACACTGTACTTACATTTGTTGTGTGGGGAAAACTGTAGAAGGACACAATTTTGTGACCATGGAATTATTACTTAGAAAGCTTAAGAATACACATAGTATATTTGGAAAGCAGTTTATTGTATTAAATGTGTCGTGAAAAAAATCAGTCCTGGTAGAATAAGTTTGAATACAGAAGGGCTTCATGCAAGTTCAGGCAGATGTTGAAACTGGTGTAATATGTAGTTTTATATTAAATGTGAGATGTGTCATTTTGAAGGACTAAATGTTTTCAGGCTTCAGACACTAAATATTCTGAGAAACTTAGTTCCTCTATTTCTTAATGCAATTTCCTCTATTAGAAGGCCTTTTTTTTTTTTTTTAACCATACAACTTTTAAATATAGTTTCTTTCTTTTTTTTTTTTTTTTTAAGGTGACAAGATTGTTACTTTTTGTGCACAAATCTGAATCTAAAAATAATTCCTAGCAGTTTAGAAAGGCCTTTTTAGGTAGGTGCAACTGTCTCATGTCTTTGATTTTGTTTGTTTGTTTGCAATTTCACACTAATACCCCTGGCTTTTTTTTCTTCTCTGATTTCTTTGTGTATATTTTGTCCTCTTGTTCTGTTTTAGGGTAGATGGTGTTCAGGATTCTTCTATGAACTAGTGCAGTGTGGTTACTGCTGGCATTTGTCCCTTATAGAGCTGTAAAATGAGAAAGCACCGTACTCCTGTTGGGAGTGTGCTCTTGTTCCTGATTGGTTCTGCCTCCTTAAAAAATTGTGATCTTTGCAGACCCTTTTTCATGCCAGAAGTGATGATATTCTGAAAGTGGGCCAGGAAGAAAGTGCTGATTAGATGGGCAGGTGATTAAGAACAAACTTACTACAAATACTGAAATTTTTTAAATTCATACATTGAAAACTTAGACTAATTTATACCTTAAATGGCTTCTTGTATCTCACAAATAAAGTTTTCCTAGGTTTCCTAGGCTTCCTTTTATTTTTCCTCAAATATTTTAGAAAAGATTTGTAACTGAATAAAGGATTATTTGTGGTAGTGGCATGAGATATAAAGCTGAAAGGATGGTGTGCATTGAATATAATTAAGTGCATAAAACGTTGGCATAATTCTGTCATCTTAAAAATATACCTTTACGTGTAAACATGGGTGCTGTACTGAACTTTAAGAAGTGATGAGTCATCTTCTGGCTGCTGGTCCTGAGGATCAGCACTGTGGATCCATCTGGAATCAATAGACATCTCCAAATACTTGGCATAGACAAGTGGACAGGGATACTTAATCCCAAAACAGAAACAGCTTTTGGAGAGTTCCACTTTTTCTGTTTACGTAAAATAAGCATGAAAGGCTGAAGTATACGAAGTTGCAATTAGTTACAGTTCAAAATAATTCCCTTTGAGTTCCTGGTGTGTTTCTTTGGGGTAGCAGTTGATCGGAAAGGTGACACATTTCATTGAAGGTACATCTGTTTAAGAAAATTTTATGTTAAGGTGTAATTAGATTTGAAAAAATCTAATGCAAAGTGAAAGAACTGACAGCAAACAAAACCAGCTGTTCACTGTAGGATCACAAACATCTTGGGTTTTGTTTGGGTGGCTGGGCATGGAGTAGAGACTGGATAAGATGCAGGATGTAACTGAGAGATCGGAGGGTTGTAATAACATCTCAGTCTTTGCTGTGATGGGGGATGCTGAGTGTTACTGAGTTGATTAGCAGAAGACCCTCTGGAAAGAATTGTTTTCAGAGATGTTGAGGAGGGTTAAGGGGAGGGTGAGGAGGAGAGCAGAGCAGCAGTGGAGATGGTGGTGATGTCAGAGAGGACAGAGAATTGAAGCATGTTACCAGTGAGGTTATGATAAGAAAGTCAGAATTCCGTTCTGGTGACATAGATGGAAATTTGAGTTAAGGAAGACTATCTAAAAAAACTATTCCATTCAGCATAAGGTTACTGCCTTTATTTGAAAGTTAAATGAGTGGGTTTTTTTAGTTTAAGCTGAAGTGCTTTCTCCTTTCCCGTCTTTCACCCTCCCCTATTTAATTTGGTATTTATTCTCATTTAGCAGGGCAGTGGTAACTCTTGTTGAGAAAGACTTCTGCCTCCCTCTCTACTCCCTTCATGCCCCTGCTCTTACCTTGAAAATCGCAGGCGCTGTCCTGTAAATGTGTGCTGTCAAACGACTTCCTGGGAACATTCATGTGCAAGAATTTACATAACTTACAACATAGGAAGAGAAGGGAATTTGAAAGTTGTGACTGTAGTTTGTTTTTATGCATATAATGTCTGGCAGCCTTGGTTGTTGCATTAGTCCAGAAGGTGAGGATACAGCCAGGTAGAGATGACCTGGAACGAGCTACTGCCTCCAACCCCCAGATTAGGCATTCACGTGACAAGGGAAATTGCTTCATACTTTCAGCAGCTTTGATCTGTGCTCTTTGGGGCCCAGTTGATTCTCTTAAAGGTGGTTTCAAAACTCATGTTGATGTTTCATCAGCTTGGTGTTGAATATGTATGGTAGTGTTGCTCAGCTGCTTCCCACGCAGAGGTTTCTAGTTTCTTGATTAATTGGATATTTTAAAGGTTGTTTCTGACTACCAGCAGCGTAGTTGCAAGAGAGAGCCCTATGCTTTGTACTGTTTTAATATTTGAATGCTAAAAAAAGTTCTGAAAACTTGGATTAAGTGAAAAATATTCTACAGATCTGTGTTTTAGTTCCTCTATTTCCAAATCACGTGTGCTCCACAGCAGGTATTATGTGTATCGATGGCATTGAAGTCTGCATAGTCTGCGTATGGCTGAGTTTAATATACAGAGGATAGAAGCACTCTATGTGTGATATTTTTTTTTTCCCCCTTCACCTTCTAGTCTTACAGTGGTGTGGTTTCCAGGATAGGCTTCACAGTTGTTATCAAAACACAGTACTTCACAGTTTTACTGGTGATTTCAAGAGTCCAGTTATGCCTCGAGTATCCCATTTTTTTTTCCATTATCTCACTGTAATTTCTATTTTTCATGTATTTATGGGAAGAATTGATGCTGCTGAGTTTTAGTTGAATTTCACAATAGAAACATGTCTAAAATATATGCGAAATTTGTGATAGCTTATGTTGAGTAGAGAGTCTGTAGAATTGATGAGAATTAGGAAAACATACAGATACTGCAATTTAAATATATTTGTATTTTGAAAGTGCCACTTAAAAAATGCTACAGATGTATGTGTGAGAAGACAAGGAAGAGTATTTTTATGTGTTTGTATGAGAAAGTTCTTTAGCTCTGTTTTCTAAGATATGCAGTTTGCCCTGTAAAATTAAGATGAGCCAAAGAAGCTGTCTTAAATAAATTCTTTACTGAGTCTGTATTAATGAGACTTTTGTGGTTATTTTTTGAGAAATGACTTTTTAATGGCATGACTCTTAAGTTTTAATACAACTGATTTTCACAGCCTGGCATTACACTGTTGAGCAGTACCTACATTCAGGGGCAGAATGGTAGCATGGTCTGGGTTGGTGCTATTGGTGTTAATTTTGGGGAGAGTTTTTAAATTGTGCACTAATGTTAAAAAGTACTCTTGACTCTGATTTTATTGGCATTGCTGTAGCCCTTACAGCACTGACTTTGTAATTTTCTTAGGGGGGTTGAGTGTATTCCTGGGTATGGAAACAGACCCCTGAACAAAGGTATCTTGGGCTTATTACTAAGCATTGTGGAGGTGCTGTAATATTTTTTTTTCTCTCTACCTGGCCATATAAATACATTCCCATTAAACACCTAAAAGGGAATGTAAAAGCTAATAACTTAATTTATGGATTTGGATTCCTTCATTAGTTTGAAGTGGAGCTTTGCTGATGGTGAAGTTAATGTGAATGTAGTTTGAAGTGAATGACATATGGAAGCTACCTTCTGAAGGGCTGTAGAAGCTGATTTTTATCTTCAGCAGAATTTCTAGCACATGGAATTTATTTTTGGATGTCTTGTATTTTCTGTTGGATCCTGGAATCTTTTCCTAGATGAGCAAGTCTAGGCACCCAGCCTGGGAACCACTTACAGTTATAATTTCTTGATGACTTTGGAACCAACAAAAAAAAAGTGGGTCAACCTCTTGCACATGTTTTAAGCCAGGGAGGAGTCCTGAGAGGAGACCATACATGTGGGGGAATCAGAGGTGTGGAGGGTGGTGTTAATGAGCAGAATTAATCTGTAGGCATAGGACATATTTGACATCTTCTCCCAAGGTTGTATTTAGTGTATCATGTCAAGTGTATAGGGCTGGCTGGTTTAGAGTGAACTTAATCTAACCACAGAGTGCAGAGCTTTTAAGAATAAATAGTTAATATCTCATTTTGAGAAAAATAAGATGTTCAAAGCAGATAATATAATGAATGCTGAGGTCAAACAGAGAGCAGAGTTAGAAGTTTTAGTTTTCCTTAGTGTGCTTAGTTTGTGAAAGATCACTTACTGTTGACACATCCAAAACAGGTGGAACATCTTATTTGCTTTTTAGATGTCAGTGGGATAATTGAGTTATTAGAAATAGACCAAGCAGAACTGTTTGCCTCCACCTGTATTTTCTTGCAGTTTATTCCTGTCACCCTTTCTACAAGTAAACAAAAGCAGTTTCTTTTTGGGACAGTCAGAAGAAGCTATTTAGTTGCCATGTGGTATTTTAATGCACATTAAAATACTTTAGCAGCGTGAGAACAGTAAGAGATGAGTGTATAGTGCTGTGTTTAGTTGTTTTCTATTACAGAAATTAAACCCCAGGAGTGCAACAAAACTATTTTCTGTAGGTAGTAATCACAGGCAAAACACAGACAGTTCTGTTTTGAACATTTAAACATGTAAATAGACATATTCTAAATGGTGATGTTACCCATTGCCTCTTCTCTGTGCTAAAGTGTTTTCTACTTAGGGAGAAGGACAATCTGTAAAGTAACAACAAGAAATGGAGATGTTCTTTGTTATGTCTGTAGCCTTTTTTGTGTATCATTTGCATAGAAATGCTGGTGGATGTAATAACAGGAAGGATTTTTAATACTGACACAGCCACTTTGTTTTAAAGTTATTTCCTTTCTGCCCTAACTCCTTCGTTTTTTGGAGCTTCTTGATCTTTCATTTCTTACATAGCGTAGTAAAATGCTGTTCACTTCTTGTCTGTTTTGCTCTTCCAGATTTTCTCTCCCTATGGTAGATGCTACTATGCAATCAAGTGGGAGGAAATGATAACTTACCTGCTTTGATGCTTTTCAAGTTGAAATGAACATGTGTTGAACCTGTGTTTTGTGCTTGGAAGTGTGTTAAATCAAAGAACATTACTAAGGTGTATGACTTCTTTCTGTGAACGAGTTCTGTGGTGGTTCCTACTGCTAGAAGTTGTTCTGTAAGATGTCTGGCTGTTTCATAGTTGGGAGGAGTTCCCTGACACAGTCCTAGTGGAACCTGTGCTCACACTAGTACTTTTAAACACATTCATAAATGACCCAGAGAGGAGTATAAATTATGAGGTGACTAAGTTTGTGATGGTGCTTGTTTATTCAGGACAGTAAAAAAGGCTGACTGGACTCCAGGCTCCTGCTCAGGGGAGGGTCAGCTGTGGTGTCAGATTAGATTACTTAGGGCTTAAAAACCTCTGGGAATGGATATTGTACAACCTTGCTGGGCAACTGGTTTCACTCCTTGCCTCCTCATGGAGGTGATTTCTTCTTGCCTCCAGTCTCATCCTCCCACTGACCCCATGGTCCAGAGCTGAGCTCTGTCTCCTTAGTGACCTCCCCATAAGTACTGACAAGCTGCTGTCAGGTCCTCCTGAAGCCTTGTTTGTCTCAGGCTGAACACGCTGAGGTCCTTCAGCCTGTCTGCACCAGGCAAGTGTTCCAACCTCCTGACCATCTTCCTTGCTGCAATTACCAACATCTTACCTATATAGGAGGCTCAAAACTAGGCTCAGCAACTACACATGACAGGATAAATGCTGCCTGGAGAGAGAGAATTACTTCCCATGATTGTTGGCTTTGCTCCAGGTGATACAGCCCAGGATGCTCTTTGGAGTGTGCACTACCAGGGCACAGTGATTGGCAGGTATTGGACAATTATTGGACGAGGCACCTACGTGCTTTCTTCCTTGTGTAAACTACAGCTGTGCTTCCCACAAACAGTTGAGAATAATGCCATGCTACATAAATAGAATCTGTTGATCTTCCTGTACATAAAAATGCAGCTTTTGATGCACACAGACATGAATTACAGTTGTAAAAGATGGTTGAATCTTGCTTGTAAGAGGAAGAATCTTATGCATTTTGAGCATAGTCTTAGCATGAAAGGGCAGCTCTAGCACTTGCAACAGAAAATGATGCTTTTACCCATCTGAGGCATGAATTTCGGTGCCAGAGTTTTAAAGGTCATCCACGTGGACTAATCAGTGTCAGCTGATCCTTGATAATTGTCAGTGGGATAAGTATAACATAATTTGAATTAGTTCAGGCTGTTACTGCTCGTGCTTAATGTCAGCCCCTTAGAGACACATAGTTACGAACTGAAATGTATGCAGGTGATCTCTGGCTCCATTCTCACAGGAGCTGAGAGCTGTGTGGGACAGATCCAAAAGAATGACTTGGATCATACTTAGATGACTTTGGATGAGAAATCCAGAAGTATGACTCTAGAAGAGTTGGATACCAGATACCTAAGAATGTAGTGCAGTGTGTCTCCAAGTAGCCTCTCTTGGCATGTCTAGTGTGTAATGTAAGCAGGAGCATAAAGCACTTCCAGAACAAGACAGGTTTCTTTTACTTGTCCCAGCACAGGTTGTATTTAGTCCATGGGAAGAGATGTGGCTGAACCACATACATAAGGTTTGAAGACTCCTTAATGTGCCCCCTCTTAAAAGGAAGCCCCTCTATGTGACACAGAATCCATGTGTTTCGTTTCCAGTTACTGAGTGGTGTGGAGGGGACACACTCACACACACATTAAAAGCGATTAAGAATTGCTTTGCTTGACTGTTTGGCTATAACCATGTACAATTCTTGGACTCCTCTTGATTTCCTTAATGTTCTGATCCATCTGGTCAAACATGAACGGAGTTGTATTTCCCCTACAAGGTGAGAACGGACCATAGTTGCACTTAAAGTAGCTTCCCAGTCCAACTGTGGCAACAGATCCACAACTACTTTGTCCCTCAAAGTTGGAATGAATTCAAGGAAATAAATTTTCATACTGGAAGGTATAATTTCTTGTTGTTGTTGGTGTTTGTTTTTTTTTTTTTTTTTTTAAGTTAACACTATCAGGGGCTGTCAGAAATCCATATTCATCACAGTTGGGTACGGTCTTTGCACAGTGTCTTGACTGTCTCTGGAAATCAAACCTAAAAGAGCTTCATTTGAGCTCCACTGCAAAAACTTCTTGCAGAAAACTGTGGGATCTGAGGAATATAGCTTGTCCTAGATTTGCTGTATTTTAGCATCCTTAACTTTTGTCAGCTCTTACTGTAGAGATGATGGCATGAACCTGCTTTTTGGTTGAAAACAGCTTGCAAAAAGATTTGGATTTAACATTATATTCCAGTGTTGGCTCCAATACTGTCACATAAGCTAGTTTTCTGAAGAAAAGATGGAATTTAAAGAATAAAGGCTTTTTTTCCCCACTACATATCAGTGTAGTTTTTTGCATGGTGTTCTGCTTTTAGTGCCCTATGTCAGTGTGGCTGCCTGTGCTTTTTAGTAAGTGATTAGAAATGAAAGCTGACAGATGATTTAGGGTACTCTGAACACATGCATATGTGAATTAGCTCTCTTCCAGAGGTTTTTTAGAAAGGTCAAATGAGGAATTGTTAAGAACTGCATTTTCTGAGGCTACATGGCTATTGGTGGAGTGTTCCTTTTGCGGATGCCAAGGGCTGTACCCAGAAAATGCATTGAAAGGTATTTCTTAACGTAGAGTCAGTGTACCTTAGCAGAAGAGCTGTAAAGTGACTAAGAAACTGGCTGTATTGTACATGACACAGGGTGGTGTGTTTGGGAGGAAAAAAAAAAAACTACCATTCAGTTTCCTCAGGGATCAGCATTAAGAGCAATCTTGGTCAACTCAGATGAAAATGAAGTAAACCACTCTGTGGTTAGCACAAACCCAGTTCTTCAGGAGATGTGGTCAACACAAAAAAAGGTTAGAACACGGTTAGAAAGGACTCAGTTACCCCAAAGCCATAGATGTAGTGTGACATTAAGGTGTGTGGTTTAAAAAAAAAAAAGATGTGGTGATGAACTTGAGCCCTAAACCCAAGTTTCTACTGTAACTTGAGAGCTGCTCTGCTGGAAGTGGTTGGGAAGGACAGTGTGGATAGATCCAGTGAATCAGAGGATAATGCTGAGTTACTCGTGTGATTCTCAGGTGAATGTGGTGAAGCACTTTCAGCACAGCAGGAAGGGCTTAAATGCTGTTCCATACAGCTCTAAGGTTGTACCTGGAGTGCTGCACACAAGCCCAGACACTCATAGCTGAGAAACATGAACTGAAGCTGAGCAAATACAAACAAGGCTGGTTTTCTTTTTTTGCAGTACAAATATCCTGAAACAAACAGCAGCATGAGGAGTAAGAACCCAGGATTGCAGCGTGTCAGGGCAGTGGAGCCTATTCTTTAGCTGTCATGGGCAACACATTCCTTTTCCCCAGCTTAACTGAGTTCCACTCTAAAAATAGTTAGGATGCTGACTTTAGCTATTGCCTTTAGAAAGCTGTTCAGAATGCATGGTTAGAAACAGTTCAGGATCAGAGGTTTCACTGAGTATAAATTGAGACTGCAGTAATATTTCTCAGTTTGCTGCTTGACTTGTTTTGATCAATATGAAGAACTTTTAGTTTATGAGTTCTCTTTTGTTAAGATCCTACAGCTTTCATTTATCAGAATTTACGTGTTTTCTTGTCCATCATTTAAAAATTATGTGAATTCTCAATAATTAACAACTTTATCAAACATGTACAAAGTTGTTCTCAATTCTAACAGAAGTAGGGGATAATTACTCCAAGATACATAGTTGCCCCTTACCGTTTAGTTGCAAAGTAGCTGTTATTTAAAACCAGAAATGCAGCCTTTGATAGTTTGTGTTACTGGACAGCTTTTATCTGCTGTGCCCTTCAAAATACCTCTTTTATCTCAGTGGTACCTTTTAAGTACAGACCCACATTTTCATTGTAACCTTACTATCACAGATAGAATAAAGGTCATTTGTTTTATTTGAAGATACAAACAAGATTGCAGTAACTTTTATTCTTGTTTTAAATAAAATCAAACCAAAAATGAACTTAACTACATCTTACTTCTATGTCAGTACAGTGTTATTTGGATCTGACAAATTTTTAAAGAATTCACTGACCCTGTATATGTGATACCTGATTTTAAAAAGTGGGTGCCTAAAATTAGATGTCTCTATATGTAGCCTTGGTCTAGTTTTCAAAGGAACTGGAAGCTTGGAGAAGGATTTTCTTTCAGCACTGGCATTGTATTTTCTGATACTGACAGGATGAGCTGGGTCAGAGTACTGAAAAATCAAGGTTGTTCTCAGTTTCTTTTGTTCTTCCTGACTCAAAAATATACCAACTTATTTTATTAAATCTTAATAACATGCTTTATAATTAGAATTATTTATTTATTGAATTGAATTCTTTATCAAAACGTTTTCCTCTTTGAAGCTTCCTCAGGAAAGTTGGACTGGTGAGCTCTATTCAGATTAAATGTTTGAATTTGGAGATGTAGTTATGAAATCTGATTCTCAGCATCTGTATTTTGGGTGTTGCTGCTGTGTGTTGCCTGCACAGAGAATGAGCTTGGTTACCACTTTCAGACCTGCAGCACTGTCCTACTTCTGGGAGGCACCTGTAGGGCAGTTCCAGGCACCCAAGTGCCTTGCTCAGACACTTGGCTATCCTTTGGTTTTTTCAATCTGCAATGCACAAGAGAAATATTTTTATCAGTATTTTGTAAAAAGGCTGTCCTTCCTGAATGATGCATTCTTTCTCTCTCTGATTCTGCTGACTTGGTTGCAATGAGCTTATTTAGATGCAAATAACCCTTTCCAGGGTTATCACGACCTTCTCTTTCACTCTTCCCTTTTTCTTAGGGTAACTTTTCTGCTCCTGATTCTTTTAAGACAACAAATCTACAAATCACTGATTAAATAAGTAGATCAGCTGTTGCCCAGTGAAGCAATTTTGCTGCACAGAAGATGCTTCCTTCTTGCTGCGTTTCTGACTGAGTCACATTTTTAATAGTATCAACACCCAAGATGAAAGAAACAGTGTTGAGCCACTGATGCCTCATTTAGATTTAAATAATTTTTTTTTTTTTTACCCTACAAAGACTTGGAGGGTTGAAAGTGTCCTTTCTGCTGTTGGATTCCTTCCTCCAAGATTTCTGACATATTTGTAGGTGATTTGGTCTTACCTCATTGTGTTGACATACCAGTGCTACAGCTTTGAAACAAGTCACTCTGGGCTGAAGGTACCTCTGACCTAAATAAGCCTCCAACCTTGTGAGACGGGAGATTTGTGCCCCTGGCTTCTGACTGTAAAGAAAACATCATGTTTGATGAGCTCATGCTTGGACATCCAGTGTAGGCACAGGAGTCTCTCTGGAGTGTGTGTTGTCAGGTGGAATTAGTTTGATTCAAGACATGGTGGAAATAATAAACATGTTTGTTTCTTTCCACACGTGTTAACAGCTCACTCCAAAATAGATCTTCAAAGAGCCCATTGTATAAGATACAATTACATTTAGGTTATTGGTGAAGGGCAAATAAGTCTGATAACTTTCAAGTGGATTCAAACTTCAAAAACAATCCACCCCACCCATCCCTCCCCCAAACAAACAAACAAACAAAAAATCACACTATAAATAAGTTTTTTTTCATACTTTTAGAGTAAAACCTGCTGGCCATATAATTGCCCCGTACCTGTTACTCTAATTAAACTGTTCTTATGGGTTTAGCTTTCTATTAATAAGAGATAAAACATAACAGTCTTGAAATTTACATAAAATACACTCTTGTTGAACTGAATTCAGTTTTAAATTGTTGAGACTGGATTTTCTGTTTATTAAAATCCAGGCATTTCTTCACAACCTAATAAATGCAATGTTTTTTTTTTTCTTTTCCAGATCTGTTTTCTCCTGTTTGCTGTTCTCTACATAGTTTCCTACTTCATAATCACAAGATACAAAAGGAAAGCAGGTAAGCACAGAATTTTTAACATACCCCAAAATAATTTTGTTTTTCAGGTGAATAGATGATTCTTCTTCTCTCTGAAAAAAGAAAGCAGAAGAACAAGATCTGTGACCAAAAGTGTTTGCGAGGCTGCTGGTCTGTGGCAGCCTGGACTGAACTGATTGTGCTGCTGTCTTGCCCTCTCTCTGCTGCCTTTGTCCCTGAGCCAGGAGTTCCCAGATGAGTTCCTTGTCCCTACTCTGGCACTTCTCAGGCCCTTCATTGTGCCATGTAGGATCATTAAACAAGGCAGGGAGAGCACTGAAGTGTCTCAGAAGAGGATCAGTGACTGCTGATGTTGTCATTCTGTGATTCAGTGGGAGGGCCACAGTCACCAGTTCTGTTGTGGCTCTGTCACAGCTCAGATTTCAACTTTCTTGAGAGGGAAGAAAGGAGTTACTGTCAAGTAGATGCTTCTGCCTCCCTTGCTTTTAGATCCTGTTGCTCTCCTTTCACATCAGCTTTTCCAGAATAAGTATTTTCAGCTGTGTTTTAGCACCAAAATCAATTTTACAACTTTAACTGGTAAAGTAAAATGTTACCAGTGATAGAGAAGGAAAGTACTGTATTTATTGTAAAAGTTCTGCTTTTCTCAGGCACAGTTATTTTAGTGTTCTTAACCTGTTCCTTATGACTTCACCACTGAAGTCTTATTCCTTGAGATAATACTGTATTTTTTTTCCTTTAACAACATTGTCTGTCTGAAACTAGGCTGTAGGAAGCCCCATAATTTTCTTCTATATTTTTTTTCTAAAGACAGGAGCATAAAAATCTGTATAAAATGTCAGAATCTTTGACTCTTGGCGGCTTATCTGAGACCTTGGTGCTTGCTAATAGTCAGTCATGCTGTAGAAACGTTCTTGTGGATGATGATCTTGGCACTTTGAACTTTAATGGAAAATGTTTATTGAGCTATAGTGAGCTGTGTTATGATGGACCTGCTTTCATAGAAGGACTCACATTTTAAAAAGTAAATGCTTCATGAAATTTAATACCTGAAAAAAAAAAGGTGCATCTCTTTAAACATAGGAAGTAAGACTGATGTTGTCCTCTGATCCTAATATATATTTTGGATACTACAAAGCTGCTACCATTTGGAGATACAGAAAAACAGGAAGGGGAAACTGGTTTGGCAAATACTGTTGGATGCAAAGATACTTTTACTACCTTTTTCTGGCACTTAGTCTTGGCCAGGAAGAGGAACTGCTCTGCAGCTGTCTTTATGAAAGGTTTGTGAGTATTTAGGTAGGCAAACTTTGTAGCTTGATAGGATCTTCCTAATGAGACATTTTTGAAGAGTTAACACATCTGGAACTCTTCTGAGGACAAATTGTTCACTGTTTATCCAACAAGCTGTTTAGCCAAAATGATTCATAAGAAACCTTGACTTAGTCTCTCAAAATACCGTGAGCTTCCTGTCAGAAAAACCAGACAACCCCATGTATTTTCACAGAAGAAATTCAAAATAGCATGGTGTTAGTGGTTATACATTTATTTCAAGTGTGTGCATGACTCTTAAGTAAGTAAAACACCTGACTTTATTTATGCTTAGATTTTAAAATAAATTTAATTTACCTCTTACAGAAAACCTAACAAATGCAAGAAAGCTGAATGTGAAATGATTTCAAGTTTAAAAATGCTTACATTTGTGTACTGATGTAGAGTGTAAAGAATAAGTGAAGGATGTTCATGTTAGTGATTGATTTTGAGTGAGATGTTAATATTATTTTAAATAATTGTAGTATTAAGTGAGGAATAAATAAACAAAATTGTCTAAAATGTGAAATACCAGAAGGGAAGCCATGATACCTTAAATCCCAAACAAATAACAAGAATAACAAGACCGCTCCTGGTTGTCACAAACCCCCAGGACCTGGGAGGAGGGATAAGTAAGGGGAAGCAACTGAGTAGTGATCACTACTGCTCTGGGTATGCTTTCTTGTTTTAAGAAGACAATAATACTGAAAATGAAACATCTGTTTAGGGATTTCCAGTAATAGTTAGCATGGACCCTAAGACTTTCCTATAGCTTGCCTGCTCTCCCTGGTTTCAGAGGTATCCAAAGGCACAGTTTCTAGCAGCAGCCATGGTAGTGGTAGTCTGAAAGTGTGTTTGCCACAGAGCCCTCTGGAAGGTGTTTCCAAGAAATTTTGATCTGCATATTTAGGTAAAGTGAAATAACTTTGTTGTTACATTGGTTGAAAAGAGTTCAACTAGTGTTAAAAAAAAAAGAAAGAAGGCAAGAGTATTCGAATTTGGAAGGAACCTTCTTAAAATATTGATGCTAATAAATTGTATCAGTAGGTCTAAATTTTAATTGCAAAATAAAATTATTCCTATGTATGTACATTTTAGCCTGAGGCAAGACATGTAAGTATTGAATATAACCTGCTGTAATTTAATTTTCAGATGAGCAAGAGGATGAAGATGCCATTGTTAACAGAATATCGTATGTATAGCTCTTCCTTGCAGAACTCTTTTTTCCTGAATATCTTGTTATGATAGAAATCTCGTGTGCTTCCAGATAAGTAACAGCTCTTTTTAAATGTGACAGCAAATAGGTTGCTAGAGGGCAGAGGAAAAAGATTTGTGCTCTCAAAGTTTGGTCTAGGGCTTTTTTTCACCTCTGGTTTTCCTGGTAGACATGAACATTGCATTAGGCAGAATATTGTCTGAGGACTTGATGCAAAGGGTAGAACTCAGTGCAAGACCTGCACCTAAGTTTAGGTCTCTAAAATGTAGGTATTTAGATGAGAGGTGTTTAAGTTTCCCCTGCAGTCGATGGAAGCCCTGTCAAGGGAGAGAGTGGATCCTGGGAAGAAAGCTAGCTCCCTCTGAAGTAGACGTCTGTATCTGATCATTGTAAAAAAGCTTAAAAAAGTCTAAGACAAAACACTTGCCAGACCTGCTAGTTTGCCAGCAACTCTCTCCTCATCCTGTTCCTTTGTGAAGCTCTATATTAGTATCTCCTGTTTAAATACGCCTCAGGATTTACAAAACATCCATGAGCTGTTGCTGCCCTTTCAATTACATGATTTGCTGAACTATGTGAACCTGCTACTTGCTTATGACAATGTTCTTAGCTCTTCCCTGGTGATACTCCTGGAAGGAGAGCTCGTTGAGTACTTTATTGATTTGTCTTGTACCCTGGGAAGGTGCCGAGTACATTGCAAGCTGTTCACTTTTAGCTGTGCAGCGGTGGCAGGCATGGAAGATGTACGAAGGAGATGTAAATCTTAGGTGCACTTGTCCCAGTGGTGTCTGATACTGATACTTTTCATGAATTCAGAACACTTATTTGCCACAAGGTCTACTTCAGATCTAGAGAACAATACGTATTTATAAATGCCATGAAGCTCTTCCCTCTCAAGTACAGGAACATCTCTCCTGTGCTTTTAAGGCTACAGTGAAGGCTCTTCTAGAATTGAATTTTTATTGCACCTGTGGTTCTGCATTTTTCAGTATTCAAAGGGTAAAATTTGTCTTGTTAACTGTTACCCCCTGTATTTGTTTTCTAATTTAGCTTTAAAATACAACAAACGTACACTGTGTTTGCATGAAGAACAATTTAAGACAAGATTAGCCCCTCCATCAGAGTAACAGCATTTTGTTAAAAGTGTTGTTATAAATATAAAATGCTGTTTTTTCTATCAGCCTAAGCTTTCTTGTTCCTTAAGAATGTGCATGTTGTTTTTCAAAAAGCTTTAACTCTCAAGCATCTGTACATAGATTTTTCTTCAGGAAAGAATTTTTGTCAGGACTTAAGAGGTGTGTGTAAAGAAAAAGCCAAACTGCTGTAGCACCTTTCTGTAGTGTGTTAGGTTTCACAATTCTGGTGATAAATACTTAAACACCCTTAAATAAATGAAAAAAAAAAAAGTCTCAGAAATGAACAACAGTAGCATAAGAATATTAAAAAAAATTAAATTAGTCACTCAGACTTTCTTCTCTAGGTTAAGTATTGTGTGAATGAAAAATGGATTTGTAGACTGTTGAGGAAAAGTAAGATTTTATAACCAAGTTAACTAACTGTTGTAACCCTATTTAAGGTCATATTTTTGTCCTGCTATTTTTAGAATAACTTCTAATTTTATTGTAGCATTGTATTTGTTCTGTAAGAATTTTTTTTTTTTTTTAAGAACACAGTTCTTTTTAATGCCACAAGATGGCATTTGCCGTAAGTTGTATTTGGGATCTATAAAGCTTAAATATTTCTGAAAATTTTCAGATATTGACTTTACAGCTATGAGATGATAACTCAAATAACTACTTTGTGAAAGAAAAGCAATTTTTTTTTAATTTGTTGTTAAAATATTTGTCTATGTATAATTGTACTCTACAGACATTAGAAAGCTACTCTGCTTTTAAAAATTGTACAAAGAATATAGAAATTGATTTTTTTTCTTTCATATGTGTGTATGTGGGAAATGAAAACCAAAAGAGATGATGTATGAAAAGATATTTCATGAATTCCAGTAATTTAACCTTTGTATCCGATTGGAATTTAATGCATGCAAGTCCCAGGAGAATAATTATGGTAATTGGTAGAAACCAATGCTTTTGCTGGATTCTATAAACCATTTGGTAACTTAAATTTGATTTTTGGAAGTGCAATGTTGTGGAAATTTCAATTTTTTCTGCCCATTTACAGTGTAAGAATGTGTTGCCTTCAGACACTGATTAACAGGTAGGCTAACTACTGTTTTTCCCCCCTGTTCAGAGCATGTTGGTGGTAACAGTGGTACATTTCTTTAAATTTCAGGCTGTTCTTGAGCACCTTCACTCTAGCAGTTTCAGCTGGTGCAGTCCTGCTTCTACCTTTCTCAATAATCAGCAATGAGATCCTGCTTTCTTTTCCACAAAACTACTATATTCAGTGGTTAAATGGCTCACTAATTCATGGTTAGTACTCGGCGTAATGTAATTAAAACGGGTGTCTTCGTTATACTTGCACAGATATGTTCTTATTTTCAAACTGGTAACTCCATTTTCATTTAATATGCTAATTGAATTGTTAATGTGCTATTGGCTCATTGTTTTTGCTGCTGTGTGATATTTCACAAAATCTACACTAACTGTTCTGTTGGTTGTTTTTTTTTTTTTTTAAGCATTAGACAGACTTGATGGAATTAAACCAAATTCACTGCTTTGAATATTAATGTAAATAAGAGCTACTAGAAGCTAACTTGAAACATGCTATTCAAGCTTCTTCTGTGTGTTTTAATGCAAGATTCATGTTCGTTTCTCTTTAAGATGATACCTATTAAATTTATTCTTAAAATGTTTTAAGAAACTTGCTATGAATATAAGCGTATCATGTGGTAAAGACNAAATGTTTTAAGAAACTTGCTATGTATCGTGTGGTAAAGATGTGCAGTAAAATAGTAACTGGTGACAACAGGACGTTCTTTGGTAGATTTGGCTGGAGAAAGTAGGTTTACTATGTGAAGTTATTTAATATGGAACAAATAATTTACAAGTTAACTGTGGTATCCTTTTAGCTCTTGTGAAGAGATAGTAATTTGACTTGAAGATTTTTCTCTGAAAAACTGTATGCTGTTGCTAAATGTCTGATAATGCAGATAGCAAATCCATGAATTTCCAGATTCCTCACTTGCAAGGATGAGTTTGGGGTGTTTTTGTTTGTTTGTTTGCTTTTTTGTGAAGTGAGAGGCCAGAAGTGGTGTTTGCAGGACATAAAGGAACAATTCTTCACAGTGGGGATGATTGGACAGTGGAAAAGGTTGTCCAGAGACATTGGGAGATCCGGAAATTTTTTCAAAGCTCAGTTGGTTAAAGCCCTGAGCAACCTGATTGCACCTGCAATTTGGTTTCTTTAAAGGCAGATTAGACTGTAACTTTAGAGGTTCTTTCTAGGTGAGTTATTCTATGATTTGTTTTGTCACACATCATAGGGGATTGCTAATTTGGTATGTCTCCTTCATGGGAGAAAGAAACCCAGCTAATTCTCATTTTTCATATGGATTTGGCTGCTCAGACCTTTACATGCTTCACTCCCAAACATAAGGAATAAATAAAAGAAATCCTTCTTTCTGTGTCTGAATTGTCTTTGGAAAAAGGACAGTAAAATATTTCAGAGACTGAAAATTATATAATAGCCAATTCAGAAATTTTCCCCTTTGTCAGAACTGCTACACTACAGCAGGAAACTTGGGTTAACAAGAAAGCTGCTGGAGTAAGTAGATGTCAAATAAGATGGTTTTTGAATTTTTTGGTGACCATCTTCTTTTGATTTTAATGTGATAATTTTTGGATAGTACCACTTTATGCCTGCACAGTGTAATTTATATTCTCTAAGTCCAATAGCAGTGGCTAGCAAGAAAGTAAATTCAGCATCTGTGGTGCTTCCAGGTGTAAATGTGTATTGCAAAGCTTACAATAGGGGTAGGTATGACTGGTAAACCTTGTGTGAGGTAAGTTGGTGTGAAGAACTCCAGGAGCATCAGAAGGTTTGGGATCTGTACACGGGAACGTTTCCCTGGGGGAAGGGCTCCCTCTTGTGGCACTCGCCGGGTTTGCACTCCCGCATTTCTCGGCTCTAAACCCTGTTCGTGTCTGGCAGGACCTCGGCGAGGTCAGCGAGAAATACCCGTGCGAACTGTGAGAGCTCGTAGTGCCGTCACAAGCACTGAAGCCCAGCCAGTGTTATGTCTCTGTCCAGCACAGTCTTCGTGTGGGGCTTGTGTACTGCTTTGCAAGTGTTCTCAAGTGGAAAAAATTGTGTTGCTTGAAAACACTTCATTTTTTCTAGATTTATGAATTACAGCTATAATCCGAGGTATTTGAACCTGACATTAAGGGGTATTATACTTCAGATTGTTGTGTTATTTGTGGCATATAGAAAAGTAGAAAACATATGCCTCAAATTTTTGAAACAAGGCAGAAAAGTCTTCTGCAGAAGGCAGAAAAGCCTGTATCCATTATAAAACACTCTTACCTAATTAATACATGCAGAACTAAACCCAAAACTAGTTCTGACAACTGGTGCTCCCCTGTGCTGCTGTTGGGTACAACCACCAGGTGGGGGTAAAACGTAATGAAACTGCCATGAATAAGAAGGATAAGAAATGGCTCAGGGTCTACTCTGTTTGCCAAAGACTGAGAGATTTTTAATTTCTGTGTTTTATTAACATGTTTTATGGGGGACATTCTTAAGTCACTCCAAATGCAAAGGAAAAAAAATTGAAAATATTCTAATAGATTGCTTAAAGCTTTTCTGTATGTTGAAATCTGCAAGTCTCTTGCAGCTTTATGATGCAGTCAACGTAGTAGGCAATAATTCTTTTTCTGGGTCTATTTTGATTTGATTTCTGAACTATCAAATTAGGATAAGAAATATGGAGAGCTCTGTATGTTCCTTATTTTGAGGAAAGTGCTTATGTCTGTCAGCAGCAGAACATCACTGTTCTTCCCTCTCAACTTCAGGTGCATGTTGTAGCCCTGCAGTTTAATATTTCTGTAAATGTGGATGCTATCAACGGGCAATGTGTAAATTTGTGGATTTTAACTTTGAAAAAATCACCCTGGATATACAACACTCTTCCTTTGCTTAAAATGCTCTACATACCATGCAGCACCTAAGCACTGTTTTGTATTGTAAGATACCTGTGTAATAGAGCTGCTGAAATTAGGACAAGCAGGTATTCAGCTTTGCATTAGGTGACTGAATGCACTGTCTTCAGTTAGAGAAAACTGCTGAAATAAGACTCCCACCCCCATCTAGTAGTATTTCTACTCTAACTCTGGTGTCTTACTTGTTAGGGAGGGGAAAAAAAAAGCAGACTGCCGGAGTTAATGTCCCCTCCTAAGGGCTGTTAATGACATTCTTGCTGATGTTGCTATGCCTGAATGTTTCTCGAATGGTAACAGGAGCTTCCTGGCTAAGCAAATTCAAAAGGAAAAATCCCCTTCTTTGTTAGCTGGAGTTTAGCCACCTTTAGGCAGTCTGTTTTCTTTAGCAATTGAGTGTTATATTTCACGCATCTTTTGGAATTTTCTCGGTTTTTTTTCTGTGGTGTATTTGGCTAAGTTTGGTTCCCGGTGTCCTGGTGCTGTCAATCGCTGAAGTAGTAGTTCTTTTGGTCCCCTGCCTCCCTCTTCCCCCCTCTTTTTTATTTCTCCTTCAAATTTAAATAATGACATTTAAGGAGAAAGGAAGTATATGGTAAAAGCATTTTTTAAGAGGGTATAGGTGAAGATCACTGCTAACTATTTTACATTTGGAACTACATACAGAAATTCTTTCAGTAATGAATTCCCCACATACCCAGTAAATGTCTCTTTCCTTCCCTGCTCTTTCCAAAATGAACAGTTTCAAAGAAGGAAAAAACTCCTACATGGGAAGAAAGGAAACAAACAAAGCTGTTAGTTGAAATTTTCTTATCATGGGGGATATTCTTTTTTCAGTGATATTCAGGTGATATAACATAGTCCCTCACAATTGTGGAAACGTGTGCTTTGGGGAAGGTGGAGGACTAAGCCTGTTTTTCTCTACAAAGTAAAAGCTGTTTTTTTCAGGATGCAGAACATGTGACAGTAGTTAGATCTCTTAGCTACTAAATTGCAGGTAAGCTTTTGCTTTTGTAAAGAAGAAACACCACATCCTGTACAACTTCTGATAGGATGAGTGATGGTGGGTTCATGTATAGGCACTGGAAACTGGCTGTTCAGAAAGTGTTCAGCTTAGAAAATCTTAATAGAGCAGATGCCCTAATGGAGATCAGCTATCCTTTCAGGCTGTTTGCTAAACCTATTCCCTTCCTGCAGATGTCACATGTGTCTTACAGATGTCCTAGTTGTAATCAGTTGTGGATTTTTCCCTTAGAAAACAGAATGGTTGAGGTTGGAAGGAGCTCTGGAAGTGACCTGCTCCAAGCAGGGTCAGTCAGAGGAGGCTGCTCAAGGCACTGCTCGTTTGGGTTTGAATATGTTGAAGGGTGGAGATTACAAAACCTGTGGGCAACCTGTTGCAGTGTTTGTGTATACTCACAGTGGAAAACATTTGGGATTTTTAGTTTGTTTGTTTTTCTTCTTTCCTCTTATGACTGAGTAGATTTTCCAGTTTTTCAATTCATGCTCATTGCCTCTTCTCCATTCACTGGATACCAGTGTGAAGATCTGACTCTGTTTTCCTTTCCTCCTCCCTCATCAGATATCTTTATATATTGATAAAATCTGCTCATCTCTGCTCTCTGTCCATTTGTCCAGCCTGTTGAGGTTCATCAGAGTGGCAGGGGAGGACACTGCTCTTCCCCTTCTTCTCTCTTGAGCAGACTTGCTGGGGATGTGGTCTCTGCCATCACCCAGGTCACTGATGAAGATGTTAAATCCACCATGAACTCCCTGGGGTTTATATAGCATTGGTGACTGGCTTCCAGCCTGACTTTGTCCTGCTGGTCACAACCCTGGGAGCCCAGGAGCTGAGCCAGTGTTCAGAGTCCACTTACCTAGACCATACTTCTTTAATTGGACTGTGAGGACATTTGTAGGAGATGATTGAAAGCCTTACTAAAGTGGAGGTAAACAACATCTACTGCTCTCCTCTTGCCTACTGAGCCAGTCATCTCTTTGTGGAAGGCTGTTGTTGCTGTTCCTTTAGTATCTTCTGATTTGGAGGTGACAATGGCATTTGTATATTGCTCATGTTAAAATCTATGGTTTGTTAGAGTTCCTCCTGGAAAAAATATGGAAGTGATTACACAGAACTGATTTTTGTGAGATTCATTGATAGTAGTAAAATACTTTTGTCCTGAAAACTCTGAAGACAGCTTTTTAAAGAGCCTTCAATGAGATTTTGTGGAAGTAGTCCATGGTTTCAGCCATTTGCTGCTGTGTAAGTTGGTATCCAATTTCTGTTTGAAGATCATTACACAGGGAAATGGAGGTTTTTCAGCAATGACCTGCCAATAACTGTATCCATAAAAACCTGGCTTTTGTTAGCACTTGTATGTATAGTACATTGTTATATATAAGGGAGGAAAATGTACTATCTTTAACTTTCAAAGCTTAGAAACGTATAATGTAAACTTTTCTCTGTCTGTTGCAGGTTTGTGGAATCTTGCTTCTCTTTTTTCCAATCTGTGTTTATTTGTGTTGATGCCCTTTGCGTTTTTCTTCCTGGAATCAGAAGGATTTGCTGGCTTAAAAAAGGTAGGAAAGCACTGTTAAGTATGGAGTAATTGCAGTAATTTTCTTTTCAGCCCTTGTTTCTGATGACACTGAAATTATAAATTTGGGAGGATTTGGCTCTGGGATGTGTGTGCTTATGTGAAGATGTAAATATGGCTGCACACTCTTGCACAAGCCATGTGTATGGGGGGAAAAGGTATCCTTAAAAGCAACATGTACTGAGATAAAGAAAATTACTTTACTCTTTGTTTGTCTGTTTTGTTGTTGCTATTGTTGTTTAAATGAAATTATTTAATCAAGATTTTATTTTTGGAAAAGGATTTTTTTTTTTTTTGGGTGGGGGATGGTGGAAGGAGAGACGGTCCAATAAGTGCACTAGAAATAACATAAGGAAAAGGAGCACAGGTTTCTTGCTAATGGGAAGGGTGATGAAATAACAGATGACCCTGTGAAAACAAGCTTGATCTGTGAAAATTAAAATTACAAATGTCCCACAACAGTTTCAAGTATGGTCAGTATTTACAATAATATGTTAAGAAAGCTGTCTTAAATGGGTAAAGAATACCCTAAAATATTGACCTCGTTGAATATACTTAAGAGGAGCAAATATTTCAGTGAGGCATGGAACTTGGCAAAGCAATTTTTGAACAATAGAATGATAACGATTGTGTTAATATGTGAACTAAAGAATTACAGTGAAAAATTACTATAATGGGAGGCACATCAAAATGAATTTCAAATCATAAATATCAAATAGATTAAACCGGAATGACTGTCTGGGGACCCATTGTAGCACGTTTCCATTAATCTTTATCATCCGAATGATTACACTTTTGTTTTTAATGATACTACATTTGAGGGAATTCTGCTCCCTTCGGATGACAGTTCTCAGAAAGCAAAGGGTCTTGGAAAGTGATCTGAAGTCTGGAAAATGAAAAGAATTAAGGATGGATATGAAAGACTATGAATCATTGATGGATGGCATGTAATGTAAAGCCACAGGGGCATAATTGTGTTTGGAAGGAAAATGTAATTCCTGGTTGCATTGACAGGAACTGCCATGGGGGCAGTGATGTTGCCATTTTTGCTCTTGGTGGAATTAGGGAAAACTCAACTGAAGTTCTGCATTAAAGTTGGGATTTTAGGGCTCATTTAAGAGAGAAAACAGAAGACACCCAAAAAAAAAAAAAAAAGATCCTTCATGCAGTAGTTTTTAAGTAAAATTTTAATTTGAGAGAACAGTGTGGAGAAGCAAAAACTGTATTCCACAGCTGAAGGTAGTGGGAGATATTAGACTGAGCAATATGGCTGTGTCAGAAAACACCACCCTGGCCAGGCCCTGTTGGTGTGTAAGTGTTTGGTGTTGCCTGTGCTGTGTTGATGCTGCTGCGTTTTTGCCCTGTGTTGACCAAACTGCAGATGTGTATCCAGGGCCCTTCAGCTACAAGTTTGGATGATCAAACTAATGCATTCAACTTTAAAGGAGTTTGGTGATGGGCTACTGTGTTTAGATCTTTTTGTCCCTCTTGGCTGGAAAACACTCTTCTCTCTTCTTCCTTCACTTCAGGAGTCTACAGGGCTAAGAACTTTTAGCCACTCCATTTGTCCTTCCGGTTTCTGTGTGGAGGCCACCCCATTTTCCTTTTGTATCTAGCTATTGTTAATATGTATATTTTCTTCTAAAAAGTTAGGTTAACTGATTTCAGTGAGGTTTTTGTCTCCTACAATCCAATAAAACCAGGGATTGTCTCCATCAGCATGCCAGGTACCCTCATTCTGGTGTGTCCCCTTGACTTGCAGAGTTCTCTTGGCTCCAACAGATACTTTATGTATCCCAGATACATTGAACTTGCACTTTACATGAAACTTTGATAGTAACAGTGATACTGGCTATCAATAAATCCCATTCAGGATAAATAAGATGACCATTGCATGTTTAAGCTTGGAAGCATCTGTAACTCCAGGTGAAATAGAACCATAATCTTCAGATGTCAGGAAAAAGGTGATTGTTGCTGCTTTAGAGTCGTTTGGCTTTTTCATGGGGTAGATGAGATCTGATTTTAGTATTAAAACCCACCTATTGAAAGGGCAGTGAACTCAATTTTGGAATTTTTTTTTACTTCTGGATGTTTTTGGAACATCCCATACGGCAAATGTGATTCCTGGTATAAATGCTCAAGGCCTTTATCCAATGTCCGTTCTACTGACTACTCTATTTAAAAGTATCCAAAATGGATGCAGACATACGGAATTGTTCCACCAGTTTTGAGTGAGCCTTAAGGCTGGTGGTGAAGATGTAGAAATCATGGTCTATTTTAATATGAACCTTGTCTTAGCTCACTTTTGTTGGAAAATAAATGGCAGATGTCACTTCTGGACTAAGCTGGAGATGCAAATTGAATGTGCTGTTCTGTTCAGATGCTCATGCAGATAAAGCATTCTACTTGCAATAATTACTATATATATTTTAAAATATTACATCACATAATTGGATACTTAGAATCTGGGAAAATTTATGATTAATCAAACTCAGGATTACATGTAGGCTTTTCAATTATAGAATCTGTGAAGGAAGGGGATTTCCCATATTTTTTTTACTTCCTGTAGATTTTTGTTATATTCTTACCTTTTTTCAGATAATATTTTGAGACCATGATTACTTTGTAGAATTCTGTTACTTTAACAAATTATTTTGTGTGAATTTAAAAAAAGTTGTATTTTGTCATCTGTCACATCAAACTGATGGACCAGAGAGATAAAACATTGTTCAAATGCTGTTACTGTTCACTGGAAAAATCAGATTTCAGTGGTCTCAATTTAAAAGAACATTTCATACATTTGGCAAAACTTGCAGCATTTAAGAGAAGAGCAGGCTACTGTAAATGTGAAGACATTCAGCAAAGAGATTTGGCATGGATATTTGATCTTTAATCTTTCAGTTGGGAGTTGTAAAAGCAGTTGATTCTAGATACCCAACTCAGCTCAAAATTTGGATGAAACGATTGCTGCAATGGAAGCTTTCATGCAAGTCATCTTGAATTTGTCATTGAATTACCTTCATTGTAGTAACTAAATAGGTCATTTGAGATTTAGGTGTGCATAGTGGAGATGTCTATTTGAACGTGTTCATATATGAATTACTTGTTGGATTTTAGTAAAAGTTCTGAAAATGAATAATTAAAAGAGGTTCATTTCTGAAATGGAACAGATTTTTTTTTACTTTTTAATGGATGTCTTTGTTCAGATTAAATAGGAACAGTAATTTTAGTTATTATCACATATGGACCTAACCCCCAAAGTTTTTAGCCATCTGTTTGAGTGTTTATCATAGACTGTGCTATAAAATCTGATTTTATGTATGTGATTTTTTTGCAAGCTATGATATTTCAAATAGCTCATAGATTGCTGTTAAAGCTTTGTATAACCTTTCTTTCCATGTTCCTGTATGGTAGCCTCTCTCCCTTAACTGTTTGAATTTCCTGAATCAGAATGGGTTTGATTAACCATCTTCCAATTTACTATGGCTTTTTTTTCTTGGCTGCTAGTATACTTTCTAAATGGCACATGGCCCCCCTTATAGACTCACTTGGATTCCCCAGGGCAACAGTTTAATACAACCAAGGACTTGCATATTGTGCAGAGGAGAGAAATTCGGAAATTAGACACTCGCCATGGACGGATGCAGTGCTCTGCTGAAATTCAGACTGATTCCTTGCCTAGTTTTTAATAAAAAAACCACTGTGTTAATTTGAAAAGGGCATTTTGGGCCTAGGGGGGTTGACTGTGCCCTTTTAAAGAGCTTAAGTGCTGCTCTTTGCTCTAGTTTATTTCCATTTAATGGCAGTTGCAGGAATTAATTATAACAACAATATTGGGAGGTGTATGATATACACACGTGTATGTGCACATGTGTGTATACCATGGGTGTATTTAGGGACATGTATTTAGGATATGTATTTTTGTGCACATATATGAATTTAGGTTTTCAAAACTACTGAAGTAATTGAAGGTCACAGTGATACATTACACCTTAGCCAGTGCATTAACTGAGCTATAGGAGGAGTACCTGATGTAACTTTGATCTCCTGCATCAATATTAAAAACTGTTTCATATCTTTCTATGTTCTCCTTGTCTTCCTTTGTAGAGTCTGTGCATGAAGTTTTGTTCCTTGTTTAGGTAATTGTTCAGTTCTTTGTCACTGATGTGCTCAGATTCTGTAGTAGTTATGAGCAAAGATGTCAGCTGTGTTTCTTTGTGCCAAAATTAACCTCATTCTTTATCATTCCCTCCAAACGAGAAAAATTGTGATATTTGCAGTTCAGCATCTGTAGGTCACAGTGCTGATGTTTCCATGTGTGATATGCTGCTGTGTGAAGGAGGCAAGCATTTTTGAGGAGATAATTGCTATACCTTTTCTTGAACTTTAAAATACGCTTTCTCTTGATGTAACTTCAGCAGAAATTTGTATGTATTTGAAGTTGACAAAGGTAAAGATGTTTAGGAAATTCCTTGTAAGAAAATACAAATAGTGCAGTTTACCACTATGACAAACTGGAATAACTGGATATTACATAATCACAAGTGTAGAGTTTTAAAAAGACTTTATGAAGTATTTTACCTTAATACTGATCTTTGAACTTGAAGTCATAGCATAAAGTTTAACATGAGCGACAGCAACATCCTGACCAATTATCCAAATTATCCAGACATCCCAAAATGTTCAGAACACAACACACAAAGTCTGTAGATTAAGAGGTTAACTCCTGGAACATCAAAAGAAGTGCATGATAATAAAAACAAATAGTACAAAAATTTGAGGTAACTTCCTTGCTTAATTAATTAGGTAGACCAGGTGGAAGCGAAGAGGCCAGAGCTGGTGCTCAGAATGTCTATAAAGCTGAGCAACATGACAGCACAATGGAGGAGGAACAAAGATTTTTTTAATATACTTCTATCCTGTGTCACAGTTTGAAATTGTCCTGGTTTATGTCCCTTTTGGCAAACTTACATAAAAGTGACCCTGTACTGTATTTTATGACCAGATGACTTTTTTCCCAGTGGCTAATTTGTATCAGACCCCCATCTTAAAGAGACACAGAAATGAGTAGGAAGTCCAAGCCGGTTTGTCTCAATGAGCTTTCATTGCATGCTTTCATTATTTTTGCTCGTTTTTGCCACTGATCATCCATAAATTGTTGGAAATGAGTGATTAAGGAAGTGCTGCTTAGTGTTAGTGGCACATGCACATTCTTGGTATGTTTTTTGTGGGTGAGAGGAAATCGCGTACTGCACAAACAAAAAGGAAAACTCCTGCTGGGAACCTTTCAAGGAAATTTAACTTGCGTAATGTTTTGATCTTGGTGTTTATTACAGAAAATAAGAGTAATATTTCACCAGCTATTGTTATGTGTCAGCTAGTCTCTCCATCTGCTTGCCTTTCCTTGATAGCTCTTCCCAAATCCTCATTGAGTTTATTTTAATAAAAACACCACTTAAAAATGTAGCAGCTTATTCATATGCTGAAGGCAGGTGAGCTGGGCCAGTGTTCAGAACATTTATTGTGTAGTGCTTGCTACTGTATAAAGATTTGACTGTGGTGGCTGCAAAGTCCTGCCTGAGTTAGCAGCTGCAGCTCAGCCCAGGCAAGTGAAATGTGGGGTGTAGGTTCCTTTCCAAATGGTGAAATGCAGTGGTTTCTGCTCTTAAAGATAGATTTCTTCCCTTCGCCTCTTTCATTGGAGCATGGCTTTTAAAAATATGTTTTACAAGTAAAATTACTCATTTGGGGAGAGGGTGAAAGATTGAAGCTTTGCAGAAATGCTGTTACTAACATTTTTGAAGCTGCTTTTTTGCTGTAAAAGGAAGTTATTGTTAGTTTGCTGAGCAACCCCAGTATGTACGTCTTCCATCTCTTTAGTAGTTGATTTGATCCACTCTATCCATAGCAATGACTTTTCCTAGTTATGGCACTATGAAATAAGACTGAACTAAGCTTAAGTGTCTGATGTATTATGTTGCAATATATTTGCAAACTAAGTAACTACACAGTAATAAGTACAGTGAACCTGCTGAATTTTTTTCTTGGTGTTTACAGACATTCTAACTTCTGTATTTTTCCAGCAGCTTTGTTATTTGTACCAGTAAAACTCTGGTACAACTAGAGGTGTAGGACACTGTAAAATACATTTTCTGTATGTGATGAAGCCAATATAGGAAGTATATTTGAAGTTAATTTTGAAGTATTTACTTTCAGAACCTTTTTTCTTTTTTCAAGAAGTTTTCCATGGAAAGAACGTATTCCTTTATGGCAAAATACTGGCAAATAAGTGGTCTAGAATTCCTTTCCAATATGAAATTATCTCTAATTTAAAACTAGTCAGATTTTAAAATTTGCCTTGATTTTTCTGGAAGAGGGATTTGGAGAGTGCAATGATCTTGGACCCTGTTTGCAAACAGCATTTGACTGTGCTTTATGCCTGTGTGTCCCTCTGGCTCCAATACCCACGGGCCACTGTGTGTAATGGCTCTCCAAATAGTCTTGAGGTGCCCTGTTAACAGTGGATGTTTATTTGGCATTTAAGCTCGTATTTATTTGTCTATAAAATCATTCAGCATGAACTGAGACTTTAGTGCTCTGATCTCTATGAAATGTTTATTAGTATGTGACTGAATTATTATACATTATATTACAACCTATTTACTCATTCCGTTAGTAATACCAGAGATAAAAGTTGTTTAATCAGTCACATCAAAGGCAGCTGTTTCGGTTTGTATTTTTGACATAAGCTAACATCTCAAGTTCAGATATGAAATCCAGTTTTGAAACTGGAGTCCTTTAAAATAACACCACTTAAAATTTATTAGAGTTTGTTGTTGTTTAGAAGCAGATCCTGATTATTCTGAGATTCTGATTTGGCAAGAAGTTTTTTTGCTTCCCCTGCTAAAAAGAAGCATACTTAGCTGACATTTGCACAAACCCATAACATAACCTGTAACATGTAAGGTGCAGAGTTAAGGACTGTATTTAATGGTAAATCTTGCATTAAAGATGGCCCATATCCTGAACTTTCATGTGCTTCCTCCTTGCACTGAAGTCTCAGAAATACACAGCTAAATGTAGAACGGGTTTGTAATTTGTAATGTAGAGGACATGCCTATCTAATATTAACTCTTAAGAAGACCCTAAAAATGGCAGGAAAGGGAGGTTGAGGAGGTTTGCTATACTTGTTAACGTGTCACATTGATGAGTGTCTACACTAAACTCTGAAAACATGTTAAAATTATAGCTACACTACCAAGTCCTTCATTTGCAGAACAGATGAGGAAAAATAAATTCTTCTCTTTCAGGTATATATCAGCAAATGCATCTTAAAAAAGTTTTGTGAGTGTATGGCCTGCTTTTGCAAACCTCTGACAGGAGTATGTAATTCTACTGTAGAGTCATGTGAGATGAAAATACCTTTACCTGAAAAAGTATTACAGTGAAGTCTGTTTTCTGTCCTTTCACGAAGAGTGTAAGACAAAGTTGCATTACAAACAGTAAGAACGTGAAAATTACTACAGGTGGGTCAAAAGATGTTGTAAATACTGGTTGTATTAATTTTCGTATTTCCAAGCCTCAAATTCAGTTGAAATACTTAAGTATTTTCTGCTTCAGCATGCATAAGGTTTTTTTGACCTAATGTCTGTATTTGGACATTGGGATCCAAGACTGTGCAGGACAGGTAAATAACATGTACGTATTCATCAGCTTGAGGCCACACCATGTTTCAGTGACAGCAAAATAAAATTCAAGAATCAGTGGCCAGGAGAGAAAAACTTTTCTGATGAGAAATAATGGCTTACTAGGAATTTGTTTTTGTAAGCATATAAAATATTTTATAAGGTTTTATAAGATTCCTTGCTTAAGTCAGTTGGGGACATTATATGCAAAAATCTGTCTTTTCTATTTTAGCATAAGGAGATCTGTGGTTTGTTGAATATATGTAACAGTTCTGTACCTGGGGACAGCTGAGGGGGAAGTAAGTGGATGCTGGTTGTTGCACACATTGGATCAAGATGTGATGAGATGTGATCTGTGCTCCGTTTCATTGAAGTAGTTAAATGTCAGTAGGTTGCTTCCATAAATTAGAATGTACTTCATTTAAAGAGGCCTCAGCGTAAGTTACAAAAAAAATAGGCTACCAGGAGATAAGCTAATGGTAGAGTTTACTTGGAATAGCTTTTCTGCACTGCCTGCCTCGCTACCACGTTGTTAGCTGAGCAGTGCTTCAGCCTTTCTGCTGTAGTTTGTGGGGTTTAGGTTATAATTACTTTTTTTGACCAACTCTATAATGTTGGATTAACTAGAAAATCATATATATAGATAGAAAATCAAAATGTGTCAGGTTAGTCTGTGTTCTTGCAACATTTTCACGTATTTGAGCTGCAGAAATTTGTAGAGTAACAAGGTGAACCGAACATTGTAGTAATATTGGGGTAAAATTACTGCTCAAAGAAAATGGTGTTATTTTGAACTGTGGTTTTCTTACCACAGTTTCTCCAGCACACTGTGAGAAACTGCATTAGGTGACGCATTGTGAGTAGGTAGAGTCGTCTGTAAAACTGCTCAGTTTTGGAAGCTTAGCACTGGAGCATTAGTTATTCCACCTCAGCTGAGCCAGGAATGAGATGCGTTGCTGAACTTTTGTGCCTTCCCCACTCCCACATCACCCTGAACTTGCACGTTTGTGCTGTATGTACCATGTTTATGCTTTGTAGAATTTCCACAGTTCTTTACTGAAAGCTTTAACGTGTAGCTGGAAACCTGCAAAAGGAATGAGAAGTGAATAGTTTTCTCTGCTGTTCTCTTAGTGAATAAATTGAGTGGGATTTTTTGTATTACAGTTTTTATTTGGTTTTCGGATAACATAGGGAGTTCTGCATGAGCAAAAATAGACATGTTAAATACTTCTACTACTTGTGAAGTGTGCAGATGGAACAGCTCCCAGTGCTACGCTTGAATATCTTCATTTATCATTGATGTAAACTGAAGCACTGTGTTCTAAAATACTTTTTTCCACCCTAAGACACTTCTTTTTAGGCAGAAATAAGTAGGTTTTAAATTTTGTTTGTATGGAGCATTCTTAATGCCCTCAATAGACCCTTCTGTTTGTGGTAGATGATAGATGTGTGTCTAAAAAGCCCAACATGTATTTCTTCTTTTTTTTGTTTATTTTCAGTTTATAATAAAATTAATGTAACTGTTTCATGTAAACTAGAAAAATGTGCCATCCATTGGGAAGGAAGCATTCACACATGCAGGATCCCTGAAATGGCTGTAATTCAGGGGATCTCAAAGGCCCCTTTCTTAGTCAATGGAAAAAGGCAGGTGCCTGTAAGAATTTGAGGGTCTGAGTTAAAAGGTTCAGGAGGCAATGTGAACATCTTCACATCTCAGTGTCTGAGTTTCTCTTATTAAATGGTAAGAAACATTAAATTGATCTGCTCTTTGGAGGATGTGATTTGTTTTATAAAAATGGCGGGTTTATGCATGAGAAATATTAAGATTTGAGTATTTGAATATTTTTACATTAGTCTGTGTCTTCATTTAAGTCTTCATTGACATCAAGCAGCGACGGTTCAGGACAAGCAAAAACTTTGTTTCTATTTTAAGTCTATTTATGCGTTTCTGTTAATTTATATAAAAATTTAAAAATACAGATTTTTTATAATTGGAATTTTAATTCACAGAGAAGAAAATTTCCATGTAGTTTTATATTGATAGTGGAAAGGTTTAATGTAAGTGTCCTAATCATAGAAAGGCATGAAATATTTTTTAATAGAGTTCCTCTTATTAAATGAGACTTTATTAGGTAAACACCACGTTTGATTCCCTTTCTAAAAGCAATGGGTTTTTATTAATAGTAAAAAACTATTAGAACTTTAAAAGTGACCTGTGTGCTTCTACATGTCATTTGCTTTTGGTAACTATCTTCAGGGTTTCTTTCTGCCAGAAATATAATCACAAATTCCAAGTCTTTCTTTATACGTTTATGTTACTTATCTTAATCCTTTGCCAAGCTACAAAGATGTTGGAAAACATGTATTTATCTTCCTATCACGCCGGTCCAGCAGGAAAGATTCTTTCTGATCCAAAAGTAAGTGATTAGAGGGAGACTCATAGTGTCAGAAATCCCACAGCTCCCATGTTGTTGTTGCAGGTGGCTTTGGAAAGTCTGGGAAACTTGGTAGGTGGAGGGAGTGGAGCGTCTGAGAGCTCCATTAGTGAGGGCTGGGCTAGAGAATGGAACAGCAGAGCAAACTCGTGGGGGAAAGGGTAATGTTGGGACAGTCATCGTTTTATAGTGTTGTCCTCTCATTTCTTATTTCCCTTCTCCCCTGAAGGTTTGGGGTGTGTGTCAGTAGATCTGCATCTGTCCATTTTAGGATAGGCTGTAGCAGGATAGTCATGTACATCTGCCAGCTGTAGGCTGTAATTGTTTTATTCCAGCAAGTGTGTGTTTGCGGTTACTTTGCTATTCTGTCCAGCCTTTCCTGATTTTCAGAAATTTTCATGTATTCTGCTACAAACTTTGGAAGGAATAATGTTTCTAATCTAGTATTTCTGTCTTAACTCTACAAGAATGATACCTTCATGTGGAAGAGCCAGGGGTGTGCTCTTTCCTTAAGTAATTTGAATCCATGTATTTGAAACAGTGCCTTAATTGCTAGGCAATAAATGAATCCCACATTATCATTCTCACTGGAGTCCTTTTTCTGTTGGATAATTAAGTAAGTCCTAGGGAAAAAAGTGAAGAAAAGCCTATTTTTTATCCCAATTGAAAGGATGCAAGTCTGCAAGAAGCCCATCTTGGTTCTTAGGCTATTTCACTGAGCTATTTTTTGCAGTGGTGTCAACAGGAAAGTTTGATGAATATGGACCCCAAAATATACTATAACATTGGGGTTTGGTACTCTTCTGGGACTTGGAAGGAGAGCCTAAGTTTTCTTTGGCAGAGGAGTCACTCCAGCAGGTGTACTGCATCCTAGATAGATGTCCTTTTCATCAGGCTACTAAATAAAGACATCTTTTTCTTGACCTCAAGGTGAGGTATTTTGGTCCTTCATTTCCAACTCTGCAGGCATAGCTCTAATACTTACTAGTATATCTCTTTAGCCAATACTCAAAGAATTAATTACGTTTTTTCCCGTATAGTTCCTTTAGCTTTCATTTTGTTTTTCTCTCCCCAGTTCTTAATTTATCTTTGAAATTTCTGGATTTTATTACTTCCATGGTGTTACTGTTAACTTCTGTACAGTTAAATGATTTTAGCTGCCTCCTTTGCTTCATTGGCAGGATGGTAACCACTGTGAAACCGTTTGAGAAAAGATGCTAACACAAAAATCAGCTGAAAGTTGCTGGGAATGTTTTATGACTGATTTTTTAGTGTTTGTATTGTGTGGAAAATAAATATAAACTTGAAAATATACTTACTGTGTTTTGATGAAAAGCGCTCATTTTAATCTTAAAATTCCCACAGGCTGGAAGGATTCTGTGAGGAAAGAGGTGGTGTGGGAGAAGACATGGTTGGTTCTGGTTACAGCCTGAAGTATTTGGTTCTTGTATGGACAAGGAAACTTTTTTCCTGATTACTTGAATCTGATGCCTGAACATATAATTTCTTGATTTAAAATTTTCCTAGCTCACTCTGGGCGAGTTCTGAGTCACTAGCACCAACATTTTTTAAAAGAAGTGAGTTCTCTTAAAACTACAGTTCTGGATTTGACTCAGTAATTTGTGTAGTCTCATAAGGTAATGACCCCATGACTAAATATCTGTGTGCTAAATGTAGTGTTTCATGTTACCCAATGCAAAATGGGTCTCCTTTGTTTATTAGAAATTATTGTTTTTGCACTGCCTTGAATAGGTTGGAGCACAGATTGCTCCAAGTTTGGTGTTTAACCATAGAAATGGATGGAATGCTTGATGCTCATCCTTCACTAATGCCCACAAATCAAGAAAGAGGAGGTGTCTCCTGCTAAAGTTATAATTGGTGTTAATACATAACATCCCCAACCTCATACCTGCTGTAATTCTCACTTTTCTAGTGCCTCCATTTTTCCTGCAGATGTTTGTTTGCATGTTTGTTGCGGTCAGCCTTGCACTGAACAAATCTTGAGGTTACTAAGACTCCTTTCTGTCACGTGAAAACAATGGGCCTCATGTGTACTTTAAATGTGCCATGACTGCAGAAATGTTTCCCAGGCTTTCCCCATGGGTCAGGGCATGGTGTAAAAAGTGATGTTTACCTACCTTGGAAGAGGTCAAGATGTCCAAGCAGAACTGTGTTCAAATATTCAGCACCATAGAAACCTAGTTAGCACTCTCCGGTTTTGTGTGTAACATGTAATTTTTACTTCATTGATAATAGGGTTTTTGTGTTTTTCTGCACAATTTACAACCAAATTAAAATGGGGAATTAACAAAAGCTATTCCCCATCCCACATTGGCAATGTAGCTCCAAAAATGTGCATCTTATAGGAGACAATAATATGTTCATCAAAATCCCTATAGCCAGGTAATGTTCCAGCAAAGAAATGCTTTTTCTAGAGGTAAGGATGGGGCTGTAGCTCTTTGATTTTAGCAGGAATTTCTCTTGCAGAAATAGAAAATAGCATGTTGAAAGTTTTGTTGGTTTTTTGTTTTTTTTTAATCATTCATCAGCATTAAAACAAACCCTTGGTAAATATCTGTATATTTGTGTTAAAATTCATATAGCATTAGAAAGCATTAAAAACTAGGCTTAAATTTCTGAAGAATATTTGTGTTTCTAATCACAAGTGGCAGAGCAAAAACTGGCATAAAATGGGTTGATTGCTTTATTTTAATTTTTTTTTCCCCCCACAAAAAAGAATGTGTGAGTTTCTGACATAGAGTTTGTCACTGCTCAGAAGATAATGGTATCTTCCACAGTGAGTTTCCTGGAATATGGTGCATGTTTTACCATAGCCTTGCTAGAATGGCGGTTGTCAGAGATTTCCTTTTAAACTTTCCAGAGTTTACTTGTGGCTCTTAATGGAGAGAGGGGCAGTCAGGATGTTTCTTGCCTGTGCACTGTCCTTGTAAGTCACTGTGGTCAAGAAAGATCCCTGTGCTAATTAGTGGTTGTATGAGATGTCTGAAACTTTGTGGACAACCAGTATCCAGAGGAAGATCTTCAACAATCTTCACTTGCTACCCATGTCAGGTTAATGGCAAACCACTTTGTATATATACAATATATATACATTTATATAATATATAAACGTATATATAATACATATATATGTTTATATAATTTAAAGTAGCCACAAAATTTCAAATGGGGAAGAAAAACCCCAAACACTCACTGCCTCCATTATCAAGAGATCTTCCTTTTCCTTATTGAAAAGTTGTAAGAAACTATCGCTACAAGTGTTCTCTTCCAAAGTAAAACCAGTCTCTATGTGTTATGTGTGAACATTCACAGCAGGAAAAGTATTATTGTGTTGTAAGTGGCATAATAGTCATCCCTCAACACAAATGTACTGGTGGGGGAGAGATGGTTTCCTTAGTAATTATGCTTTCTGAATATCTTGTATGACATCTGTTATCCCTTCAGGATTGTTGTTGCCATTTGTACTTCATTGGCCTTTTCAGCTGAAGAATTACCTTTTTCGTCTATGTACCATTTTTTAATATCTTTTGGCTATTTGTCATCGAGGATGACTTAACTGTGTTAATCATAATAGGAAAGAAACATGGTAAGATTTTGATGACTCTTTCCAGACTAGCAATTAAAAATTTGTTAGAATACTTCTGGAATAAATAAAACCTTTCCTGCTAAAATTAGGTTTTCCTGGAAATATGAACCCCTAGGCTTGGTGCTCCAGGCAGCATAAGTAGCTCAGGATTAAACTAAAACCTACAGAATGTCTTGATAACTGAATTTTAAAGAATTAGAAGTCTGAAAGTCAGGTGTCTCTAAGGCTGTACAAACCACAAGATCCGCAGAATGTGTTTTTAGGACAGCTTTTATTTGTAGTCAGGCCTTGAGAGCTTCAAATGCTCTTCCCTTTCCCCCCTCCCCCACTTTCCCCCCATTAGAGAAGATGACAGATATTACTGGGCTTTTGGCAAGTTCCAGTCTACTGGGATTGATGTGTTAAACATCTTTCCTTTAATAAAATACTTCACTTGGTTAAGTGCTCACATTAAAGAACTAGGAGGATTTTGAAAATGTGCTGTGAAACTTTGAAGTTTAAAAGAAAGGGGGAGTGGGGAGGGGCATTGAGAGTATAATCTGTCAGTCCATTTTTCTGATTTCCTTGCTAACCAGTTTAATTACAATTTCTATTGGATTATAGTAATTTGCTTCCAGAAGTTTTGTTGACCATATTTATTTTTTTCTTCCATCTTCCACAAGAGACCCATTTTATGTGTCAAGCTGGCCTGTATAATGCCAGACTTCTGCTTAGGGACAACAGGGAACCACACAGGGAATTGGCTTTCAGAAGTGGCTTTTGCCTTACAGATAATCTGAAACTCACTTGAGGAAATTGTGAGTGGAACTACTGGAAGTGTTTTATTTTCCTGTTCAGCAGTTACCAAAGATGTTAGGTGCATGTAATGCAATGGCAGTTGATGTTTTGTTCTAGATACCTTCATGGAAGAAGTGGCTCCACTTTGAAGTGGAGCTACTAAAACCAAAATCACTCTGCAGAAAGACAAGTGCCATCTCCCTTCAAATTGTGGAGGCTGTTCATGCCTCCCAAACAATGGCCCTAACTAAGTCCTTCCCAGGAGCAACATCACTCTCATTTTTGATATACAGAGAAGTTTATGTATGAACTGAAGACCAAAAATCACACTCTTCAACACTTCCACCTTTCTTTTAAGCTTGCATTAGTGCTGTCCTGTTCCCTTTTGTTCTTTACGTTTCGCTTCCAGTTCATCTCTTTCTCCTTCGTAGTGTTTATTCCCTCTTCTCTGCATCCCTGGGGAGTAGGAGCAACACCTACATGTATAAAAGTGAAGAGGCTTTTTGAACCCCTTGTCTATAGTAAAAAAATTTGTTCATGTCACTCTTGGTATTTTTTGGATATCTTCAGGGAGTGTCTGAAGAACTGGTACATGGTTTGTATTGCTTCATCTATTTCCTTTGAGGACAATGTCTCCTGATTACAGATTCAGATTTTCTAATCTTTGAATGGCAAATAATCTTTTTAATCCCAGGCTTTATTCTAGATGAGTTTTTTTTTGAAAGGAATAAATTTTTTCTAGGTCTTTCTGCTACCCTTATTTCTTTGCCACACAAATATAAGCTGAAGTCCCAGCACTATTCTTAGTGTATAACAGTAAAAGTATGAAAACCCACCACCTTAATGTATTTCAATTGCCCATTTAATTTTAAAATTCAAGCTCAATTACATATTGTGTGTTTTGTGAATTTCTTTTTGATGTGCTAGGACATTTCGTTTGTTTAAGAAATCTGGGTAATATAATGGGGCTGTGTGAGAGAAGTGAAGTGACTCAAAGAAGAAATGTTAAGCCAAAACCAAAATGTCAGGGAAGAGGTTTTACTCAGGAAAAAAATAAACAGAAAAACCATTGAATTTCCAGGGTTATTTGGATAGTTTTGCTTTATTGAAATAAAATGCAACATTGCTTGTATTTAACTGTATCTTTCTCAAAGTCAGGAGTATAGATTTTTGCCCAACTCTTAAATTAGTGATGTTACTAATGACAGTGTTTGAACTACAGATTTCACTGAAACAAACAAAACTACCCTCAGCAAAAATAAGAAGTAGTGAGGGTGTTTAAGGCTCATTTCTCACTACTTTGTAATGTGAGGGTGCCTGAGCACTGGCACAGGTTGTCCAGGGAGGTTTTTGAGTTGCCAGGCTTGGAGGTACTCAAAAAACACCTGGACATGGTCCTGAGCAACCAGCGCTAGGAGGTCCTGTTTAAGCAGGGGGTGGACCAGGTGACCTTCCGAGGTCCTTGCCAACCTCAGCCATTCTCTGATTCTCCAGAAGTTTTCTCCGTGTGAGTGTGTGCACAGGGGGAGAATTCTGTACCTTTCATTCCTTACAAATTGCAGCTATTTGGCAGGTACACTAACGTATATAAGTATGAACTAATGTGCCTGGAACATTAATGTTTTCATAGGGCACAGTCTTATGGGTGCCTAATTGAGATTAAGTATTTACCTATATGCTTTTAAGTGTCTTAATTTTTTTTTTTTTTAAAATCCTGGCCTGTTACCAGGTATTCATTAGTGTCTATGACAGAATATTTCTATCTAGTCACTTCACTGAAGTTCCTAAGAATATTATTATTTTACTATTTTAAAATGATCATCAGTGTGTGAATCCTAGTGTGTGTTGTAATATAAACAATGTCCTGGTTTGGAGTGAGCTGTCAGTCCTACTTTTCAATACACACATGAGACTGCAGTATTGTTGGTGTATCACACATATGGAGATAGGTCTAACTAGTGAGAACAAAAGGAGATTGATCCAATTTTCCAGTAATCAAAGACTGATCAAACTAGCATGGAAACAAAAAAAAATGGGGAAGGCTCACTGGGCAGCTAACTGGCTCTTTCTAGGGTTTGTGCCAATGGTACTTGTAGCCAAAAGTGATGGTTAGCTCTGGGTACTTGCTGTTGTTCCATTTTTTGAGAGTGAGTGTTACTTGTATCTTCCTGATTGTACCTGTCTTTAGAGAACACCTGCAGTATGAAAAACAGTTATTTACATTGACTGTCTCTGTCATGGTGTATTTCTTCTTTATCTGTTTTGACAATTCAAGGGAGGAGGATTTGGTGTTTGTTCGGATCACTATGTAAAATAAAATATCTTCCAGGTTTATCCAGAAGTATCTGCTGCTGTGACAACTGAAGTCAAAGAGGCTGAGATTTGTGCACGTGTCTCATAGTAGGGAAGAAAGGAATCCAGTTTCTGTGGCTGAGACCTTCATGAACCCAGACAATATCTTTGTATTTATTTTCTTGGAAAGCTTGAAGTAGATTTCTGTGCATGTATCCATGAAAGTTTTGGGTTTTCTTTAGTCCTTTCTCTTCTGCTGTAAGATAAAGGCTCTCTGTCAGTGCTCAGTACTTAGACTGTAATCTGTTTGTTTCCTGGTAATTTATTGCTCAAGTTCAAAACTTTAAACATGTATTTGCCTTTGATGCTCACCTTCAAAATAATTCATGGAAGACTGAAAGCTGGTTTATGAACACTGCAAAAATAACATTTTTACAACTTTTTACAACCTCAAAGCTCCTTTTCTACATACGAAATACATTTTAGGAGTGAAACCATATCCTATTCTATGCTACTTTAATTTGAAATTAATTGTTTGAGATTGTTTATGGATTTGGACTTAATTTGTCCACTTTATCCTGAAGGGGAATTTTGTGAAGGTCTCTTTTTGTCTGTTTTCCTTTGTGCCACCTTGGCTGTTTTGCAGAGGACTGGTGGAGGAGAGGAAGTGGTGTGCTATGAGAGATCAGTGCTCATGGTCAGGATGGCTGAGGTCCTTGTTCATGGTTGATTGTTGTGATTTATGTAGGGAGCATAATTTTCAGGGTAAATGCCACGTAAAGATTACCTTGTTAGTTAAGCAATGAGGGAATAGGTGACAAAAGTAGATAAACTTAAAAATAAAACACATTTTCTGCTTTTAACTACCACAGTCTTTGCAGTGATATACCCTCAGCTGGGGTGAACCTGTGTTAGAAACAAGAGTTGGGTTTGCTTGTGGAGCAGTATATTGGCAAACAAAGAAAAATAAAAGTAAAATTAGTATTTGAACATCAATCTGATGGTCCCTTCGTAGCCAGGATGCCTGAAGAAAGTGTCCCAATTGCTCTATCACTCAAAATTAGTTAAATTAGTGATAAAAACACCAGCAAAAAGTAGGTATGATTTCGTGTGTTGGTATATTTATACTTGCAAATCTAAGACTCAATTGTTAGAGCATTATTACATGTTTAGAGTCAAGCAAATGCTGTGATCTCTCACCCTTTAGAGGAGTGATTTGTGTGTGTTTCACGGGGCATGCAGGGAGGATGGGAATGATGGGAACAGTGGCTGCAGCAGGAGCCAGGAGCCAGCAGTACTCCGGCCGTGCGCTGGAGGGCTCTGAAGACTGACTGGTGCAGCTGCAGAATGTATTTTAAGGAAATTGGTGCATTGTACCTGCACAGGGTTTAATGCTTGCCGAGCCATTTGGCTATTTGCCATAATTGGCTTTCCATTCCCTTGATTGGAATCATAGATAAAAATTTGCTAATCCACTTTCTTTGCTGAAAGTATTAGGAAAGTAATCCATCTTTTAAAAATGCTCGAGCAAAATCATATGGTATAAAGAGTACTTTATGGAATAATGAGATTAATGAGAACTGTAAGGCATATGCAATTTAAAACGTTTTTCTATGGGTTTAAGGGGGAAAATGCAATCTGGACACTATAAAGCCATAAGTACTTCCTTTTTTTATGCACTGTCTTTTAAATGTGCATTACATGTTATGCTTTTGTCTACATGATAAAATGTGAGTATGTATTTAGGAAGAAGGATCTGCTATTTATTTGTAACTTTCTTATATTTTAAAAATGTCTGATTCAAACTTCTTGACTGTGTTCTCTCCTTCCTCTCCCCTCTTCTGCCCACAGGGCATCAGAGCACGCATTTTGGAAACCCTTGTAATGCTCATCCTTCTTGCACTGCTTATCCTTGGAATTGTATGGGTGGCTTCAGCACTCATAGACAATGATGCTGCCAGTATGGAATCTTTATATGGTATGGAATACAAAAGAATTGCCACACTAATTTAATTTTAGTTACAGAAATGGATGTTTAGTTAAATATATTTTTAGTAAATGCTATGTGAGTATTGCATAGGTTGTGAAGAATCTCCATTCAGTCATCGCCATTTTTCTGTTAAATTCTATGACATAATTAGCATGTATAATAAGCTAAAGCTGTGCTCAATATTTTCTTTACAGACCTCTGGGAATTCTACCTCCCATATTTATATTCCTGTATATCACTGATGGGATGCTTGTTACTTCTGTGTAAGTATTTTCCTGATTATTCTAAAAGATGAACGTTTTTGTGGTGTGTTTTTTTTTTTTTTCTGTGTGTTGGGGGATTTTTTATGTGGTTGTTTGTTTGGTTTTTTTTTTAGTACGTTTAAATTCAGATGTGAATTTGTTAGGTTTGGGTTCTGAAGTTTTAAACAAATGGTACCTTACATTTCTGGGTTTTGAGCAACTTCAGACCTTATCCAAAACAATTTTAAGTTATAACTTGTTAAAGTAGGTAGGTGAAAAATAGGAGCTCCATTCTGCAAAGAAAAACACAACTTTTAAATGAAATGTCTGCAGGAGGTTGATGGTATGGTGAGAAAATTATTTTGGAACACTTTGTCCTATATTCAGTAAACTACCCTTCTCCCTTTTGTAATTGAAAATGTTGCTGTGTAGACAGGAGTTGGAAGATGGTGCAGTCAGGTTTCATAATCACAGTGCTGGGACCTGGCCAGTCTGCAGGTCAGTTATGCAATTACATTTAAAACAAATGCAGTAAAACCCCCAACTTTGTATCAACTGGTCCCAGCCAGAGTTGAGTCATCCATGTTTAGTGGAATAAGAAACATTATGAAAGGCCCCAAATCCCACTTGTAATCTCAACCCCATCCCTGAATGCTCGCTAGAAAACTGCTGAGAGGGACAGAACATCTCCCTTTCTAGACTGTCATGGTGTCATTCCTTCTCCAGGCTTGATAAGTTCAGAGCTAACACAGGACTCTCACTGTGGAGAAAGGGTGAGGAATGATAATTTGAAATGTCCCTAATACTAAGCAGATCTGTCTATGAAAGAGACCTCGGTGAATCTCCTTAGGTTCTCTGTGTGTGCAGATTCCCAAATCCACTTTGGAGGAAGCTGGGAGAGGTAAAACACTTTGGTTCTTAGTGTCTGGTGCAGGCTGTTCCAGAGTGTGATTCACAAGAGGTGGTTTAATGGGAAATTGGTTTACAAAACTTCTACATCTGCCCTGCAACTTTGTTTCAGCAGAGCTGAAAACACAGCCTGTGTTCTGGGGCTGTTGGAAACCAGTTCACCAAAATCATTGTGATTAAATGCCAGGTTTTGGAAGAGTTATGTGTAACTTGTACTAGCAAATCGCTGAGGTTATTTGGGGCCCTCCAAGCTGTCAGATCTGTGCAGCTGAAAGGGCAGCATAACAGCAGTGGGTCAGCTGCTGGAGCAGAGCTTCTATAGGTCTTCGGCTGGTTTAGTTGCTGCAGCAGTGTTTGAGTAAAGCCTATTGCTGTGATGATTTGGAGCATCACTTCCTTTCTGTTTTCTCCTTTTCCTGCAGGCTTCCTCTACAGTAAAAAAAGACTGGCTTAAGTTAGATTTTTGAATACTCTTGTATTTTTCCTGTGATACACAGTAGTTGCAGTGAAACACTACTTAATAAAAATAAATGTAATCCTCACTATAAAGTGCTTCTCCTTTTTTGGCAACACTTTTATTATGATGAAAGTATAAATGTATAACCTCCTCTGTGCTGTTACAAATTCCTTTATCTCCTGCAGGTTTCAGTATTTGAAAGCTGTTCTCCCTAAACTGTTACTTTTTAATAATAATTTTCTGTTTGCACAGTTGAGCCTTTCTCCCAAGAAGCATATATGCAGCATTCCTGGAAACCATCACAGGCTAGGATCAGAAAGGACCCATTGTTATTTCTTAGAAAATAGCTTAAAATCTGGCAGCCTGAGCCTATTACCAACTGAAGTTGCAGGATGACTTTCAGAGCACAGCAGCTTTGGGATCTCTTGACCTGAGCTAATAGTTGCAATGTCCCTGAAATGTTCTCCAGTGCTGTGGCCAGCCAGTGTCCATTCAGGATATTGTAGTTGGCAGAAGGTGTCTGTGTATGTATTGCCTCATGATAATGGACCCTGGGCTGCATGAACTCCAGAACTGCACTGAGAATTGTTTGAGAATGTACTAATTGGCCCAGGGCAAATCATGCCAGGGATAGTTCTAGCAAAATACTGGTGTAGGGAATCCAGTCTTAAAGCCCAGGAATGTATCCTGGCACTGCTAAATTTACTAGTGTAGACATATACTCTGGTGCCACATGCTTTGAATAAATAATTAGTTGAGCAAGTTTTAAGATATCTGATAATATGATGTTCCTTGTTGACGAAAGAAAAAAATCACAGTTAAGCTTTTGGAGGGGAGAGATGCTCATCTTGTTCAAAAATCACGTGATTGCAGTGTGCTTAAAACTTCACCTTTGGGGCTTGAAGCTATTGCAGTTCTCTTCAAAACCAAAAAACGGTTATGTGTGAAATAGCACAGTGAGCATCCAAATAAAAAATTGGTCTTTGACTTACAAGTGACTGTCTTGCGACCCTCTCTTCCCCTGCAGTGTGCACGCCAGTGGGACTCTCACGGATGTTTACAGTAATGGGTCAGTTGCTGGTGAAGCCGACAGTAAGTGCCACACAATTCTGTCCTCCTGTGCAACCTGGGGGAAGGTAGAATGGCATTTGGGTACTTTCTTTTAGAATGCTTGCACTTCTACGGAGTTCTGACTTCAGGGCATCAGATTTTCTATAGCCATGGCTTGTGTACTCATTTATAATTTTTCATATAGCACAAAAGCCTGGTTTTTCCACAGAAAGTTTTTCTTACAATAATACAAACTTCCTCTGATTTTTCAATTTATATCAATGCTACTAGTATTATTCATTGCCAGTATTCCCTACTGTGTTTTACAAACACCTGAAGAGTGTGGGCTTGTTCTGAGTTCAGGAGCAAAGGATCCAAGGGCAGACAAAGGCTCTGTAACAGGAAGGGTACCTGGAGGTACACTTAGATGGGTGAAATGTGGGTAGTTGGCATCTGTAAGAACTTCTTCTCTTCATGTACTGAGTGCTGTGAGGGATGTGAGAAGTTTGTACCACATACAAGTGCTCTAGTTGCATTTCCTAGTTTGTAGTTACTAAAATATGAGTGTACTTAGGTCTTGCATTCCTTTTCATTGGTCAGTTCAATCCTGGAGATACAAAGAAAATGTGTACTGTTTTGCTGGGCATAAATTTTAATTTCAAAGCACCTGATAGTAAGGTAGACAGACTTAATTTATTTGTTTTTAGCTTCCAATAGCAGTTTATATTTGCTTGAAGTACTGGCTTATGTGAGAAGTTAACTGTTTAATATAATTTTTCAAAATCTGCAGTTATTTTTGTTTAAATCAAGTGTGAGTCTTTAAATTGACATGATTTGAAGGTAGGTCAAATGTACTGTTCCATATCTTTAGACTGAAACTGATCATAAATAAAAACTTAACAGGAAGTTTATTTGCATTAAAGAAACAGATCTGTAACAGAATGGAATAATCTTACTGTGAAGTTCTCATTTGTGTCAGTATTGTATAGTGCAGACTCTATATTTAAAATATAGGTTACTGGAGCAAAGTGAACCTGATGATATTAGTACAGTCAGGAAAAAAGTGCCTCTGATACTCAGTTCATGTTTCTGTTTCCAAATACAGATCCTGGAAGACCTAGATGAGCAGATGTATATCATCACTTTAGAGGAAGAAGCAATTCAGAGGAAACTTAATGGTGTGTATGGTATGCCCGTTGTGATTCTGCTCCAGATACAGTATTTAGGGTAGAGTGGTTCTGCTCAGGAGCACTGGTCTCACTGTTTTCTCTCAAAATCCAAAATTTCGACATCTGAGCATGTAGAAAGCATTATATGTGTGTGTTTATTGCTCACTGGGTTGTTCAAGACTGGCCCTTATGTGTGTGGTTCACTTTGGGGTTTTTTTTTTTTATGTGTTCATCAGCCCTAATGTGTGAATGTTCTGAGTAAACAATTGAGCAGTAACCAGGCTCACAACTGTTACTGCAAAATATCTTGGCTTGGTAAATGACTCAATTTTAGCCTTGTCTGAAGAACCACTAGCTTATATAACCAAGAGATTCACCTTCCTACAATGTGCATTTTGTTTTTAATTTGGAGGTTTTTTTCGTGTTTCAGTTCATTGTTATTCAGAATCTAAGGCAATAACCCATTAAAAATTAGCAGTCCTTTATATTCTAGGAGCTATTTGATGAATTTAATACTTTGAATAATTATACTAACAAATAATTAAAATGAATAATTATAAAAAAGTTTTAGACTTCTTGTATTTAATATTACAATCTTGTGTTTCTTGATAAGGTGTTTCTGTTTGGAAGTATTTAAAAAACAGTATGAAGCTTTGGCTTCTAAGAGAAAGAGTATTACAACATGGCAGGTACCAAGTATGGAAAATGTATTGGTTCTATAAACCTGGAAATCATCTGCAAATCTTCTGACTTTGCTAACTGCGTGGATAAGCCATCCATCTACAATTGTTTCAGGCTGGAAAACTAAAGAATATTCATGTCATGGCAAATCCATTGTTGTGCTGTCTTATGTCTTATTTCAGTCTTAATTTTCTTAATTTCCTGCTTTTTCTGTCCTGCTTTTCTGTTCTGTCATATATCTCAATCCTTCCTTCCTTGAGGTCTCAATAAGACTCCTTTCAAATTTGCTTGGTCAGGGAAAGTACCTTTGATAGCAGAGATCATGGTGATCATCTTTATTCCAGTGTTTAAAATTTCTGGAAATTTAATGACTTCTTTGTGCTAAAATCAGCCATTGTTTCAGTTGGAAAGTAACATTCACCTTTGCTGTTTTGGATGCTCAGGTTTCTGTACTAACACACACGTTTATATGTGCGTTCACATAACAGGCACGCAAAAAGGTGCATGCAGTGAATGTCTTTGAAGCTGTGATGGGGTAATTATGATTGTTCTGTGTGTTTGATGTTAGCTGGGAACTGTAAAATATTTGTTATGGAATATTTTATGTTGTCATGGTGACTGTGCTTGTGTACGACACAGCAAAATGACCCGATGGTTATTCGGGTATCTGCTGGAAGTAGCACAGAGCGGGTTCTGCTGTTCGGGTAGGGACTGTGATTATTGAGGTGATGCTTGTCTGCTGTTTTTCTGTGCAGAGGTCTGTGCAACAATTGTTTATGTTGCAGTTTAGTATCACTCATGGGGTGGACCTAGTCTGTTTGGAGGTGTCTGCTAAATGGGTCTGGATTTAGGATGCATGCAGGTGGCTCCCCAACTGCTGGTGAAAGACTGGGTTCTCTTTCAGCACATGGGTCGGTATTCAGTGAAAAGTGGAACGACAATCCACCCATGGTCCAGGGAGCATTCACCAGCCTACTGCTCAGCAGTGAAAGATGTTGGGCTTAAATGTCCTGTGATAGGACAGAGAGCTGAATCCCTCTTTTTCCCATGCTGAGAAAATGGCATTGGCACCCCCACCTGAAGGAATGCTTGAAAAACTGTCGTTTGGTGTACACAGAAAATTAATGGACTTAAGCTGAAAAGTAAATGAAAATCTAAACTTGGATATAGCACATAGGTTGGGGCAACATGTTATATGTGCAAGAAGATACTCTGCAAGATTTTTGTGAGTAGTTAAGTAAATTTAAGCATGGTTCTCACTTAATATGGCAAGCTTGGAAAGCTTCATCTTCTCTTCTAGAAGTCTTTCTAATAGATACAAGTTATGCCAGAAAAATAAACATAATTCTTGCTAGAACTATGAAGGATCATGCTTACAGTGTTTATTTAATTTTTAAAAAATGTGTACAAGTGAAGGTGGTGTTAATTACATCAGAAAATCCAGTGCTGTGATGTTAGAGGCCATAATCTGTGTTTTAACACACAGATTGTGTAAGTCTTTTTGTTGCTGTGTCACAGCAGATGTATCTGGCTACACATTTCCCCTGCCACGGCTGTTGCAACTCTTCCACAGTGTTGGTGCTGGAAATATATGTGCTAAAGTAACCCTGCTGGGCAGGTTTGTAGTGAAGTGTTCTGAAATATATACTTCACTTATATATATAACCAAAGAGTTCAATTTTTATTAAAACTGAGGAGGACCAGAGCAGGGGCTTAAGTGATACTTGATGACTGTAAAGCTCTTCATATTTGAAAATAAATCTAACTGTGAAACTGTAGATCTTCTTTGTGGGAACTAATTTTCTTCCTCCTCAGGTGTCTGCAGTGTCTAACTGAAAATCGGAGGAGGAGGGAGGGGAAAGTTTGATTGTGTTATCTACCCTAGTATTTTTATCTATTGAAGAGATACTGGGCTTTGGGAAAATGTTTGTTTCCAGTGTATTATATTTCAGTACCCACATCACTCCTACAGTCGAAGAATAAAGCTGGGACTTTTTTATATTAAAAGAAAAAAGTTGCCTTCAGCTATTAGTTTTCCTGAATCCAAAGAGACGGGTGGGGTAGGATCAAAAATACTTACTTGATCAAAGTTATTGGCTCTGAAGGTATCCTTACCTATGTAAGAAAGATGAAAGGTGTTGTTTTTATTGCACACTAGTAACAGTGTAATTTTGAACTAATTGGTGTTGAACTGCCAATCACCTTGGGGGAATGCAAATAGATACTCTTACAATTTCCTTTGAGGTACTGAAATCTTATGTCGGGGCTGGAAGAAAAACAGAATAATACCGTTAAATTGACCTTAAATGAGCTGCTTTGTGGCTTTCTTGGAGAATCCCTTCTAACTTTTCATTGCTAGTCCAAACAAGTCTCGTCTACCAATTTGATTTATTGGCTAGACAGCGCTGACATTGAACTTTGTACGTGTTTGAAATAAAGCTAATGTTAGAGAGCTTTTAAGAATTTAGCTGCATCCTTTTCAAATACTCCTTTGACTGATCTGAAACTTTGCCTTCACCTCTCGTAAAATATCCTTTTGTGTAGTAACCTGTTGTTTGTAACTGTTTTTAAGGAGGAACTACAACAGCACTTAGATGTGAATCAGGATTTCTACTGATGTCTCTTGGGGACCTAATGTGATCACGCTGACTTTATTGGAAAGACTGCTGTGAAATCAGTGTTTTGAGCTCTGGATTTTTATGTTGAGGGGAGAAAACAACATATATATTGAATTGAGCTTTTCCTCAGAGACCCCTAAATCAGTAATGGAGAAGAAGAAAGTGTCAGATACTGACTTGAGTTTTCCTTCTTTTTCAACTGTTTCCATTGAAGTTCTTTTCCCACTGAGCTCTATAACTGTCCTTTTTCCTATCTCATAGTAATTAGTCATTCCATAAAAAAGATATTTTAGACTTTTTTTTCAGAGGGAATGCATCAGCACAAAAGCTTATTTTTATAGTGATAAGTAGCTTTAGGGGCTTTTTTTAAAAGACATGACTTTTTCTGAAAACCCACATTATGATTACTCATTTAACAACTGAGGAGAAATTAAACTGACATTCATATTTCAGGCACTTCAAATGAGTAGAAGTTGTTACAGAACAGTGTGTGGAGGTCTTACTGGTTAGTCCTGGGATTAGGGATATTTATATATTTGAAGCCCTGTAAATATTACTGCATACACATTATGTCACTATAATCCAAGATAAATGCTCAGGCACAGCACAGAGGTTATGTGTTATATGCAAAAATGTATGTGAAGAACATTTGATTGAATGTGTAAAAATTAATATTTGAAACAGATGGATGTTTCATTCATGATTTGACTGCATTGAACAAATCAGTATTAATACTCTGCAATAAAAAGACTAACCTTATTTTCTTGTACTGAGATTGCTGGATGGATGAGCAGACAACTGAAAATAAGGAAATAATGAGACTGGACTACAAAGTAGTGCTAGTGTGCCAGCAGCCTAAGTGCTGTTTACATTTTGTAGCCAAATGATCAAGATATGAGATAAAAGCCTGGAGAGGAATATTAATCTTATATAAAAAAAAGTATCTGGAGCATGGTGCTACTACAGGGTAGCCCACAGCCAAAGGTGAGGCCATGGGTGGGCCATGGCCAACAGGTGAAGGGTATGAATGTAAATCAAGACAAATGATAACAGGAGAGGACTTTGGGTTTGTTAAGACCTTGAACTGTCACTGTCACAGTGTTTTTGTAGAGTGAGGTTGGTTTAGAATAGACAAGGAAAATATGAACTCCTATTTTCAGGTGAAATTATTCAGAATTGAAAGTGGGACAAAGGTGAGTGGAGGGTGTTTCTAGCTTATCCCAGGAGGAATATTTCCAGTTTGTGAATTGCAGAGAGTGAAAGCTAAAGGAGGAATAAGGAGATGGGAACTGAAACTGCAGATTTCTAGTCATAGCTGCAGTGTCAGTTCCTGAACACTGTGCAGTGTTTGTGGAACTGGCATCAAGGAGGGAAATCACAGTGTGCTTGTACTGGGAAAGCGGATTGGTTGGAAGAGCATGGAAGGTTGAAGAGAAAAATAATGGAGAGAAAATGGGCTGGGTTTCCTAGAGGCTGTGTAGGTATATGAAAAAAAGTCCCTGAGTAACTTTTAGGGAGAAAATTAGCAGGAAGAAAGGAGTTAATATTCTGCTTGTCAGTTTTCAGCTACTGTAGAGGAGTGAGTATGAGGAGGTGCACAACTGTGACACAGGTGTGCTGTAAACTGTGAAAAGGAGAGTGGAAGAGTATGGCCTCGTGGGGTTGTGGGCAATATCTGATTGTGGCTGTCAGAGGGGGGCTCTGTTGCATGGAGAGACTGACAGATCAGGCAAACTGGTATGAACAGAAGATATGTTAACAAGCAGGTCAGCAGTGTGCAAACTGAGCTTGCTGAGGAAAGGGAAGATGGAGCAGAAGCTGAAACTGAAGCTTCAGACACTTTGGAGGCAAAGCTCCACTTTGCCTTTGTGTTGCTGAGTAATAATGCCCTTGAAGGTGAGAATCACCTAGGGATGCAAGAATGAGGCATTTGACACATCCTGCCTGTCACACTGTGGTCATTGGACCTGTGCGAAAGCTCAGCCATAGCTGTTCTCACCAGGACAGGCCTGGATCACAGGAGGTCACACTGAAACCTCTGATGTGCTGAATTCTCCTGGTTAGACAGAGTTAGAGGCTCTTGACTAAGCCTCTGTTTTTTGAAAAGTAGCTGAAGAGTCTCAAAGAAACACCCGCAGTTTCAACTCATAGGTGTTAATGTGATGCTTCCTGAATCTGAATTGTCACTGTGTGTCTTACACCACTTAGTCTCATCCAAAATTCTGTGTTCTTTTTTAAAAGGTGTATCTTCCACAGTGGAATACCAAACAGTAGAGTTGGAACGGGAGCTTGAAAAAGTGAAAAGCAAGAAAACAAATCTAGGTAATGACCTTTTCGAGTGTTTCATGTGGATTATAGTTTAACAAATGGCCTTAAAGTGCTGTGTTTAGCTTGTAGTAGTGGCTTGATTGATTACAATTTGTTCTTAACCAAATTTGTGCCCTTCAAATTGATATAGTTTCTGCAAATATATGACACAGAATCCTTACACCCCTCCAACAAATATAAGTAGCAAGTCTGATTTGGGTCTTATTTTTAACATAATTTTAGAGAATTGAAACACTTGACTTCCTTGCATGGAGCTCAATACCATGGTCTTTTCATAATTAAGGGTAGGTTTATGATTATTTGTGTTAATCTAAGACAATACTTTTCCTTTTTGACTTATTTCTGTAAAAGTCAAATTGTGTTAAAGAGCAGTAAAATAATTCTTAGCAGGTTTGTGTCTTTTAAAACTGAAAAGTGATACTTCTGGTGATGGCAGCAACTCAACAGGGATTTCTTTACTTATTGAAAGGTTTGTGGGGATTTTTGCATTTATCAGTTTGTTATGTGCAAACTAAGACTGTGGTAAGAACAAATTGTGGGGTTTTTTTTGCACGTGCTAGTGATGTCCAGTGAAGTTGGTCCTGTCTTTCTTGCCTTACAAGAGGAAAATACCATTTAAATATCAAAAATTCTGTTCTGTCCCTTTAGGTTGTGATAATATGTACGTGTAAACAGCATATTTTTAAATTCAGTGTATTTTCAACTTTGTAGAACTGCTGTGTGCCAGGAGAATAAAAAGCTATGGTAAAGCATACCTATTAACAAGAGAGAAAAACCTGCTTGTTTCTGTCTCCCCAACCTTTCTCTAGAGAGGCTTCATATTTTTGGCATTGTTTTGTACAGCTCTGCAGGGTGGATGTTTTTATGAACTGATTGGTGTTTGTTCCAGATAAAGTTACTGTTGTTACCTGTAGTTGCAACAAGAGTTTACAGATACCTAGATGATTCTTACTTGTTATATTCTAAGGTGATTTATGCTATTAAGCTTCTGGTTTTTCTCTTCTGGACAGAAAGGAGGAAAAAAGCTTCTGCTTGGGAAAGGAATTTAGTCTACCCAGCTGTCATGATATTGCTTCTGATTGAGACGGTAAGAAGTCTTGCTCTTTTTTTTTTATTCTTTTTTCCTTTTCCTCAACAAAAATGATTTTGAAGAATTCTTTGTTCATTTGGGGGAATAATTGTAAAATTTTTAGGTGGTGTGTGTTTAAACAACATTGATATTTCTGGACCATTTTAAAAAACCTTGACATTATGGAGTCCACTGGGGATAAAATTTTAAGTATGTGGAATATTTTTAAATAACAAGACTATTTCTACTTTACAGTCCATCTCAGTTCTCTTGGTTGCTCTCAACATTCTTTATCTGTTGGTAGATGAGACTGCAATGCCAAAGGGATCAGGGGTAAAGTAAACTTCTCTTATGATTTTTATAAGTTTAGTAAAGCTTTGGAGTACTTACAGAAGTGCAAGTGAGAACTTCTGCTTTAATAACATGGAAACTTATGACCCTTGACCTTGACTTTGTTTCAAGATTTCGTTCCTGTGTAAAACAAACATTTATTACGTTATGTTATAGTGAGTTCATATTAAAACTACTGCAGAAGCTTTATGTAGATACAGTGATGTAGTAAAGCAGATGTGTAAAGTTTGTACTTCTGTCTTCTACTTTCGTACAGACTAGTAATGTTCAATTTAAGAAACTGTGTTAAAAAACAATATGGAAAGCTTGTCTAGGTTTGTGTTCCTCTTAGAAACCATGTAATTTTTTCCCTCTTTATTATAAAAACACTTGAAGAAAGTAAAGAACAGCTCACTGACTCATAGTATCATGAAGGCTGTTTTATTAACTTGGTAATGCTTTCCCCAGTGCATAGCTGGGAATGAGCTGGCAGAGCTGTACAAGGGGTTCAGTGGTGGTTGCCACTCTGCCTGTGGTGTTGTGAACAACTAGAAATGCATAACTTTGAGGCATCTTATTTTAGTTTCCAAAGCAGTGGAGTATGTATAAAACACATCCTGGTGTGTGGGTGCAGAGTGCATCCAAATGAATCATTATCCCTTCTGTCTTGGCAACACATTTCGCTGCAGTTTGAAAGCTGCAGATGCCATTGCATGGGATGGGGGAGTCAGAGGTTAGGACATCAGAACGCCCCTTAAACACTGTGTTCAGAAAAGGCTGTATTTCATGTAAGATGTTAAATGTTTTTGTCCTGATAGATGTTAACTTTATGAATTTTTATGTATCTTATAAAATTCAGCGATTCTGTGAAATTATGCAAAGTTTTTTCTTCTTGTAGGGGCCTGGAATAGGAAATGCGTCCCTATCTACCTTTGGCTTTGTGGGAGCAGCACTTGAAATCATTTTGATTTTGTATCCTTTCTGTAAGAATTCTGTCTGTTAACAAGTATTCTGTCTAGTTTTCTGGGACACTGGTAAATTACTAAAGCACTTGCCTGGAAAGAAGAAAGAGATAGGTCAGTCCTTCTCAAACACTTGAAGTGTTTTTGTTTCTTTTTTCTTTAGTTCTTAAGACTTTTAGGAGACTGCTGAGAACTTGAGTGAAGTTTGCATTCCTTGGAGGTTCCTTTTTCCTTGATTCTCACAGCTATCTCATGGTATCCTCTGTTGTCGGCTTCTACAGTCTTCGTTTTTTTGAAGATTTCACTCCCAGGAAGGATGACACAACTATGACAAAGGTGAGGTGCAGTCTGGGATGGGGATGGCCCCCTCCTCTCTTTCTTGCCACCCAAGACAAACTGACTCTTTTAGTAATTGCCCTGAATGGCTCATTTGCAGTGATCAGTATTTGTTTGTAAGCTGCGTAAACACAAACTGGAAGATTTTCAAAATGCTGAATGAGTGGGAAAAAGGATGTGCTCTGTTTAGTTTGGATGGCATCCATTCACTTGTAAAAAGCCGAGAATGGCAGAGCTTGTTAACTGGCTATAGAAAAGCAAGTGAAAGAACTTTTTTCAAAGAAAACGTATTGCTAATGAGTAACTTTGATTGTGCTAACTGTACTTCAGGGAGCTTGTTTGAGTTCTGAACAACGTGGTTTCTAGAAGTAACACAGACAAAGTAATTCAAATTTGAATAATTAAACTAAGACTGAGGAGGGCTATTCAACAACATTTTGCAATCTGAAGCTAATTTGACTTTCTACAATTTACCACTGGCTTCTGAATAATAAATGCTGTTACCTTTTGCCTAGGTTTTTGGCAAAATATTCCCACAGCTGACAAGGGGATGTGATCAGTAACTAAGGAACAGATGTTGAATTTAGTTATTTTCTCAGTGTGTTTCATTGTTTGTTTTTTTTTTTTTTTAAGTAATGGATGAAGATATTTTTTTCTATAAATTGTTGGGAGGGAGAAAGTAGGTCAACACACATAATGGTTATAGTAGATAAGTAGTAGAGAGTTGGAATGTTCTTAATGTTTCCTTTGGATTGTTTACAGTACGCCAGGAATAGTGTAGAAATAAATAGTGAATGCCTAAATGTCTACCTACTTTTAAAAAGTTTTCAGGGTTGTTTTTTTTTTCTTTTGGATATTGATAGAAATAGGGCTGAAGAAAGTGATCCCTTGTGAAAGAAAGTTTCAATTTGTTTGTTTAAAGGCTTCACAAGAACTAGAGTAAAATCTACCAGCTGTGAATTTTTAGTACTATTTAAAGTAGACAACAGGCATTGAATTGAAAGGAAGCTCTTTGTTGTAATTTTTTTAAATAATGCTAATCCTGCAAGCAGTTACATCCAAGGCTTAAGCTGATGATGTATCTCAGTCGTCTCTTCTAAGCCCGTGGAATGGTTCTTTTATGAAACATTCGCAGGAACTAAGTAAACAGTTGATGCTTTGCAAGGTGGTAGTTTTGAATTGTTTTGGATCTAAGCATACGTAACATTTTGATTAAAAGCACATGATTACATATTTGATTTTTTTTCATGGATCATCTTCATCTTCTTTAGCACCATATGGGAAAGTGTGACAGAAGTCAGTAAGACCAACAATATATTACTGATTTGTTAAAGTAAATTGCTTTAGGTTCAGTTTGAAGAATGTACCTTTTAAGAATTCTTCTTTTTCATCCTGACCACTGTTTTTCTTTGTGTTCCCTTCAACAATCTAATTTATCGTTTCAATACTGTTTATCATTTTCAAACAGATCATCGGGAACTGTGTCTCGATCTTGGTGCTGAGCTCTGCTTTGCCAGTGATGTCAAGGACACTGGGTAAGTGAAATGAAAGTACAACACACTGTAATAAAGGATGTTTAATTGAATTTAAAGAAACCAGCCCAACAAGACAAGAGAACAACCTGTAGCTGTATTTTAATTTGCCATCATTTTCAATGGAAAGAGCATGTTATGCATGGACTTCTTTTCTACACCACAGTGAGCTGTTAAACATACATTCTACATACATGAGCTGCAGAACATATTTTCTAAGAAAGAGATGCTAAGCGTTTTCTACAGAATATATTCTTTTAAAAGGTAGGTCAGATTTGAAACTTAAAACAGGAGATGATGAGAAGAATAGTTACGAAAACTGATTGTCCAGGGAAGTATAAAATAATTTCATGTTCACTGTGAAATTACAGTGCTCAGTTTCTGTCAAAAAACACATTCAGGGATTTCAGGTAAAACATTTGAGATAATATTGAGTGAAAATATCTTTTTAAAAACAGTCAATGACTCTTCATTTATTAAGTTTTTTCTTTATCAGCAATGATACCAAGCTACTTTCATTTTCCCTAAAATAATCTGCTTGTATTTTTTTGTTAGTTAATTTCTCAAATTTAAAATTTTGGAGTCCAGAATTGAAGAACCTCTGATTCTCTTGTTAAGAACTGGCAGTAGCATTTGAAGTAGTTAAACTGTTTTAACCTGTTGGAAAGACGTTTTGTATCTTCACCTTGTTTAATGAGGTAATCTTCAGCCTGAATTCTTGAAGTTAGATTGGAAGCCTATTATATATTTAAGTAGTGGAGAATTCTTGCAGCTAATTCATGTTGAATTTCATTGCAACATGAAGTGGAACTAAACAAAAATCTTCACCTCACGACTGTACAAATCTTAAGTACAAGGTTAGCAGTTTTACCTCAGGACTATAGACTAGCAGTGTGTGCCAAGCAGTTCTGTAGCTGATTTTCTTTTCAACCAGAATACTGTTGATTCCAGAGTAGTTAATGTTTTCTAGTAAACTAAACTGTATATTGTCACACTGGGTGTATCTAGGGATGAGGAGTTTTAGTGGATTTAGTAGTCATTTCTATAACAAACAAAAAAACCTCTGTAATACATTTTGGAGTGTTGAATCTTAAAATGCGCATTCTAGAGCTCATTTTTAAAAATCTCTTGTAAAACTTCACAAAAATGCAACAGAATAATTCAGGTGTTTAAAGTAGTGCAGTTTTAAAATATAGACAGTACAATCTAAGAAGTAAAACGGTTCTAGCACATAGAGCAAGATGTTATGTTGAAAAATCAGTGTTTTAGAACAGAATTATAATGTTAGTTTGTGTCCAGCGAGTTACTGCATTCAGGAATTGTTTAAAAGAAAATAAAATTAATTGTTAATGATCCATGAGATTAAGAGTTGATAATAACCGGATTCTGTGGCAGTAAGTGTGCACGCTGGGCCCATTGTTGTCTCATAGGAAACAGATTAATGGTAAAACTCACTTAAAAAACAGACTAACAAATGAAATTCCTGAATAGTTTGCCATAGAGATAAATAAAAGAAGAAAAAAGATGGAACAATTAACACACAGCTAACAAATGCACAGTCACAGCTGTCCAAACAGGATTAATAGAGTGTATTAGAGTACAGTGAGTCATGTGGTGCTTTGCAGAAATATCAATGTGTGTTGCACTACATGCCACCGCCCTGTGGCACTGAATAGATGAAAAGAAATAAATATGTTAAGCAGATTCATAGTCTTTTCTCTTTATTAAAAAAGCAAGTTTCTAGACTATACTGAAAAGACTGGACTTTATCCTTATGGGAAAGGTGAAAAAGCAGAAGTTATCTAATACACATACTGACCTTCTTCAAGTTTTAAAAATAGAAATAGAATTTTTTACATTTCATAGCATTCTTATTAGATATGGAGGTGATGGATATGTCTAATCTATCATTATTCTAGAACTCCAGGAAAGTTTTTACTAAAATAAGTTATTCTACTTAAATAAGTTAATTATTTTTCCTGGAACTTTTCAGTCTTTTAGCAGCCCTTCAAAAATACTTCCCACCAGCAGCATACTGCTAACCACTGAGAAACAAATTGGGAACAGGGCACTTAATAGTCAGAAACACAGAAACAAAAAATTGCAGACAAAATTGATTTTTCTAATATATGAAAGTTCTCCTAGAATTCTACTCTTGGGCATTATGTTTAAGTAAACAGGGATTTAAAACTTCTTTGTATGTACAGTCTAAAAACATGCTAATTTTTTTAACCTGAAGAATTCTCTAATAGTTTATTTTGTAAATTGTCACCAGCTTTTCTGTATATGTATTTGGAGCACTAGAGATGCAAGTTTCTATTCAATAACTAAATAGTTTTCCAAATTAGTCTTGGGGGTTTTTTATCTCTGTGAGCTCAGTAGGTACTTCTGTAAGAAAGTCATCCAAAGCTTTTTACCCCTTTCTCCCACAAGTTTACAAAATGTTACTGTGTCAGATCTTTTCTCATGAGCAGTGACATTTTTTTTGTCTGTAAGAAGAAATTGAATGTAATATATGGACAGGATTTTTCCACCTGCTCTAACAGAAGTGTCAGGGTTCATTTCTGTCTGTCCTTGTAACACTGCTCTGTGGGTTGCTGTTCTTCTGGACTTCTTTGTGTCGAGGAATGTTATTCCTTTTCCAGAGAACTCTCTCCCTGGTGCTCTGCCTGTTTTGTTTCTTATCCTTTAAAGCTCTGGAATTCAAATCTGACTTTCTCAATTTTCCTGTAGCCTCACAGTCTGACTGAAACACTGCTGGCTTTGGAAATCTTAGACATTGTTTGCCTGCAAGTGGGAAGGCAGTTTATTGTCCCTTATCTCTTTACCAGTTAATGCAGGCAGCCATTTTCTTCTTTTTGTGCCAAGATCATCTGAGCTTTTTTGATATTTCCCTATTGCTATTTTGATCAGCTTCAGTGATTGTTTTGTTTCATCCTTTGAAACTTTTTCTGTTAATTTTTTTCATTTTGGGATCTCTTCCTTAGATACCAAGTTTGATTCCTATGTTTTGATGCTGAGTACAAGAAGTATCTTTTGACATTGTGATAACTGACTGCAAGTCTTTGGTATCCAGTTACAATAAGATTCCTAAGAGCCAGGTTTACCCTTGAAAGGAGGGTACCTGACCCATAATTCTCTTTGTTTATTATCACTGTTGAAGTCAGTTCTTAAAAGCCCCCAAATCTTTACGAAATAACATGATAGAAAACTCACTTCCAGGAGCTTCAGAGCCAGGGCTGTTTTGTGATTGCCTCATGTCCTGCTGCTATTTTAGTTCTGGGACAAAGTAAGTCTCCTTCTTTTGCCTGTTGTAAGAACGAGCTTTGCTGTCACATCATCTGTGCCAGAAGTTTTTTGGGAATATTATGGTTTAGCAGTCGTAGGCAATGGTTTTGTGGGTATCATCTCAATGTTCTGCCATTTATTCAGTGCAGCACTTGATAAGACTTGACAAAGAAACAGCCTATTGTTCTTTCTCTGCTGCTTTCTGGGATGGGCCCTACAACTTGTAGACATTTCCACATTTTGGAAAAATTTTGTTCATTTAAGTGTAGTGATTGACAGGCCTTTGATCAGCACAAAACCCGAGTGTCAGGGTTGGAGGTGCCTGTGAAGGAGACCTGTCAGCACCATCTTTCAGCCACATACTCCATGGCTGTAGTGGTGGGTTGATCCAGGAGAAAAACTGCAGTTACAAAGATGTCTTTAACCTTTGGTTTCAAAAGCAATGGCTCTGGCAAAGCGCTTAAAAAGGCTTAGTATTTACCATAAGATGTGGTGGCTCTCATAGAAAGGCTCTTTCCTACCTGTATTTTGGTATAAGAAAACCCATGGGGCACTTCATCTTTTCCTGGAATAAATAAGGATTTTATAGATACTGAGGTTTCAAGCAGTTTTTGTGCTAAAGCTGATTTTTTTCCCAGTTATATTTATTTATTAAAATTATAAAAGCAGAGTTCTTACCTAGAATAGGTAATTAATTTCAACTCATGTTGTTCAAGCGTTTTCCTAGGAAATTTAGGAAGCATTTTGGTAAGGGTGTCTTACAGTTTTATAGTGGTCAACAAAGTAGAACACAATCTTGAGAACATTCTCTAGTGCATTTAACCGTGTGTCTTCTGTTGTGTTGTCTGAAAGAATTTTGCATTCAAATGTAAATGTAATAGAAATGTTTATGTTTCTTAAAAAAAAGTTACAAATATTTTGATGTAAATCTTACATGCAATTTAACAGGGATCACCAGATTTGATCTGCTTGGAGACTTTGGAAGGTTCAACTGGCTGGGGAACTTCTATATTGTATTATCTTACAACTTGCTCTTTGCTATCATGACAACGTTGTGTCTGGTCAGAAAGTTCACTTCCGCTGTGCGAGAAGAGCTCCTGAAGGCATTAGGTAACACAGCTCTGACAATTCTGTCTGTGCTCAAACATTTCCTCTCTGCCATTGATGCCTTGATGTGCATGCTACTGGTGAAGTTCTGGGACCTTTTCTTTTGGTGGAAGTTTCTGTAAGTTAAGGTGAGGATTCATAGTGTTGTGGGGTTTTTTTAAGAGTCCAGAGCTAAGGTACAGTGTTGATTTTAATGATATGTGAGACTTGCTGATCTGCAGTTGGATTTTCAGACTTTGGAGAGCACAGTAATGAGCAATTATTGCAACCCAGAACTGCAGCTTGTATATGTTTTTCTTTTCTTTTTTGTTTAAAGCAACTTATTAGCTCCCTAAAAATAGTGGAGGTCTTTGCTGCTTTGTGGTGATGCTTTTTTCCAGCACGTGTTCAGAAAATCTTTGTACAGAATATACAGAATCTTAGTAAATGTCTGAGTCAAACCTGTACCTGATATAATAAAAAATTTGATCAAATTGTGCATTCAAATTTCTTGATCATAGAAGGAAGAATTGAAACACATTTGATACTAAGAGGATAAAATGTACATATGTATTGTTGTTGCTACATCTTATCTTTACTAATTAACAAGTCTCATCTTTTTAGATCCTTAGGCTGGTATTTGCTTATATTGAGAGGAGTAATGGTGAAAGTTAATTGTTTCTTTGTAACTACAGATTCAGTTTGCTGTATCTAAAAGTCACTGGTTTTAGTTTTCACTGATTACTGCTTTCAGAGTTGTGATGCTGAAACAAACTCCAAGCACTTCTCAGAGTGCACCTCTGCTGGTAGCAAATTAGGTTAAAATTATTGTCAAATAATTATAAATAAAGTATTTAATAAAAAATTATGTATGTTGAAGGCAGTGTAACAGACCTGAAAATGCAGATGTAGTAGGATAGTGGTCACGGAATTTGACACAAGTTATAAACCCTGAAATGTCCAGATTCCTGACAAAAACTGGATTTGTTTTCACTGCTATACATAACAGTGTCAAGAATGAGAACCAAAATTGGTCTATGACCAAAAAGAATTCACGTAATATAGGGACTTACAAATAAGACACTCTTGAGGAGCTTTAGGTTCTTTAGTAGTGCAGTCAATTTTGGAATTCCAGCGATGCAAGAAATTTAACTTTGTACGTCAAGGCACTTGAGTAAAACATTCAGTATAGTCTACACTAAATGAATAAGAAGCTCTTTCCAGTTTTGATCCTTAATTTTAGAGGCTTGATAGGAGACTTCAGAGAGGAACTGTAGCAGGCAAGAAAGGACTGACATCATGCCTCTTGTGAATAAAATAGGGTTAAATTTACCATCTTTCTCCACCTCCCTCAAAAAAGATTAATTTAATTACTTGCCTGGGGCAGGATGTGAGACTTGAATTAGCACTCATAGTAGAGAACTGTGCAATAAGAACAAATGGATGGAAACTGAGATAAATCGTAATAACATAGGCCTAAAAATGTTATTAGACATATAAACAGTTTAGAGAGTTGATATGGTCAACACCAATGACATTCAGATCAGAAATGGCTGATTTTCAGAGAGATGCTATAGTTTAAAAGGAGTATTTTAGGTAATTATTTAGGTCTTCGTAGATTGACAGGGTAAAGCATTGCAAGTCTGTCTTGGTCCTTAACATCTGAGTCTGTGATTTAAACAATGTTAAGTTAGGATTCTCTGGCTTCCATGCCATACTTGTCCATTGTAATGGGCTTTTCTCACTTAAACACCACTGAGGGAAGTAATTCTTACTGGAACTAGAAGGTCAATTCTGGTCTTCAGCAAATGTGAGGTCCTTAATCACAAAGTAGAATTTGGATTCTCTGTATTCTTTTGAACACATGTATGCATGAAACATGGGAGAGTTGCAGTTTTATCTCATTCTTAATGTTTTGCAGGATTAGATAAACTTCATCTATCAAACAATCCAAGAGACTCGGAGACAAAGCCGTCCGCAAATGGCCATCAGAAATCACTGTGATAACAATCACCTGCAGTCAACAGAGCTGAGAACATCAACCTCATGGCATTCCTGTCATCTCATCAGCGTTTTTATATTGCTTTTAGTTATTGTTAGTTTGGGTCCAGCCTTGTCTGATTTTTGATGCTCTGTGCTTCTGAGGAAGTTAGGTGTGTCACATTCTTCTCTTTCCAGTGAACTTTTGGTCTGCTTGTTTATTTCCCAGTAAGTTACCGCAGGAGGTGCCTTGAAGACTGGAAGCTGAAGAGAATAATGCATTCCTTTTTATTTGTTGAAAGTCTCACATATTTAGTTTTAAACTTGTTACCATTTTGAATGCATAGTACCTCCTGTGTTATACAAACACAGCTATAAAGAATAAGTTTGGGACTTGGTTAAAAAAAAAAAAAAGGAAGAAAAGATACACTTGAAGCCCAATATGACTCTTACTGGAAATGTAAAGTACCTGGAGTAGGCATCCTTGACAGGAGATAAACAGTTCTACAAAAGTGTGTTAAAAATAGCAGTAACTGGTAGAGATCCCAGTTCCCTTTGTGCTGGATACAGTAGGCTGTGTCACGATGCTTTCTTGGAAGGCCAGTGTTTTCAGCTGTCTGTCCTTAGCTCTGAATGCCAGGTTGCTTTACTGGTGGTCAAACAATGTCTTATTGAAGTCCACATGAAGATTATCTTCAGTGTTAAATCTGAGCCTAGTATGCTTTGTAAAAAGCTGTGTAGACCCCCTGTCACAGCTCTTACAGTTCTGTGAGCTACTGTGCTGTGGAGGTCCTTTACCCTTCCCAGTACCTCCCTGTAAAATTCTTGATGAACTACTGTGTGTTAGCAGTACTTGTAATCAATGCAAGGAGCACAGGCCTAGGAGGCTGCAGTTGCAGTTTTCTACAGTCTTTAATTTGAAGTAAATTTCTCTGAATTTGTACTCCAGTTACCAGGATTTCTGTTCAGTGGCACAATACAGTGTCTATCACTAGCCTGTTTTTTTTAATGTACACATGAAGATGTATATAGGCCTATATGTATAGATATCGTAAATTAAGATTATAGAGATGACATAGGTGGTTTGATAAGTAAAACTTGTGTGTTCAATCTTGGTAGTTTGAATTTCTGCAGTGTTACAGTTGAACTGCTCAGAGGCCTTAGATTCAGGATAGTATCGGTGGGTGGTAACGTCCTTTCTTGTAGCATTACTGCAGCCTTGGGAATCCTGTAAGCAGTTTACAGTAAAGAAAAAAACCCAAGTAAGTATTCCAAATCTGGTTGTGTTTTTGTCCTGCTTGACCTCAAGTAATCTTCAAGCAGATTGGAATGAGGACACGTTCAGTGAGTGCCCATCATGTAGGGAGCCAGAAAATGTTTGTGTTTATTTCCCATTTCTATAAAACAACTATGTCAATCTGTGTAGTTTGGGGTTTTATATGGGATCAGCTGGGGACAACTTGCTCTCTCCAGTGTGGTTCTGAAGTAAGGTAAACCTTGTGTTGGAAACCCTTTGGCTGTTCTTCTGAGATGACTGCTCTGGGCTGTCGCCCTTATTGCTGTCTGTGTGAATGTCTGCTTGGTTTTTTCACTAAAGTGCTTCAAAAATCAAGCTCCAGTACGCGCGAGGATTTCTCTTTTTTTATTATTTTTTTGTTTTAGCTGCCTCTTCTGACTTGAACTGGGGCATAATGTAAATATTGCTGTAGTAAATATGATGCTAGAGGGTTACTTTTTTGCGTGTGTCTGTGTGATTGGTATAAACTCAAGGCTTATTGAACTGACTGTTGATGTGTTGTACCCAGTCTTGGAAGACAAAGTAAAATTGCTTGATTTCACTAAGATTTACAAGCATCTCTTCTGTTGTTTGAGTTTAATGCTGACGCTTAAGAGAGAAATCTTCATCTGAGTCAAAGTTCTGCAACCAAGAACAGGGAGCTGTAACTAAAAGTTGTTTTAGAATGTATTTACATTTAAAATGTTGGGAGATATGTTATTAGGGGCACCATTCAGGTATTCCCAGAGCTTGTAGCCCTATGTATTAGTATTATAGTTAAAACCAACTGAAATCTGTCCACTTCTTCATGCAAGTCACTGTATGACCAAAATTGTTCTAATGTCTTGATGGGGCTGGTGAATTGTGAAATGTGAGGCCAGTTAGCTATATAGAAATATTTTTGTTACAAAATTAAAACAGTTATTTAAATACACTCTGTGAAATGGAAGAAATTAATATTAGGAATACATCAAGGGAGTGTGAACCCTTCTAGGTCTTGCTCTTCATGCCTTTGGAGAGATCTTTGTTCTGACACCAGTGACCCAGGAACACAGAAAAAGGTGGATTATACGGTGTGTGTGTGGTTTCTGAAAGTGAGTTGGGCAATTACTTAAACTAAGCAGAGGCAGTTCCTACTGAGAAGCACCCAAGCTTCAGGCAAGGCTTTAAAACTCATTTTCAAAACAAGCATTACAGCCTTGACTGTCCCCACCCTTCTACTGGATTCTGCAGGGAAATGTATGGGTTAAGCTACGTATGGAAAGATTTTTACAGTGGAATCTGTGGGATGGTTGAGATGCTGTGTGGTTTCCAAGGTGGACGAGAAATTCAGAACTACCCTGTGCAACTACTGACAGTGTTTTGATTTAAAATGAGCTGTTGATATTGTGACACTGTCCACATTAAAATACATCTTTGACCTTGAAAACAACATGCTTATACACAACTTTGTTACTGCGTGTAAGATACAGGTCACTGTATACTTTTCACAGAACATATTGTCACTGAAATACGAGCAACTGGTAATTCATTAATGGATATTGACAGTACATTCCTAGTATTTTGACTCATGTAGAGTCAGGTGTTCTATACCTTCAAGGTATATACAGCTGATCTTAGTAACATTAACATCTGCCTCACTTCTTATGAGGCAAAAGCACATCAATGCTTCCATCTTCAACTGGATACCACACGAGACCAAAAAATAGATGTAAACTAAGTGTTTTAAGGTAGCCGTTTCTTGGCTTTATTCTGTGTTGGTAGCACAATATTAAATGGAGTTGCAGAGCTGTAATATTGTGGGGTTTCTAAGCCTAAAGCACACACGCTTATCACTTTTAAGCTAAAAAATAATAGTATTGGTTACTGTACAAGTACCAGTTTTTGCATTCATAGGAAGTTTGTTTACTGTCTGTAACGTGATGTTTATCTCTGTCCCTGTTCCTCCGATACCTTTGACCCTGTTGACTGTTTTAGTGTCATAGAAATTAAAGGATTTGACAAGTTGTTTTCCTTGTCTGGTTCCCAAGTACCACCTCGAGCACCACAGAGGGGAGGGCAGGAGCTCCTGCAGCCGTGTGCTCAGTGGGATGGACAGTGACACTTCCTCCAGTGTGTCACCAGGAGTGCCAAGAGGCCGCAGCCCTCCTCAGTCCCACCAGGTCTCTGCTGCTCTCCCACGTGTTTCTGCAGCAGCTGATGCTACTTGAGGTGCTCACATGTGCCCACTGCTATGTAGTGAAGACACGATGGCCCTTTTCTTAAGGACTTCACTGTCTAAATTAGAAGGGTTAAGGTGGAAACAGGTAGATAGGAATAAGGCTGAAACCTCTTCCTGCATATAGCTTTCCTTGAATTCTTGAATTTTTTTTTTTTTATTCTTTTCCTTTCTCTTTCTTCCTCTTCCAGAAGCGGGATGGTGGTGTACATACAACAGCTGAGCCTCAAGATCATAATCTCTGATTTTGAAAATGGCAATTTTTTCTAATCTAGATGAAATCATTTTAACAGAGGCAGGACACTAAGGCCTTATGCATAAGTAACCTCTTCAAAAAGAAATGTGCTTAGTTTCATTTAAAAAAGTTTTGATGTGAACTGTGAATCTCTACTTGCTTAAATGAAATAAGATCCCCTACCCCATAGTGTTAGGATTTTTGTTGTTATTTTAGTGCTGACTTGAGACAATATTGCGTACACTGACTTCCCTCCCCAACCCATGACCATTGAATTTGCTATTGGTAAACTGGCAGGTTATTTCAGTCACATTAGCAGTATTTGAACTGTACAAAAATGCTTCTTTTGAATTTGTCCCATTCAGGGAGAGCATCCTAAGCCCACAGCCACCACCCAGATGGTGACATAACCCCTGCTCCTTTTTCTGCCTTGCCCCCTGCCCTTACCTCAGGCAAGGTAGACACAGTCTCTGTTGTATGAAGTTGTGATGGTCTTTCCTGTGATCCATCTGTGTGTCCCTCTGCCACACACAGTTCCAGGTGCTGAACTGGGTGATTCTGATGGGCATTGCAGACTTTGGGGTTTCTGGGTGATAGCTGAGCTGTTCTTGAGCTGGAGCTTGTTGCTTTCGACTCTTGGTGGGGCTCAGAAGTCGTTCAGGATCTCCTGTCTGTACATGGCTGTGCAGTCATTCTCTGTTTGAATGGCTTCTTGCTGTCCCAAGAGAGCTGCATGGCTCAGAGAGGAACTGTGTCCACCCAGACCACAGCCAGAGAGGGGCTCCTACAAGTTGCACCTTAACAATTAGAGCCTGAGAATATTGGTCAGAATCTTAGAAAGGAGAACACATCTCATGAGGAATTAACACTAAATGTGGCTTCCAGAATCCCACTGTGCCCAGTAACTGGGGAAGGGTCGTGGGAAATGACATGGAGTGCACCTATGAAGACTGTTTTTGATTATATTCCTAGTCAGTCTTTAAAATTCCATATTACTAAAACAATATTTAAAATCCTTAAGTTCATGGAATTCAGGGGCTGATGAAACTTTTTTCTAAATCTGGCCTTAATTCTTGAAGACATCTGACCTCTCATCTTTCTTCCCTTTTTTGTGTTTTCAAGTCATTCACTGGTGTACTCGGTGATGTTGATGTTTAGAACAGATACTCTTCTTGATGCAGGCAGAACATGAAATAGCAGAAGAAGGATCTACGTAGATCTGATGCACTGTAAGAAAACATACCAGAAGGCAGCTTGAGTGGAAGGTTTTTGAAATGTTTCACAGTTGAAGCACATAAATCTCTGCTTTTTAAGAGAAAGAAGGAATATGTATCATTAGTATAGAAATGTCAACTGTAGGGTTTTTAAATGTGCCAGTAATTCATTGACACTGAAAACAACATCGATTCTTAAAATCTCTTTTGTGATTCACAGTGCAACGCTGTCTTGGACTTTATTGAAGCCTGTGAACTTCTGTAAATATCTCTTGGCAACAGAAAACCTGAGGATGCTTGCTACTTCTGTGTTCATCACCATATTTTTTTCAGTAACTTCTAAAGTTTCTTTTCTTGCTCTTAGATTTTTTTTTTTTTAAATATATATAGCATTAAATGTTTTAACAAATATAGAAGGTGACTTCAAACAGCCAGTGTGTTAGAGCAAACAGACAGTGGTGTTAGAAGTATCCTGTACGTGCTGATACTCCTGACATATCTAATTTCAAGCTATTTAAAAGCTGTATCCGTATGAAAGCCTCACATAAACACAGAAATTAGGAAATCCTAATTCTTCAAGGTGTTTAGTTATCTGAATGTTCATATGTACCTAAATGAGCACTTTGGGTTGCTGCTTCTAAATGTTTGTTGGTCACTAACCTCAAGTGTTGCTGTTGCTTCTGCTTCCCCTCCCCCCATTACATGAAGTTTTATAGTCAGCATCACTGGATGAAGCCCCTATCCTGAACAGGGCTTTATTTTGCATTCCTCATATATTCAGTGCTTCCACAGATACCAGCTATTGAAGTATTGGGGCACTTGCTTTGATTTTAATGTACTTCTTTTCTCAGATAACCTATACAGAGACATTCCCTAGTCAGAACTGTCCCTCCATTATGAAAATGTTAACATCTATTCATTCATTTGTTTTTTAACACTGGATTCCATTGAAACAATCCTGTCACTAGAGCGTCCTCTAACAAATTACCGAGAGATCAAGTCAGTTTGAATTAGGAGTGAGAGGGAAAAGGTTTAGCCATTGCATATATTAGTGATTTTTAATTTCCCCTTTCCCAGTGGAGGTGACGTGCTGGTACAGCCACTCTGAGCCTGACACTGCAGGGTAGCTGGTGTTCTGTGGGATTTATGGAGTGGGACCACAGCTCTCTGTGCCTTCTGCCTCACTCCATTGGAGATGGACACCCATCGTGTGGGCAGTGTTCTCAGTCAGGCTTTGTGTGGTCCCAAGGTGAGGATTTCCGTGTGCTTTTATACCCTTGTATTTCACGTGTATGAGCATGTTTTGGGCCTTCTCGTGTAAAATGGTCATTCAGAAAAGTGGCATGATAGCAGTACCTGTGCTGTGGATACAATGGATGTGTTGAAATGCTTCAGGAGAAAATTAATTGGTGCATGACTTCTGTTTCCACCCAACCGTGAGTTTTTCCAGGCTGGACCAAAATTCTTAGAGTCACAAAATCTCCGTTAGAAGCTTTCTCCCCCCTGGCTTTATATAACAAAAAAAGTTGAGCCACTTATCATTTTTTAAAGGTAGGTTTCAAAAGTATTTTTCCCTTATCTGCTGTGACTTCTATTGCTTTAAAAACAAATGGATAGGAAATGAAGATACATTTGGGTCATGGATTTGAAATCTCAAAGTGTGTGTATGAAACACACTTACACACAAAAAAAGGCTACATTTCCTTTCCTGCCCTGTGGGGTTTGGGACCCAACCCTATGTTACCTAAATGGAAAACGGGCATTGCTCTTGTCTCCATGGAGCTTTTGTCTTTAAAATTCCCACTGAGGAGACTGAGAACATTCTCAGGGTGCTGCTGGCACTCTGGTCCCTGTCACCTGGGACCCGCCTCACGTGGGCTTGGATGACGCGACCATAAAAGTACAGTTCTGAACCAGTGTTTCTGTGGCTGTTGCTGCTGCTGGCTGGGCTGTAACGATGGCAGCAGATACCTTCTCTCGTGCACTTTCAGATTTTTCATTGCAGTGTTACTGGTTAAGATCTCTGTTTACAAAAAAAATTATAAGTTGCGCACAGTCTGAACCGTGTGAGGCTGGGAGATGTTGAGTTGGTAGTTGGTGGTCCCCTCTTGGTCCCGTGCTTAAGGCTTTGTAAACTCAGTCTTGAGAAACTGACTTTGCTTTCACATGGATATATCTGAGCAAGGTATAATACAGCTGAAAAATTGTGCTTGTAGTGTTACTTAAATCCAAACAATACCTTCTCCCCACCAAACCTTTCCCAGTTTGTTTTAGGTCATCCAGAAATACAATTTATAATGTTCTCTGTTGTGAATCCTTTGTTGTGTTACAAAAAATAAATGAAAATACTTGCTGCCTTAGGTAGGCTGATTTTTTTTTTTTTCCTTTTGTGAAAAGCAGTGGTATTGTGTTTTTTCCTTTGTTTGAAATGTTACACTGAATGTTTTGTAGGAAGATTTTTTTTTTTACTGTGTTTTCAATAAAGGCAAAGTGTGATTTATAGCAGAGTTTTGTGCCTTTTTTTTTTTTATTTTAAGCAATGAAATGATAAAAATCTCTGTGGCATTCTAAATTATGCTGCCAGCAATTGGTGTGAAGAGTTGTGTTCCTGACTCCTCTTTCCTCCTCCCAATTTAACCTGCTTTTGAGATTCTCAAATGGCTGTATTTCTAGAACAGCTGATGTAGGGAATGTGTTGGAGATTCCTGTACATTCTGAGGCATCACAGCCCTGTGTTTTACGACAGGTGTGCAATTAATTTGAACCCTCTGCTTTAGGCCAGTGGGGATTGTTTATAGGAAAGTATGCTGATTATGTAATTTGTGAGTAATTTTCAATAGCTTTATAGTTTGACTGAAGGGCAATTTTTAATGTATTAAAAACATGACCACTGTGTTTCCTAAACTGTCTGAAACTTAAACAGCTTCAAACTTTAATTTCCATTTCACCAGGAGCGTTTAGGCTGTTTTTAAAGTTCAAGAATCACGTGGATAGAAGGGACCTGGAGACGTCTGATCCATCCAGCGGGGCAGGATCAAACATACCTGCGTTATTCCTGGTATTTAACTGGGCTGGCAGGGGCTGTCTGTGATGTGATTGCTGTGCTGTCTCTAGGCAGTATATTCCAGTGTTTAATTGTGCATTTTCTAAATGTCAAATGCAAAGGGCCCTTGCCACACTCTAAGCTTTAATTTGGTTCTCCAATGTCCATACAAGCCTTTCTGCTTGCACCAGCTTTTTCCACACCTGAAAGGTTACATTTCCCTTTATCTTCTATGTAAGAAATGACCCCCAATTCCCTCTAGTGTTTTATGCAGGCCTCTCATCATCCTTTTTGCTGCCTGTGGGGATGCTCATGCGTGCCTAGAAATGCAGAGCTCAAGTGGACACAGTAACCTTCAAGCTTGAGCCCTGGAAATACATTATGTCTTCAGTACTTCTTTCTTCCTTTTTTTTTTTTTTTTTTGTGACAGGCAATGAGAGAAGAGGCATCTCAGTTGTTGTCCTCAATATGGACTTTTATGCTCTACTGCCTTAAATATATTTCCACATATTGCATATAGGCCTGAGCAATCTTTTCTTCATATCTGAAGATGCTCCCACCTGTGCTCAGCAAAATAAATTCCTAAAAGCAATGAATGCTTTTCTTGAACTTAGCCATCTCCTTGAGTGCAATCCCAGCTTTCTGTGGGTTTCTCTCAATGCACCTCACTACCAAAGCTCTGCAGGGACTCACACAAGTCTTAGGCTTGTCTTTGTGCCTCTGCTCCTAAATACAGCAGTTTTGAGGAATATTTTTGACACCTGTACAATGACCATACAACATGAACCTTTCTCTCCATGCATTTCCTGTGAGTGAAAACGTGATAGGAAAACCAGGAGCTGTTTTTTCTGCGAGTGTGTGTTGGGAAGCAGAAGGTGAGGTGGTAGAAGGGTTGAGTTTAAGGTCAGGCAGCCTGAAGGCACATGAACGCTTTCCTATTATTTCATTTCCTTTTTTTTTGGTGCTTCCTTCCTGCTGCTAAAGTGACCCTTCATAGCACATATAGCGAACTTTTCTAGAACCGAAGAATCAAGAGTCCAACTCCCCCAAAAAAGCCACAGAAACTATGTGAAAACCCCACTTAAACTTCTAAGATTTCATATAAACTTCAAATTCCCTGAATTTACTGCTAAATATCAGATTTGATCCCATGTGTTCTTCTGATTCTATGGTCTGATTCACTCCTGATTTCAAAGTGTTATGACTCAATGTATTTCCAAATGATCCCTAACGCAACAGCTGACTGAAAGGACGTATCCATGTGTCAGTACAAACTGGATTTAGTTTCCTTGTTATTTAATGCTGATTTAACAATTTAACATAACAGAAAAGTTCCCTGAGAGTCCTTGTATCGTGTATTTAAGTCCCAATGTGATGGGAGAAGCAGCAGCCCCTTGTGTACTCTGTAAGAGAATTCTGTGTGTGGCAAAGAGCAGATGGGGAACCTTGTGCAGCCCCTCACGACTGCTCACTGGCAGGAAAGCAACAGATCCGAGTGTCTCCCACACAGACATGCACACTGACCTTGGGTGGTATGTGTAAAACACAAAACAGATAAACAAGGGTCCCACCACAGGCCTCCTGTAATATTTATACTTTGTGATCTCCAAACAATCCTGAACGATGACACCATCTACTCTCTGAAGGGCTCATGAAATACTAGTGCACTAAACTTCAATTAGGTTGTGTCTTTAATATTCTAAAGTGATTATGTATTTAGTTGACACCTAACCCTTATATAACTTAGGGCTTCTGTTCACAATCAAGTAAAGGTTGATCCATTCGAAAACACTTTTGGTCCTGATTTTTGCTTGGTCTTAGTTTATGTGGGTATCAAACTTGAACAGACTTGGCCTGTTTTTGTAAGCAAGTGAGGAGGGATGTAACAGAAAGACAGAGCAGCCATGATGTTGCTTTCCAAAATCCTCTCAGGACACAAAATTTGAAGAATAGCAACCATGCTCTAACTCAGCACTTATCCAAGGCCTATTTCTGTGAATGGGAGGGCAACACAGACAGTATGGGGTCAGTTCCAGGACCTGCCCTCTGTCTGTGAAGTCTACCAGGACTAGACAGGCTGCTGAGGACATCTGACCACCAGGGAGAGCTGAGAGCAAGGGACAGAGTGGGCTGGGGCACATTAAGCCCCTCTCTGAGCCTCTGCTGCTTGTTCCTTCTTCCCTCAGCAGTGAGAAGCCCTCTGTTTCTTCCCTAATCTTGCACTTCCCTGTTTCACTGAGTGATCCTGCAAGTCCTTTCCTGAGCCTCCTTGAGGTGGAACTGTAAGAATAAAGTGGAAAGCTCTTCTCCTGCCTGAGACAGGGGTCTGTGAAGTTCCTTTGCTGCTAAGATACCATCTCCTCTGAGCTACTCCTGTATTTTCTGCACTATGACCTGAACCAGCTCGTATCCATCAATCAGCAAATGAAGTCTAAGTTTGGGAAGAAAAAAAAGTGTAACTGAAATTTGACCCAGAAGTTTTGCTAGCTGGCAAATCAGCGTAAACTATCAATGTGAACAGAAAAGAAATCAGCATTTTGTATAATTTGTTAGTGTTAACATGTTCTAGGATTTAACTATTAAATCCTGCTGTGTTTTAATGCATAATAATGAACAACCTTCTCCCCCCCCCCAAAAAAACCAACTGAAACTGATTGATTGAATTTATTTCTGAAAACACCACGCCTCTACACTTTAAGTCTGTGACTTCTTAAAGCTTGACTAGAATGGCACAAACAGACTGTGTGAAATACCCCATCGGTATGCAAAACTGCATCAGTCATCTGTACAGCAGCACAAGACTATGATAAAATGAAACGGTGAAACAAAGTGCCGAGGTGAACTTTGTCCACAGGGAAGCCTTTTTAAGTGATCCAGTGTCAGCAAATTGCTTACTAATGTGTTGACTTATGGCAACCCTCAAAAGTAAAATGAAAAGGCTGGAATTTACAGCGTATCAATGAATCAGTTGATAAGCTTTTACTGGTTTAATATCCTCCTAGTTTTGCTGCTTGGAGCCACTTCAAGTTAGCAACAGAATGTTTACCAACTCCGTGTGATAAAGGAAGTCAAACGACTAAACAAATTCCAGGACCATTGTACTGTTTGGTGAGATTTAAATTAAAATTGTTGGGAGAAATCATGTGGAGGGGGGGAGGAAGAAACTAAAGTCAACTGCATCATTTCACAATGACTTACCTCGCTTCCTAAACAATGGCAAGATTTTTAGCAGAGCTGGAGATAATGTAATGCATTTGAAAAGATTTAATTGCACCAATAAAAGACTATACCACAATTCAATGACATACAGTGACATTTATAGGTAGGATCAAAGAAATTCACTACCTAACATGCTGAAGCAACACCCTGCTTTCTGTGTATAGTAGTGCTAAAAAGTAGCCTACTTTGGTTTCAATGACCTTTCTTATCTCCTTTGATCTAGATTATTAAAAATTTTAATGACAGGTGTAATAAGGGCTACTGTAGCCCCCTGAAACAAGTAATATGTGTCCTTCCTAGTACTAATATTTCAGGCCTTGTTTTTTATTTTGTGATATTTGTTTAAGTGTATGAAACTTGACATTTAACCTTTGTGATCCTTCCAGAGGTAGCAGGGTTATTAAAGAATAAATTAGTTTTTTTCCCAATGTGATCCCGTTTGGTTATGCTAATGTTCAGGCAGTGACATTTTAAAAGCACAGCACAATTTTGAGAAGCAAGTTTTATTTTAGGAAAGCTTTTTAGCTCCTTGTGAAAACTTTCTTTAGTGTTTTCATTAACGAACACTTAAAAGTATAAGAGTGAATGGCAGGAAAACTCTCTCCTGTTGCCACTTGAAAGCCACTAAGAAAAATAACTACATATCCTTTAATCACAACAAGTACTGAATTCATTTAAACTTGGCTAATTGTTATGAGAAGGCTATAAATGTATTCTTAATAGAAGGTGAAAAAGTGGTGCCTGTTTTGTTCCCTGCAAAATCCTGAAGTGTTCTGTATGAAAATGATTTCCTACTACTGTGGAATATGTATGGAAACTATATTGATGAAGACCTGCCCATGATATTTATAATTGGGTGATGAAACGTGGGCAGCCTATCAAGCTTTTTCTCCCTAAATTAGGTGCAAAAGCCACGGACCCTAAAAGCCCACCATAGGTAGCTTGGTAGGTTGCTGCTGTAACCGTCTGAAGTTCTGTGACAGAAATTGTAACAGATGATACTTTAGGAACCTTCTTCAACTTCCCATTAGTGACACCCTGTTCATAGCTAAACACAGGATGTTGGCCCCATGGAAAATGGACAGCCTGATTGGGAAAGAACCATATGACTGCTTCCCTGGTCCTTTATGCAGAAAAATCAAAGTGTTGCTGTTGTCTGTTCCCATCATGCTGCTGGAGGACAGTCACAACCCACCAATGGATTCATTTATTCCAAACTTAAGTGCTTCAGCGCTTTTGAGCGTAACATCAGCTTTGCAGAGTCACCCCCATATTCATTTTCTCTGCTAAGGGGAAGGACAGAGACAGCACAGCAACCAGCAGTGTGTCTCAGCGTTAAAGCTGAGAGCAGTATTTATTTCCTCTCCCTCCTGCCACTGTCAGCACACGAGCAGAGCAGCAGCACCAGCTTTGTTCTACCACTCTGCCAGGTCACTTTTAGGGTACAATCTCACTGTCATACAGAAACCCAGAACAAGGGGGTCTGTGCGTCCAAAGCTCTCTTTTTGCTCTCTGAGAAGTTAGAGAAGGGCAAAGCAATGGAATGGAACTACCTGGTTCAGTGTTCAGTGAGAGAACAACGACAGTGAAAGGAAGCAATGATTGTTTATGGATTTATTTGTTTCTCCCCCTGTTGTACCCCCTTCATATGATTCTATAGGAAAATAGATCACTGTGATTTATCAAAAAGAGAAGGCAAAACATAGAGCCTCACAAAAACCCCAATATTGTTGACCTCGGCAACAGGCAGGCCTTAAAATTAAGTATTTCAATCATTTTCCTTCCAAGTGGAATGAACAGACTAACAAAACAACCGAGTGACTCCAGTGCTGCCTGTTTGAAATGAATAAGAAGGAATAAATGAAAAAGAAGAGAGCTGATAGTTAGGAGTTCTGATTTAAGGCAGGTGAATCACACAAAAGAAACAGACCATAGAAGTGAATGCAAGAGAACTTTTTCTCAAATAATTGCTTTCTTAATTTACAGGAGGCACTGTTTCTCCCAAGTCTTTCTACAGTTTTCCAACAATATATCCCTCCAGAAAGCTTGAACTCCCTAAGATGCAATTTTGCTCAAGAGGAGGAAAAGCGAGTTTACATAATTATTTGTATGAAACCATAATTTTACGCATTTTTTAAAACTTTAACTTTGGTAGTGCATTCATTCTGTCTATTATCAAATGTTTAACACTTTTGGAATGTTATTTAGAAACAGATACTGTCCAGTGACACACCTGTAGCAGAAGTAAGGCTTACCCAATAGCACACTTTAACTTTTTTAACATGAAAAAATAATTACAATTACTTATAATATGTTTAATCTTATTGGTACAGACTAAACAGGATAGGTTACAGAATGTAAAAAGATTATTCATCAATCCATGAACACTCTACAAGATGCACATTTTTAAAATTAAAGTGTTAAGAGAATTTTGTAAATCTCCATATACTCACATGAGATTTCCTGAATTAAAGTATTCCAGCTTAGTATATCCATGTATAGCTCAGTTAGGAACTATGTTTTCCCATACAGTTTTAAAAAAGGTAATAAAAAAGAATAAAGTGCTTCATCATAAAATAGCCTTAAATTATATTTCTTATCATAAAAATCTGGAATCAAAATTACTTTTCAAGATGATTACATTTAATTCATTAAGATATTCACTTAAGTGGTTTAATTAAAATACTCATCTATTATGTGCTTGAATACTTATATGAAAATGTACTCACTTTATGGAGTACATGGGAACATGAATGCAGCACCTGTTTTTTCAAAGGAGAAAAATAACCCCAAGAACCAAACCTGACTTTAAAGCACTCTAAAAGCTGAAAAGTAAAAAATGCTGACAAGAAAAAAATCTTACTGCCTGAAAGGTCATCAATTGCTGTCTGTTACTACTGCAATCTTTCCAGTGAAAATAAAACTAGTTTGTGAAACTGTGAATTTTGTGTTAACAATGCATGGAGTGGCAGAAGGCAAGAAATTCCAAATGCTACTGACTGGAGGAAAGAGTATAAAACAAACACTTAAAATGAAAGCTGATTAATTTTTTTTTTTCCCTTTTCCCAACAGAGATGTTAAATTTAGAGAAGTGATGCACATCAAATGCAACATTTCACACTTAAAAAAACCCAAAACCAAACCAAAAGAGAAAGTATGTTCATAGGCTACGGGAAAACTTCACCTTTATGTGACCTAAATTCCCATCAAACGCTGATGATCTACATCCTGACAAAAGATACAGTGTTGGACAAAAAAGGCTCTTGGAGGAAGGAAAGACTGGGAAAAGAGTGAAAACCAGAACAAGTAGTGAGCACTACTGAGCTGGCAAACACAAGAGCATTGATGGCCAGCAGCCAGCTGAAGGCAGAGCTTTCAGATACAGTGGCTTTTTCCTTGAGGGAGGAAAGCTAACAAAACACCGAGGACAAAAAAAATTCCAGAGGCATTTCCCTTCTTTGTGCCAAATCTGAAGTAACCTTTTTAATGAGTGTTATCTTTTGCTCTCTCTTGTCAAGCTTTAGACTTTCAGGGTAGACAAAAAATTGTCAGAGCAGTCTTTTGCCAGATCTGTCCTACCTGTCTTTGGACAGTCCTACACTTTCAGTTGATGTAAAAGGAAGTAAAACCCCCTGCATCTAAGGTTATTGAAAGGCTTTGATTCACATCACAGACTTGGCTGTAAAAAGTCTTCTTGAAAAAATTAAAAGGGAGAACAGGCAGAAAAAACTACCCTAAACATGCACTGCAGAAAGAAACTTGCAAGCAGTTGGGATAATTCTTCTAATTGCCATCATCACCTCTCTGAAGCAGTACTCTCTTCAATCAGTGACTTGTCCCTTTCGCTTAATATTTTCAAGATGATAGATGAGAGAATGTAATAAAGCATGATATATTTATGGTTATGCTACACACATGCATTAAACAAAGCCATCAAGGTAAAATGCAGGAATTTCATCAGATAACCTAAGGAAGTGACTGACTGGTATTAAGTCTACACCTACTTCCATTTTCCAGATAGAAATAACTATTGTGCTAAACTGCAATTAATGAAATTTGTGAGAAAACAAAATATGTCTTAGGTTGTATAAATAGTGAGTGTTTAGCATTCTGATGAATGAAGGCCAGGATCAGATCTAACAGGAGTTTAAATGAAGCAGAAAATAGTCTATACCTGCTTTCCAAGAACAGGTAAAAAAGGCTGATTACCTTCTGTACTATCATAACTTAAGAAGTGAAAAACTACTACCAACCTTCCTCTGCCATGTCATGTCCAAAATAACATCAGAAAAACCACTGACAGGCAACATACTTCTTACTATTAAATTCTTAAAGGGGCTACAAAAGAGCTGGAAAGGGACTTTTTACAAGAGCATGGAGTGATAGACAAAGGGGAAGTGGCTTCAAACTGATAGAGGGCAGGTTTGGACTAGAGATTGGGAAGAAATTCTGCAGTGTGAGGCCCTGACACGGGTTGTCCAGGGAAGCTGTGGATGTCCCATCCCTGAGCATTGTTCAAGGCCAGGTTGGATGGGGCTTAGAGCAGCCTGGTCTAGTGGAAGGTGTTCCTGCCCATGAGAGGGGGCTTGGGACTAGATGATCCAACCCAAACCATTAATGAATCAGCTATTCAGTAACTATTTGAACTTCTTTTACATACAGGATTTATATAGGACTTTTTTAAATGTAAACTTTTATTTGCAGGCAATTTGGATTTATTTTGATACCTTTTCAGAGCCATTAATCTGGGATTAACTAAACAATGTAACAATGCACAATAACATAATTTCAAATCATCAGTATAAATAAAACCTCTGTTAGAATTAATTTGTAAAGTTTTCTCCAGCATTGCATTTATGTATTCTTAAAAATAAAAATGAATAAAGTGGTATAATAAAAAACTGTTGCTGCTGCAAAATACTGAATTGTGATGAAACTGTAACATATGCAATAGAAACAAAGAGCATAAAGAAACAAAGATTTTGTCACAAGACACCAGGGATAGTGTCACTGTGATTGCTGAGCTTGTTGATCTCAAATAGTAACTGTGAGGTGCCTTGCTGTATGTTATGTGAAATCTTCTTAAAGAAGGAATCAGTGAAAATACTTACAGTATTCCTGCCTGCCCCCACAAATGGCAGATAAAGTACAGAGTCTGTATCTTAGTAATAAAAAAAATTGCTGAAAGGTACAGCAAAGAATAGATATTTTCCATCTTTGAAGACCAGAAGAAGCAGCTTGTGTGGATTTACCAAAATCCGTGGAGGAATGTCCAAGGTATGTGTAATAAGCTAATAACACGAGTCCACCATGAGGCCACAGTGATATTTGAGAAAAAAAGAAAGGAAGAGGGATATATGACAATTACGATGAAAACTGATGACACCTAGATGAGAGTTCTAGTTCAAAATGGGAAGGAAAAGGTAAACTCTTTCATTCATATCAGAATCTTGGCATAAATCTGACATTACTGTACAACACGTATTTGTTCTGTATAAGCTTTCAAAACCCCATCAGGCAGCTTGTGTATCCAAACCCATTGCACTAGTTAGCCATGAAGGGAAAAGGAATTTTAGCAAACCAAAGAATGGGGTTTTGGTGATCTCCTCACTCAAGTATCTCATTATTCTAGGACATGATTTGTTAATTTTTGAGAAATCAATCTACAGATGTGTATCATTAATCACCTAAAATTTGCACAAACTGCCTTTGATATTTTTAGAGAACTCTTGTGAGAAATTATAAGGAATACTTTCTTCCCTTTGGTTGAACTATGTGCCTACCTTACTTCCTTGTGAGGTCATGACATCCTCCAAATGTAAATCTATTTAAATCCATATCTTAGAACAGCAGGATGGCTTTGAGGTTTCAAGCTGGGTCAGTTTATGCTTTTGGAACGATGTGAGGAATGATTTTGTTTCATGTGGTTTTGTTCACATCACATAGACCCCACATTGTTACTTTTCTTACCCTTGTAAAGGTATCAAGAAACAAGATCCCATTTTGATACTACAATGTGTACAAGTGATGATGAGAAAATCTGGGTGTGGAGGGAGTGAACAAGAAAGCAAAGCAGTCACAGCATGAAAGAAAGTATCACAACATGAAAAATGCCTGCTCTTGATTTCCTTCCAATCACAGTGGTCAGAGACTGTTTTTGTCTTAAGGAAGAAAATGAGATGGCTTTGTGGAAAGCCTTCTGTATATCTGTGGGATAAGAAACAAAAGCTTATTTAAAATTTTCACATATGGATTACTAAAACTGCAAGGTATTGGTGGTAAAACCCAACTTCAAATTGATACAAACCTGCTGGGATATTTGTGAGGGACAGGTTATACAGGTGTTTGGAAGGAAAGATTTTATACTACACAGTTGGTGAAGGTAATCTGGCAGCAGGACACGTAAGAAGGGATGTGTGGTCAAAACAAAAGCCTCTGTGAAGATACTCTCAAGGCAGCATCTTAAAAATATTCAAGTAATGAAAACTTACATTTACTGCAGCTCAAGACATCCAAGAATTTTCATCCTTATGCATCAAGTTTACAAGCCCGACCCATCTATTGACACACAGGTTTACATCCAAGTTATTTATCATAAAATGAAGCTTAACAAAATCATTGCATGCATTAACCTTGAAACTATTATTATTTGATTTTCAGACTCAAGTGCCTATTGAAAAAAAAAGGAATTGTAGGGGTTTGTGTGATATTGTTTCATTACCCACAAATTCAAGAAGGTAAAGTTATATTGAATTACATTTTCAAACATTTCACAATTGCAAGTTTTAAACCACACAGTCCTTGTTAAGAAAGCTTGGCACAAGCATTTTAAAATAAGGTGAGACTACAGCTGAAAATGCTAAAAAGCAAAAACCAGAAACATTTTCTATTTCAAAAAGATGTTTTAGCACATTCTTTTGAATCACTTGCACAAGCATTCATATGGGACATTTTAGTAAATGATTTAAAGAGAAAGTACTTCATCTTATAATTGCAGAGAACACGTTAACACTTGGGCTGCATTTTTTTGCCGCAACCTTTAGCTTCCATAATCTCTCATTATCGATATTTATGTTAACCCCAGTACCTCTTTGCTGTTTTCCCCTCCCTTATCCTCTCTCCAAAATGAACCAAAGAAAAAACCAGCCCATCTTTAGAACTATGACCAGGTAAACATAGTAACAATCAGCTGGTTTTATTACCTTTGTCTTGTCCCCTGTTACACTCACTTCTGCATTATTTGAAGTTTCCCTCTTAACCTTCAGCTGATTCCAAAAGGCAGATGCCTGTGCTCGTAGGGAGCATCACTGATTTACATGATTCTCTTTAGAGCTGGGACTCTATTGCAGGAAAGGCAACATGATCTTCAGGGAGGCCTAAGGGTGGTTTTATGAAAAAGAATGAACAAAACAACTACTAATGACAATGAAAGTTCATTATGTCTAAAACTGAAAATTGTGAAGCCAAGTGATCCCTTAAGTAATGCCTAATCAAGGCAAGTGAAAGGATGGGGACAAGAAGACATTCATGGCAAAAATACTGTTGAAGCCTTTAGAAAAGGGAAATACAAGACTGAAACTGAGGGATAGGAAGCACATTTGCTCTCCTGGTCTGTTAAGATGGTCTCTGCCTTTGTTTTTCTAAGCAATATCATCTGTTGTTGCTCCACAACTGTATTATTATAATACTATTTAAAAGTGAGTTTTCTCACCAGGCATCATTCCAAGCCCTCACATCTGTGACTTTTATCTCGTTGCATGTTTGCTTCTAAATTGAAAAAGGTATTTATCTACAGGTGTTAATTCTTCCCTGGTTTAGCCCCAGGACCATTGTAAAAACAAACCTTTTTAACTTTGAGCAAAGGTGCATAGATATTAATGAAGAGTACATTTCATGCAGCACTAGTAAATGTCTTTTTACAGAATAAGGAATAAAACAGTTTCAAATAGGCTTAAAAAAACCCTTAATGCTAAAATATTCCCCCAAATAAATACAGTATCAAAATCACTGGTGTTTTCTTGAGAATAAAAGGTAAAGAAAGTTATAACAGTCAATATTAATTAAAAATATTTCTTGCTTCTTAATGAAGAATTTGTCTTCATGAAGATGCACTATCTTCTTCCTTTTTACCTTCACTGTCACAAGAATAATATTTTAAAACACATTTCAGATATGAAAAGACACATTCAAGTTACTGATGGCAATTCCATTGTTTACCTAATGGCCTAAACTGATGAATTTTGTCAAATTTTAAAACAAGGTATTATGCTGCTTAACCTTAAATTATCTTACTGAACAGAAAGCTTAGCATCCTCATTGTAGTTTATTTTAAATAAAACCCAAAATTACAAATCAGAATAGTTTACCTAACATTAGCTGTGTAGGACTGGGGTCAAGAACATACTCCTTTTCTGCATCTTCCTTGGTTTTGTAGTGAGTGCTCTTTTTTCTTAGTCCAGTATCTACTGTTCTTCTGCCCATTTCTTTGTTCACAGGTTTGTAAATGTTCTTGGTATCCCTTATCCTTGACTTAAAAGGTTCTGCTAATGAAAGATCCTGGAGCTGATGAGTGTGTGTTATATGATCCTGCAGACAAACTGCAGAAACTGTATCATCTCTCTTTTGGAGGAGCAGCCCTAAAAAAGTAAGAAATCCCAACCAATCTTGAACAATTATTGTTATAAATTATTTAAACCCAGACATATTACACTAAATTAAAAGAAACTCCACTCTTAGCCAATATTTTTGACTTGTCAAAGGCTTTTATACACATACAGCTCCAGTACTTGAAGCCTAACATACAATTACCATAATGTGAAATTTAAGATTGATGCTTCTGACACATCCTAGTTTTAACTTATAAAAGTCAAATGAAATCTTTGATTTATCATTTATATTAAATAAAATAGCAGTAATTTTTAAGTTTTAATTACTGAGCCTGTAAGTATTATATGCAATAAACTCATTATGAACTATACAAGTTTGGCATGCCCAAACACACTTTAACTTCATATAATTAAAAACAATCCCAAAGGGTAACTTTGCCTTCCAGAATACTGAATAGAAGTAAGAATGAATTATTTTCATACAGCAAATGGGCTTATCTACCTATTCCTCTATTTTGCCACACACTTATGCTTTATTTTAAGAGATGTGGAATTGTACACTGTAAAATCGTGATGTTTCATTGATAGTCTTTAGCTGATTTTACAAGAATAGTGTGGCTTCACAAACAGACATCTACAAGAATTTGAATAATATTTCTCAGCAGAAACAGCCTCATCAATAGCAGATGAGACATTCACTACAACTTCACTTGTGTTCTCCTAGGGCTCCCATGGGAGAGAATTAACATCTCCAGGCATAGAAGTTAACTTTGGATACATAAACCACTGTGTGCCTCTCCTGTCAACCTCATTTCTCCCCCAGTGAACTGCCCAGATGGACACAGAATGGCTTCAGAATGAATGGAGGAACCACAAATTTCAAGCTGAACTGAGGAAGAAATATAATCATAGCAATAAATCCCACTGAACTGCTCTGCAAGATTAGTCTGTTGTAGATCAGGAAACCTGTGACACACAGAGCAAGGATGATGTTAGCAGCCCCTTTGGGGCTGAAGCTGCTCTGCTGTGATCTCAACATCCTCACTAGTGCAGCTGGAGAATGTGGCTCAGCAGGAGAGTCTGGAAGAGAGTGAAGTGAGACCCCTTAACAGTGTCTGTAGCAAAGGGGAGCCACTGCTTGCAATGCTGTTCTGTTTCATAGAATCATAGGATGGTGTGGGTTGGAAGGGGCCTTATACATCATCTAATTCCAAACCTTCTGCCATGGTCAGGGACAAAGCAGTAAGATGGGAGGCAGGCTCTGCAGTGATCATAGATTTATAGAATAGTTTAGGTTTGAAAACGCTTCTAATGTTGAGTCCAACCATTACTGCCAAGTCCACCACTAACCTGTGTCCCTGTGTGCCACATCTACAAACTTTTTTTAACACTTCCAGGGATGGTGATTCCACCACTTTCCTGGGAAGCCTGTTCCAATGCTTGACAACCCTTTCAGTGAAGAAATTTCTCCCAATGTCCAATCTAAACCTCCCTTGGCCCAACTTGAGGCTATTTCTTCTCATCCTACTGCTTGTTGTTTGGGAGAAGAGAGTGACACCCACCTCACTACAATCTGCTTCCAGGTACTCATAGAGAGTGATAAAGTTCCCCCTGAGCCTTCTCTTCTTCAGACTAAACATCTCCAGCTCCTCAGTCACTTCTCACAGGACTCGTGTTCCAAATCCTTCATTAGCTTCCTCACTGCCATTTTGGGTGACCTGTATTTTTGGCAACTCTATAATAAGAGTCACCATTATAAAAAAAAATCATCTATAGAAAGAGAACATGGTGGTAAATGGTATGAGATGAATGGTATCCAAATAGATGACACAAAGATCTTTGTCACCTAGTGTCCAGTCTTTGTCCACTGCTGGAAAGCAGATGGCTGAGGGAGACGGTAAAACTGTGTTTAGTACAACATCAGCTCCTTCAGGGACTTCCCAGGCTTTAGAGCATGGCTTCCTAAGCCAGAAGCACTTCCCTTGTCTTTGATAAGCATTGATATATTTCTTTAAGATCCAGAACCATGTGAGGGTACCTCTAGCCCCCCAGTAGGAGTGTAGGCTTTCTCTGGCTATTTTCCTGGTTATTCTCACTTGATGGCCCTTTATTTCTGATGAGAGAGACAGGTACCAATACTGCCTTAAGTCCAGGTGTGCCATTTCTTTATTTTTTTGGGGTTTAAATATTTGTCAGAGTCCTTCTCAGCTGGCACTGACTTGAGAGATTTGTTTTCTTGTGGAACTGACATTTTCCAAGCAAAAGCAGTGAAGCTGTCCTGAGAGTAATCCTTCGAGCAGCATATAAATGGAGTGATTAATCCACTGGATGCACTTCTCTGTAATTATAAGTAATTACTTTAAAGTCAAATCTGCAAATGAGAATACCTCTCTTTACTGTAGGGGAAGATGTAAAAAGCAACTGAAGTGGCTATCTTTAAAATGACATTAAATCACTGATTGTTTCCGAAGGCAGGAATGAAAAGATGAAATAACGGTTTTTAAAGTGAACTTGCAAGTCAAGCCTAACACTAAACCCAACTCAGTAAGAAGATGAAGGGCTATTTTACAATGTAAACTCTTAAAGATTTTTATCAATAAATTTTAATTAACAAATAAAATAGAAAATTATTTTCTCCTGTCTAAAATTTAAATGGAAATGTAAATGCTGTAATATTTGTAAAATTAAACCCACTAACGTGTAGAAAAATAATTAATATGTATCAATTAAATACAAAGAAACTGAAAAATATCTCTCTTGAACCTATTTTGGTTTCGCTGTTTTATGCTCAAACTTGGATCAACATTCTTTTGTCTTTTCAGTATTTTTTTTTTTTTAGGAATCTTTGACTGAATTTCCTAAAGTTGTTAATAAGCTTCTTTCAAATAATATTTGCGATCTCTTCTGTTTCTGTCATACTTCATTAAGGTGATCCTATACACATGTATGCTTAATTAAGGCTTTTTGTTAAAATAAGCCTTTAATCCAGAAGTGCTGGGCCTTAATTGAAACTTGGAGAAGATTAGTGTAGTCTCTTATTCGGCTTTTCACTTTTACTGTACTTCCTACTGCTTCTAAACTGAAATGTCTGTATTAGCCTTAGCTGAAACATGGTCAGGAAGAAATTAAAATTCATACTGCAGTCTTCTGGAGAGTAACATGCCTCAGTAATTGCTATTTCTTATTAAGTGCCACCTTTTACCAAGAGCCTCCACTTAAAATGCAAAAGGTTGCTTTAAGCACTCCAGGGACATTAACATAATGAACACGCTGCCTGTTTTGAAGGTGACTAATAAGTGACTAATGATACCTGGTTTTATCCATGTGTACAGTTTTAAAATGTTAATTATGTGTTTAAATAGTGCTGAAATCATGGAACTGTCTAGAATGATTGACTTTTACAGAATCCCCTTTCAAGAAGACTTAGAAACAATGAGAATTTTAGCCACAGATCAGCACCACTCAGCTGAGGTACCATAGGTGTGGTAAGTTTTAAAGCCTTTTTGAAGGAGCAAGGAATAGATTCAACAGCTTCTGGTCTTCCAGAACAAAATGCTCCAGCCAAAGAGCCAATCTGTTTTCTTATTATAGAGAGACAACAGGACATGGTACTGCTAATTAGCAGAGGCAGGTGGCCTGCTGTCATCAGTGGCGGGAGAGTAACTTTTCAGGAAGAGCTATTAAATTGTGTCAGTTGAATAAATTTGATACAGAAGCAGTAATTCTAGTTCAAAGGTTTGAAGTGAACTTTTTAGCACAGCAACCGGAATGGGCTTCACTGATATTGTGTCTTTATATTATGAAGCTTGGTGTCTGTAGTATGTTTTTACACTTTTACAGTCATGTTACAGGAGTGTAATAAAAATACTAATATATTTGAAAGGAATGTAGTACTTCTGTACTTCAAATTGACCTGCATTTGAATGGTGTTTTTAAGAAGAATATGTTATAAAAGTGTGTCTTGGCACAATAATTAAAGCCTATGTGGTAAATGAGCTTGGTGAGCTCTGTACTTGTCTTAAGCTTGTCCTGAAAGGGTTGTTATGTGGTATTGTTACAGTGATGCTGGGCTGTGTCACTGCCTCCAAACTAGGCTCCAGGGACACTGAAAAGGATGGGTAAACCTTTGCATGATCAAATATTCAGATTTTTTTCCCTGCTGGAAATCGGGAAATTACGCTACCGAAATTATACAAGCCAACTTTTCATCTGGGAATCAAGTGCATTACTGTCATAAAGGATGAGAGCTGAGTCTGAGTGCATTAACAAGGAATTCCAGCTTGAAATGCTTGTGCTGGCTGAAGAGGGCAGGTTTTGGCAAATCTGCACATGTGAGCCCTGCCTTTGACTCAGCAAGTCAAAGGAACACCGTGTCACAGAGTTTTGTAGTTGCCCCTTTAAAGGTTGTTTTAAGAGAACTGAGTCAGACGTCCTTCATTATCAAAACACAGTGTCTGCTTTTTCTTCTCAGAAGTTTGAAGATGTTTTACCTTGTTTACTATTTGTTCACATATATTAAGTATGTATTTAGTTATACGTATGTGTTCACAGGCATACTCTGCATTTTTCATTGTTATGCTCTTTGTTTACTGTTTACATTTTCTGTGAACTTCTGTTAAATCCCAGGCATGTACTTCCAAGTCAGTAGGGAAGCTGCAAAATTTTACTTTGTGAGGATAGTAGAGATGTTACTAGATCTAATTTAAAGCCCTTCCAAGGTAGTGAAAAGGCTGTAATTTGTTCATAGTTGAATTAAAAATCTGTTCTGTTAAGTAAATATTATTTCTTTCTTAGGGAGAAAAAATTTAATTTAAGAGGAAATTTCTATATATACATTTTTGGATCAAATTAGACTCCAAACTGTATGTGATTTCACATATGACCATTGATTTTTATTAGCATATGTCATAGTGAAATTTTTTTTAATCAGTTTGTGCAAATGTAGTAAGGATTTACACACTTGAAGCGCTTTATATTTGTAAAAACTTTCAAATATTTTATAAGAATGCATTGGCAATTACTTAGGTAATGTTACTGTAAAAAGAACAAAACATCTTGTTTGCAATATTTCTGATGCCTGTGCATTAACCATGTGTGGTACCAGGTTGTATAATATGATAGATGTAGGAATATTTAGTTTTGGATCTATCTGTGAAGTGCTGTCTATGTTTCAATCCATAATTTCCGGTCAGATTAATATTTGTTTAATGGAGGCATTTTTCACTTCATGGGAAACCCATTTAATTGTGTAAAGGGTGATTTTTTTTTTTTGCAAATGTGCACCATCGAGTGCAAGCCTCAAATTCATACCATTGTCAGCATTTAATGCACTGATATTGTTCCTTCCTTTCTGTTTGTCTTTGGAGAGGTCCTCATTCCTTGGGGATGAAGTAAATCTCTGGTTCCATCACTGCGGCCTTCAGAATTAGCACTGAAAACACAGGATTCTTTTCCTGGGTTGATGAAAGTAATTTCTTGTTTGCTGTGTCAAACAAAGCATGCTATTTGTCACATTGTGGTTTGTGTATCTTTTAAGAAGCTTTCAACTTTGATCTGAGCCAAGGTACACTCAGTAGCACAGATGACAGAAGTAACAAACCAGTGATGTGCATTGTCATTCATACAAACTCTTTAAGTCAACAAATACTGAGACTTAGATGTAGAAAACCATATTGCTTTTGAGGGGGCTTGTGCATTCTTGTGAGAAAATGCAGACCTTTGCTTTTCTTGTTTCAGACAAAGGTGTGGAACAATTTATTAGTTAAGGATTCAGTTCAGTGTCTGCACTCAAAAGGTGCCTCATCTAGTCCAGATTCTGGCCCTTGCTTATATTTTCTAGGTAAACAGTTGCATTTAAAAGACATTGTAGAGATGGGCTCAGTAGCACATAAAAGCTGCTTTCTTCAGACTGTCATCACAGAGGTTTCCAGAGCATGCTTTAAATACTTCCAGTGCCTGTGTTTGTGTCTCTTTCTCCCTCTCCCTCTTTTTCTATGTAAAATGCTATTTGAAACAGGAGTGGTTTTTTAAATACAACTTTCACCTGCTTTTTACCTGCTCTGTCTGAGGGGAAATTAACCTTTTGTGTAACAAGACAGAGGGTTAGGAAACTGTTTCACAAAGCATTTTAAAAGAATGCAAAAAAAGACAATTAAAACAAACCAGCAGCAGTTAGGGAAGGTTGTGTGATTCTGAAAGTTATGTATTGTCACCTGTTAAAACTTTCAGGTTTGAGGCACAATTTGATCACCCAGTTTGACCTTCTAAGTTTGTGCAAGGAATTTTGTGCAGTTAGCACATTTTAGAAATTAAACCATTTGTTTAAATCATATATTTCATAAAGCCATTCTGTTTTCATCTAAAAATTTCATAACTTGGGGGAGGTTGTTTGCTCAAGTGATTATTCATCATGACTCTTACTCTTTATTATATCTCATTTGAATTTGTCTGGCATCAGCTTCTAACCATTTGCTCTTTTTATGCCTCTCTCAGCTAGGCTGAAGAGCTCTTTATTAACTGGCATTTTCTCCTTGAAAAGATACATTAACAATGTCATCAAGTCATCTCTCAATTTCTGTTGCTAATCTGAATAGATTGGGTTTGTCAGACAACTCTTGAGACATTTGCCTATGCCTAGAATATTTTCCTGTCTTTTTTGCACCCTGTGCATTATACAAATTTTCAACTCAAAAGAAATTAAGATACTTAAACAATATAGTATCCTGTTCTTTGTTTTATCAGCAACTTATAAAACTCAACAATGTTTCTTTTTTCTACTTAGTATTATACATTTCCTTATAGAACAAAAGTATATGCGGCCAGAAACATTCTTTACAAGAAAAAGTGTTCTTCTACAGTTTTGCTTTTCTCCTCTTGGTGTTTGCAGATGAAAATGTCCCATTTCTTTTGTGCTGTTCAGACCTCTCATCTTTGCAAAATGCACCCAGGAACAGAAGATAAAGCAAGCAACTGCAACTGTGGTGCAGAAAGGGTGAAAAGATATCTCTAAATTGGAACTTTTCAGTAAAATAATAAAACTTGCAAATACTGATTATGAGGAGCTTAAAGGAAACTCTGAGTAGGGCTTAATGTCTGGCATCAAGGTAATGTAGGTTTAATTTATCACTTGTGAAATATGGTGCTCAGGAAAAAAATCAATAAGGTACAATAATTCATTTCTGTATGCTGTGTAGGAAAGAGATTTGGATGTGGAAGTGAGAGGCTGTTCTATAAATTCCATAGGTTTTTTTTTAGGTGAGAAAAGCCAAGAATATATAGGACCATGAGAAAATATCTGGGCTAAATACTACCTTGAATTGCTTGAGAATGATAGTGAAGAGCTCTAAGCAAACCCTGTTCTCCAATGGGGTTTTAAGGAGAGCATTTGTCTTTTCAGTAGACATTGTTGGTGTGGATTTTAAATAATATGTTTTTATTATTTTTTCAAAGCCATTTCCCTGTAATACAAGTGTAATTAATCTCAAACATGTTAGATGAAATCTGAAGAATGTTTAGACTTATACTGCTAATGTGCTGGAAATGCACGAGGAGTCACCAAAATACTAAGGGAATAAACTGAGAAGACAAAGAGCTTATGCAGAAACAAAGTGTTTTGGTGGCTTAGAACTTCAGCAGAGCAGATCATGAGGAACTACTTGCCTTAGTATTTGTTATTTACTAAGAGCGACCTTTGCCAAAAGCAGTGATGTATATGCAGGGTTTGCAGCAACCATGGAATTAAATGACAGTGAAAGTCAGAACATGTGGCATTCATCCAAGGAATCTGAAGGAGCTAAAGAATTGCTAACTGAATTCCTATTAAAACGTAGGTAATTAATCAGCAAAACGTGATACAATAGAGAAAAACTGAAGGTGGACAGCTTCACAAATCTGTGTTTGGGTAAATGGCTCTGAGAATGATTCCAGGAATTAGAATGGTGAACTTTTTTTGGTGTAAGGATAATTAATTGATAAAACTGTTAAAGATAGAAAACCCAAAACTATAAAGAGCCTGGATGGAGTACAATTCTAAGGAAAAAAACCCTCTGGCTGTTGCAGCTGTATATCTTGCTGCTCCAGCCTTACAATATATTTTAAAGATTAACAATTTAAGGGAGAAATTTGGCATTAGAAGTACACATACAGTTTTCTCAAAAAGACATGTTCCACGAAGAATGCTACACGAGGTTTTCCTAGAGAAACTAGTAACACAGCTCATCCCAAGAAACCCCCTTGTTAATTAAGGTGAGACAATTAAAGCCAATGTGGGAAAAAGCTGGGTTGGTGATAGAAAGCAAAAGGTTTCATCAGAAAAATAAATCAGTCAGGTTCATTGATGTGTTTAAACTGCTATAGAGACAAAGCATGTGGCATTTCTTTTTCTGACAGAGCAGGTCTCAACACCTGAGTCTCCATGGAGGCTGCGGTGTGTGTCCCTTCCTGCACCTCAGCAAACCATGGAGGTGTCACAGACCTTTTTGTGCTGCACCCTATTGTGATTTTGGAGGAGAGGCTAGAAGTGGTGACTAATGACATCCCAATTTGCTGATGAAACAAAATAAAGCATTTTCTCACTACGTTTCTAAGATAAAAACCCAACCTCAAACCCGGGAAGGGTCAAGGGGGAAAATAGAAATGATTAGAGGCATGTGGGGAGCTTCTTTACAAGTAAATTAGCAAGAATGGTCCAGATTTGCAGCTGATGAAAATTGGCATGCTTCCACTAGAATCAGTGGCACTGTGCCAGTTTACATCAGCAGAGAATCCACCCCAATGTGTTTTTAATATGAAAAACCAGAGCGATTATAGCAGAGACCTACAGTAAAAGACCAACATAATTACAGAAACAAGGCTGTGAGGGCTAGAGAGTGTGTCTTTAGAGATGTGGGGGTTTTTTGAGTGTTGGTTAGGATCAGCTTTTATAGTCAATGCAAAATTGCTTTCTAGTTTTGCTGTAGAATGCAGATTTCCCCTGTCTTGTCTCAGTCTATTCCAGTCTAGCCCTTTCTCCTACCTTTGCCAGCTCCATGTCTGTACTCCTTTGGCGTCAGGAAGGGGTGTTTTAACTATTCTGCCTGGGCACCACAGAGTGAAAGGGGAGCAGTGAGCACAGGAGAGCTGTGTGGTTAAACTACCCAGGCTGTATTGCTCAGCTGTGCATCCACAGATCTTAGGTTGCAGTGCAAGACTGTCACAATTTTTCTGGTCTTGGACACTGTGCTTCTTACACTGGTGTCCCTTGGTTGCAGAAAAAAGGCTGTGTAGACTATTAGGACAAGAATAGACAATGGTCAACGGCTGGGGTTAAAATATGGTCGATGTGGTTTTATTCTCCTACCTCTGGGAAAGATGGACCATATTAGCAGTAGACAGAGGCTATAAATCTGCCAACTCTGACAAGACTCCCTTGAGCATATGTAGAAGAACATGCCCAAATTTTATATCTTTTTCTGTAATTATCACACCAATAGTATCAGTGAAAGCCATAAGTTTTTGAATGTAGACAAAACAGTTTTTCCACTCGCAGAAAAAGCTTTTACAGAAAATTTCCAGAAAAGTTTCTTCCCAAGACAGAAATCTGGCATGGAAGACAACTGAAGTTTGGCAAGCTGGTAAGCAACTGAGAAGATGTAATGAAGTGATGTTAAACCACTTAATTATAAACACAGTTACCAGCTAAATAATTTGAGTAGTAGAGATGTTCTTGATGCAGCTAATTGCACTTCCTGATACTACCTGAAATAAAAGGTGAATTAATGAGAGGGAAACACAAAGTTAATGAAAGTTAATAAGAGACAAGAAAACGTGCATATAGATACATCCACAGGGAGGAGAGAGAGAGGGAGGGAATCCCTGTTGCTTCTGTAGGGCAAACCACTGCACAGAGTAGTAATTCCTTCTGTAATTCATTTTTCCCTGTGAGATTTTCATTTGTTTTACCAGTCACCATTGCTTTATAAACTCTCCTGACAATCTTTGTTGCTCATCTTCTCATTTGCCTTTGCCTCCTCACATCATTATTGGGTTTTGCTTGTTTTGCCCGGGGTGGAAAGCTGTTCAAGGAGCCCATGTGCTCATCTCAGAGGGAAAAGGAGGAGAAGGGATACCTTAGACCCTGGCTGTGCATGTGCTTGGTTATGACTGCCTTGTGTGTGTATCCATCATGACAGGGTGTGTGCCATTTGGAGGGACAGGTGTTACTGAAGAGCAATTTCAGATGAGATCATAAATATCTAAAATTATTTGTTCCAAGTAACAGTAACAACAGTTGCTATTGAAGTTCAGGTAAACCCAAGATTATCTCTTGGCACTGTATTGCACAATAACGGTATTTTAAAGGGTTTATCTCTCCTTCTAAACCAGAAATCACTTAATATTTTAGATACTGGTCATCAGTGCACTCTGATGCCCTAGTATTTCTAATTTTAAATTAATTTTTCTCCCTATTTTTCAAAAGAAATTTTAAACTTCTACTTTAAATGCCTATGAAATGTGTTTTAACATGTATTTATTTTCTAGTTTAATTTCTTATTAGCAGAGAGTTAAAAGGTAGTATATCTGGATCTTCACCCTCTCTTTAAAATTTCCTAATGACCCTCATATTTCTAATCAGAATTTGTCTCAAAGGTAAAAGAACCAGCAAAATATTTGTTGAATAGGAGGCACAAATACTGTTGCTAATATTGTGATAGTTTTGTAGCTATCGTGCCTATGTGAAGCTTATGTGACTGAGAGAAAATATTTATTCCAAGTATATCTGCTAACTTGGCAAATGTTATTAAATCCTTTTAAATATATCATCTAAGTAGGTCTTTGCATGTTTTTTTTTTTCTAAAATTATGCTCCAGAATTTGGAAGAATGAGTGAAATGAGACATTTTGTCAAAAATATGATAACATTTATGGGAGCCCATACAATTAAAAAAGCAAATCACCATTTAGTTTTAGCCTTGACGTCTTCAATACTGATGGAAAGGTTGCTGAGTAGTTCTTGTTGAATGAGATTTTCTCTAATGTTTAAGCCACCAATAAAAACCCCAGTTAAGTCCTTCATAGGAAACTTAAGAATTGACTGATGGGAGTCACATGGTTAAATCAGTGCTTGTTATTCATAATTTATTCAATGGTTGATGGAAAAAAATTGTCCAATTATTTGACAAATACTGCTTGGCAAGATGATTTACAGAGAATAATACAAGTATTTGTTGAAGAATTTAAAGTGACAAAAACTGCCAAAATTACGGCCTTTATTCTCAATGCAGTGATTACAGCTGATTGAATGATATTCAGACAGTTTGACTAATTTTGAATAGTCCTTACACAGGCAATATTCCCATTGACTTCAGCTGGAATTTTGCCAGAGTAAGGACTACAGGATTGGGCCTTTAAGTGTAATGTCTTGAAAGGGTCTCTTTATAAAGCAGCAGCTTAAATTCTGAACTGCAATGAAAACCCATTTTCACTTTTCTCTTACTTTGCCTGTTCTGTGGAATTGCTCTGTATGAATGTTAATCCCATTCCCTCTTTATCAGCAGAGGGTGCTATGGGAGTTTTGTGCTCTCCAGTAGCCTTTTGTTTATGCACAGTTCAATCTAATTTAAGTTGAACTGACCATTTCAATGGGAGTCAAGTGTGTATTTAAATGGTGTGTGGGAGAGCCATAGTTTAATGGCAAACCATTTCCTTAATTGATCCAAGCTAAAGAAGGGAGACATTTTAAAGTGGATATTTTCAGATTCCTGGCTTCTACCCCCATACCCTCCTAAATGGGTCACTGAACATGGTCTTGCACCTTTGCGTGATAAATGATAGCATTTGCATGTGTTTTTGAAAGGCAGACTCACTATTCCAAATAACGAGAAATGCGTAATAAACTAATATCTTTGCATATAAACTTCAGTGACTTTTTAAAGTTCATGATTTTTCTAAATGTTAGTAGGACTTTAATACAAAAAAAGTGTTTACAAATCACTGATGTGGAAATACTCAAAAGTGGAAAAATTGTTTTTAGTAAGTCAGTATATCATGTGCTTTGTTACAAGAGAGTTAAGGTTGTAAAGTCAAGTGTAGAGAAAGCAGAAAATACATGGGCAGTCTTAAATCTGGTAATTTTTGTTCATCCACATCCTGACAGGGATGTTAAATTACATGATTGCATAGCTACTTTTCTTCTATGAGATGTCTGTGCCTTTAACATATACAATAGACACTGCTGAATAGGAGCTTTATGAAATGTTTCTTTCTATTGCAATTGCTCAGTGTATGCCACTGAGTTATTTGCTCCACAGCATTCTGTCCAGCATTGAATACATGATTATCAACTTCCTTAAGTATCTTTCTATAGTGCTGCCATGAGAGGATAGTTTATCAATCCTTTGGTTAATCACTGTTTAATGTATTGTTGCCATTTAACACACAAGGACAGGAAAAATGGTGAAATGCAAGGTAAAAGTGATGACTAATTTTATCAAGTCAGTTTGAGATGCCTTAAACCTCACACATTTCAGAGTACTTTAACTTGTAGTGAAAGCAGATCTGTAGCCAACTCCTGCAGTTGTGAATTCTCAGCCTTTCATAAATCAGATTCTGTGATCTCATATATAATCTGGATTTTCAGGAAGTAAGGGTCAGAGTTCAGCAGTGAAAAGACCAGGGTGACCTTTTCTACATCATGTAAGTGATGCTGTGACCAAAGCTGACCAGACTCCAATATCCGTGGATTACATTTTTTATCTTAAGACCATGTTCTTTCCTTTCCTTATGCATTGCTTGTCTTTCAACTTCTCTTGTAAATGAGAGAGGATCTTAAAGATGCCAGTCTCATTTCCCACACAGCTGTGATGAGTTCCCAGACTATTGCCCTCTTCGTACATGGAATGAAACGGCTTCATCTAATACATCTAATAGTTAAAAACTACTGAGGTGTTGAAAAAAAGTTAAGGGGGGATTCCTGAGTGTTGGGGTTTTTTTCCATCCTTAATATTTATAATGCCATCCTGTGGAGAGAAATAAAATTTCAAATTTGCTGGAAAAGTGATAGTGAAGTTGCACCTAGAAATATGCTGATTGCTTGAGACACTGGCAAGGCCAAAATCGCTGGAGGCACTGGACAGTCTGCTGCCATTTGCTGTTCTTTGTTACATGGCTGAGCTTCCACCATGAACTTTGTAACTGAACGTCTTTATCCAATCATCGAAAAACTTTTCTGCCTGATTCTAATTCCGCTGTGATAATTTGCAATATATCCTTTCTAACTGTGAATGAGGAGAAGAAGGATAACAGGTAGAGGCAATGAAAAGCACAGGAGGGAGAAAATTTACAGCTTTCATTCCTAGGCAGTGGTCCTGGTGGGTGCACACAGGCAGAAAGGCAAAGTCCTGCCATGGGACGGACCTGTAATTTGGGAAGATGTGGCACACACACTCCAGCTGTCCCAATGGGTTTCAGTTTGGTTTCAACAGGTTTCAGTCAGTGGAGCTTGCTTCTTATTGTCTGCTACACAGTCAAAATTTCCTCTCAGTCTGTGTGGGCAGATTTGCAGAAGCTCGTAACTTGGCTTAATTTGTGGATATTTTCACAAGAGCAACAGAATATTGATGCTATGGTAACTGCCATGCCATGTTTCCAAATCCTGATCTGAGTCATGATGCTACAGTGGGAGCTGTAGCATCTCCACCAAACAGCTGTGAAAGTTACTTTTTATTTAGGATAAAAAGAGGACGGGGAGAGGTAGTAGGGGAAGAGAATCATTTTAGGTCAACATTTCTCAGATGCCTTTATCAAAGAAATTTTCCCCAGTTTGGGGAACCTGTACTCTTGTAAAGATGGTCTTTTAGTGGGAAGTCTGAGACACCCTTGTTTAAAGCACTGTGCTTTGCAGACATTGAGATCTCTACTGTAAACTAGAATCTTCTGGTGGTGCGTTTTGTTCATCACCTTTGCAGTGCTTCCTAACTACCTCAAAGATACCCATTTTGATTAACTCCAGTTCTTGTATTTGCCAATTCTGCTTCCTCTGGCATTATCAAAAGCATTTTTACGTTTTTAGCAGTTCAGGATCCAAAGGTGACGTCTTCATTGTCTGAGGCTACTGCTAGAACAGTAGTCAAATGATGAGTTCCTGAAAATGATTCTAATATAAAAAAATATTTGCTTTTTAAATTGAAGACCATCCCATCTTTTTTTTTTTTTTGCTCAACACTTTAACTAATCAACGTGCTTCACTTCCAAATGTGTTTTACTGAAAATTTTGCTTATTGCTCATTTTCATGGTTGTATTCTTAGTGCTTCCAACTGTAGAATTTTCTTGTAGGTCAAATTAATGTCATTCTTCCTTACTGGTCTCTAGAAGGAGATCTGTCTTTCTAGCTGCTAAGGAATGTTATTGTTAAGGATGTTACTACTGTAACATGTCTGTGTTTAGGTAGTTATTTGAGGAAAGTGATATAAACACTCTTCTTAAACCTAGTACTAGAGGAAAAGATTTGACTTGTTTTTTATTTGCTTATATTTAGACATTGAAAGAGGATTTTAAGTGGTGATTTTAAGAGGTGATTTAAGTGGTGATTCAGGGAGAGTAAGTAAAAGAATTGAACCTTAGAAGATACCCTAGCGATTTTCTTTTAACCTATTAGATAATTCTTTCTGATAAGACTAGTAAAATGCACTCAGTGACCAAAGTCATCATCATTTGAGTAGAAAACAAAGCAGTTTCAAATCGTGCCTGTATCCTTACCTCAGTTGTGGAAAAGAGAGAGGTCAGATTTGGTTATGCTAAAACTTTCCTTTTCTTAGGTGCTTTTAGCTTGCTTAAAACTGACAGTTCCTGTGGGGTGAGTGCATTGTCACTCAGGACTGAAAAAACGCTTGAGAGTGTGCTTACCTTCCTGTGAGCCAGGTCATCCATTTAATGGACACTTAAACATCTGAGTGTAAGTAAGATTCACTTCCAGGTTTGAGCCTGTGGCATCACAACAGGTTACCTGCAATGAGAGTGAGTTGGTGGGGTCAGTGTCTGAGGTATATGACTTGCATACCTTTGCTGGGAGGTTTCAGTGGTGGTCTGTGACAGTTTATTCATTTTTATTTATTTATTTTTATTATTTATTAGTTTATTTATTATTATTGGCTTTACATGGGGGCTACAGGGGTGGCCTCTGTGAGAAGCTTCCAGAAGCTTCTATGTCTGATAGAACCAATGCCAAGCAGCTCTGATGAGATGGACCTGCCACTGGCCAAGTCTGAGCCCATCAGTGATGGTGGCAGCGCACCTGAAATAATGTGTTTAAAAAGGGAAAGGAAAAGTGTGATTGCAGACAGAGAGAGGAGTGAAGCAACAACTCTGCAGACCCCAAGGTCAATGCAGAAGGAGGGGGAGGGTGTGCTCCAGGCAGTGGAGCAGAGATTCCCCCGCAGCCCATGGTACAGACCATGGTGAGGCAGGATTTGTCTCTGCAGCCCATGGAGGTCCATGGTGGAGCAGAGATCCACCTTCAGCCCATGAAGGATCCCATGACAGAGCCTGAAGGAGACCATGCTCCTGAGGGAAGCCCATTCTGGAGCAGGCTCCTGTCAGGACTTGTGGACTTGTGGAGAGCAGGTTTGCTGGCACAACTTGTGACCCTGCAGGAGACTAGTGCTGGAACAGTTCATGAAGAACTGCAGCCTGCAGGAAAGACCCACATTGGAGAAATCTGTGGAGAACTGTCTGCTGTGGGAAGGACCCATGCTGGAGCAGGGGAAGGGTGTGAGGAGGAAGAAGCAGCAGAGACAACGTGTGATGAACTGACCACAACCCCCAGTCTCAGGCCCCTTGCACCACTGGAGGGGAGAAGGTAGAGGAAATTGGGAGCAGAGTTAAGCCTGGGAAGGAGGGAGTTGTGAGGGGAAGGTGTTTTAAAATTTAATTTTTATTTCTCATTATTTTATTCTGATTTGATTGGTAATAAATTAAACAACTTTCCCCAAGTTGATTCTGTTTTACCCAAGATGGGCACTGGTGAGTCATCTCTCCCTGTCCTTGTCTCAGCTCATGAGCCTTTTGTAATATTTTCTCTCCTCTGTCCAGCTGAAGAGGGGAGTGACAGAGCAGCTTTTGTGGGTTCCTGGGGTCCAGCCAGGGTCAACCCCCCACATACAACTTTAGAGATGACCCAAATGAAGCTTGTAAACATCACAAATAATTTTATCATTCAGATTCTTTTAGGATTTTCAGTTTCCAAACTCTCTGAACAAAATATTAACTTCCCAAATAATTTTTCAATCCTAAGAGAAAATGTTATTTGTAGTGATGCATTTTCAGATATGTGATAACTTTTTGTTGACCAGCCTCATGCTTTTTCTACAAGTGCTTCACTGAAGTGCTTCACTGCACCAATGAAGGCAATGTTATCTTGCAATTTGTTTTTGTATACCAACACCATTTTGCAGACCATTTTTCTCATACTCTTTGAGAAGGTTAAATGAAGATGGAGATTTTTAATTTCATGTCAATATTAGGATGTGTATGTGTTTTTACTACTGTTATAGTTGTCTTTAAAAGTTGTTGAGCACTGAGAACTAAGCAGTCAGGAGAGACTTAACAGATAAAACTGTACTTTTTCTTCAGGTGAGCTTTCTTGCAAAGTTCTGTAGCATAGAGAGTTTTTTGTTTTTTTTTAATTTACTATTGTAAAAGTCTCTTTAACTTGCATTTCTGACATTGAGATAAGGAAGCTGACAATTTTCCCAAATGGTTTCCTAGTTTGTTCAGATCACTTGCAAAATTATTGGTAGCAAACTTAATACTGCTCTGTCCTTTCCTTTGTTTTAATTCTTGCTATGCTCTTCTGCCATGCTGTGTGCTCTTATGTTATATCCAGTGTGAGTGAAATTGTCCTCATATTAATCCTTGTGTTGACCTGTCAGTCACTTCCATTTGCCCTACACTTTTCCATTTGAAAGGCCTTTTTTAGTTTAATATCCTCCCAGTCCAATCAACAGCTCCTTCCCAGTACTGGAGGTGTTTAACTTTTATATTAGGCTAACAAAAGGTCTGCTTAAATCTCTGACAAATTATATATAAGTCTGTCTAATACCAATGTTTATCAGTTCCACACTGTTTTCCCCATTCTGTGTCTCAGTTATTTCTGATTACCTACCACTGATTTTGTTTTTTCTTCAGCCCACCAGTAAATAAGATCCCCTATTTTTGAGTATTTTAATTATTTTTATGTTATATTCTTGTGTTGAAAGCATTTGAGCATTCTTTCCAAGAAGGATGCAAAAATGAAGCACTACAGAAGGGAAAACTCTCATGGGAGAAGGAACTGGAAGAATAAAAGAAGCAATGAGAAAGCAGAGAAGTCTATTATCTCCCACACAAGGATGATTTCCAATTAGAAGAGCTCCACGTGGAAGGATTCTTTGTTCCTTCATTACTTTATAAATACAATGTAATATCCTTTTGCCAGGGCAGTGTACAATACCTAAAGTATACCAGTGAAGTATTTATTATATATTAATGCATTTGGATTTTGGCTTAAACACCAAAGTGACCAAGAATATTTTTTTCATGATGACCCAAACCCTGCAGGGTGACAGATCTCTCCAGCCTGCGACACTTTGATAACACAACAAAATCAAAAGGTTTGGATATTCAGAGGGCAGAGCACTTATAACATGACTGGCAAAAGTGCAGAAGTGCTCACCTTCTGATAAATCTTTATGAAGAAATACTTTGAAAATTAAACAAAACACTTTGGAAAAATGACTTGGAAAAACAAATTGGAAAAACATGCGTAAATTGTTTCCTCGTACGGTTTAGTGTGTTCACTCGTTACCTTGCCAGCTTCTGTCAGGAGGAACTAGGAAGCCTATGCTAGTGTGATTGCTCCTTATTTTGCAATAAAGTCTTATGAGGAACCAGGACTTAAAATTCCAAACCCCACTGATCTGGTGTTTCTTTAATGCTATGGGCAGACTAATAGGGAACTACCAAAATTTACCCACATTCAGTAAACAGCGTAGGAAATTCCAGTTTCCTGCTTATGGGAACTTAGACTTAGTCTAAAGGCCACCTGAGGTCATTATATATTGCATTATCTCTCAGTGCCTTTATCCAGGGAATGCCAGGAAGTTGTTTATCTCATGACACAATAGCCTGTGGTCAACAGCTTGTACCCTTTGTAGGAAAAGTAGATAATAGTCAGTACTAATGATATTGTTCTGGGAGTATGGGTTGTAAATCCTTCCCAGAAACTCATGCAAATACTTGGGTATTTTGCATGAGTATCTGAGCAAACTTTGTTTTGGGCAGGCTGTGGGTAGCTCTGTGCATGGCAGTGGCAGCGGTGTAGATGCTGTTCCAATGCACATTGGTTTGAGTAGAGGTTTACCAGGATAAAATCCACTCATTTAATTATTGACCACCTTTCTCCAGTGTGCAAAAGTGTGGTGGAGAAGATTCCCACAGTCACTAGCAATTCCACTACTGTTCTTGAATGGTAACCAAGGACAGCTGACACCTTGTCACTGTGCATAGCATTTCATAATGCTGATGTTATCAGGTTGCCACTTAATTCCTCATCTCTCACCTTCAACCTTATCCTAGTGCTGGCAGAATAAATACACACCCTTCCTTTGGAAGCATTTTTAGAGCAGTCAAAGAATTCTCTTATTTTCAGTTTTCCTGTCTGTAGTTACCCACTATCATTCTGTTGACCTCACAGTTGTATCATCCATGTAAGTAAAAGAACACAGCTAAGACTTGAAGTTCAGAAGCATGGGGTGTTCTGATGTTCACATTTCCTTATTCTACTCCATCTAAAATACCAAACCAGTTCACTTTCACCTTTTTATTTAGTGCTTGGAGAACTCTTGAGATTTATTTTCCTGGTCTGTTGTTCAGTCTCAGCTGAATGGCACAGGCTGGGAGGCAATCACTGTGTTACACTGCACTATCCCTTCCCTCTTCCTCCAAGGCTTTATGTTAAAACCATCAGCCCTGAAGAGACATGCTATGGACCTGGACATGAAGATCCATGATTCACACAGCCTAATCTCCACTTATTTGATGCTTTCTGCTGCTTGAGAATTTTGGAAGCAAGGCAACAAGCAGCAGGAGTTCAGATTCAGCTGGAGTTTGGGCTGTAAAAACCTGGACCATGAGATGTTAGCAGCTGAAGTATGGCCACCAGCTTGTTCCTAGAGATACTGATGTGAATTGTCAAAAGGTAAAGAAGCTGGGTTTTGCTAATAACTTTAGAGATGTAAAATACTTTAACAGTAAGATAGTAGCAGCTCTCGGCAGCATCTTGTGGCTTTCTTTACATTGGAATGGCCTTAGAGGACATTAGAGCTTAGAGGACAAGGTCTGTATTTCTTCCAGCTTGGGGATCTCAGAGTTATGTCCTAGTAACACAATCTGTTCTTTTTCAGATCTTTACCACTATGTTCCGTTTATCTGCTGTAATGAAATTCTTAAATTAATTAAATTAATAGAAAACCACCTCTGAAAAATGTACCAAATTTTTTTAAATATCCATATCTAAGACTCAGTGGGTGGGGAAAAAGCTTTTCTATGTTTTCACTGGGAAGTAAGAAAAGTCTGTGCAGTAGAAGAGCTAAGGTACAGGTGTAGTAACATTCTTAAACAAAATAAAGATTTTTTTTTTTGGTGTCTTTGCAACTTATCCAGCACCTTCAGATGGATTTTTCTTGGGTAATGAATGGTATCCTATATCCAACCCTTAAGCAATCACATGATGTTACATAATGTTACATTTTGCTGGCAGCCCTAAAACTTTTCTCTCCCGGGAAGAAATTTCCCAGACCATATTCCCACAAGAAGTAAGTTTTAATATGTATCTCCCTGATACTTTTTTTTTCTTCTGTTCAAAGAAAATGTCATCTCTCCTTACAGTTGGCCAGGAAGCGTTTGTAAGAGGTTAAGTGATACTACAAATATTCCTTAATTGAGTTTAGATGCATTCCATGCATTTTTACACCAGCATCAAAGAAAACATCTTTCCAAAGATCAGCAGCTTCTTCTCATATTTCAAAAAATCATCACGTATTTTCATCGAGCTTTCAGGAATGAAAGCTGCTGGACTGCAGTGTTGTCATAATAAAAAAGAAAGGTGCACACTGAGGAGCTGTGATCCAGAGGTGACAAGTGCTGAACAAACAGCGCGTGAAGGCATCTTCCCGGCTGACAGCATCCGTCTCCATCAGTTATTGCTCTTGTACGGGTTCAGATATGTTTGATCAACTTTCAGATGATTGTCCTGGCAGGAGCAGGTGAAAGCAGTCGTGATACTTTGATTCAGAGTAAAGTACAAGGCAGTCTGAAGGAACCTTTCATTAGCAGTTGATACTCTGTTGACAGCGAGATTCATAAAAGGAAGTTGGGATGAAAACAGTTTTCCACTTCCCTCCTTTATAAGAGGGGTCTGGTTATGGTAGTATGTGTAGTGAATTTCTGCTCACTGATGTGTATTAACACTTCTGGTATTCAGATTTACCACTGCAAGATATGAGTATAGAAGGGAGGCCACCTATCCTTTTTGCACCATTTATTTGTTTGCACCTGATATTTGCAGTTAAGTGGCATGGTTATTCTTTCACTTGGGTTTAGTTTTTTAAAAGCTACTTTGAAACATAACTGTTCCTGTGACAGAACCAATGCAATTTTTAAATACTGTGAGCAATTTTAAAACACTCCAATTTCAAGCAGCTCAAACTAAAACCCAAACTAAACCTCCCCAACAAGGAATTGATCATATTGGTAGCCTATATTGGTACTTTGGGATTTGTTACCTGGTACACATGATAATGGTTTTGCTTTCTGAACAGATTACACAGAACTGTAGATGCACATCCCAGGATGTTCACGTCAAGTATGAGTCTTTGAAACATTCTCCATTCAGGCAGTTGAAATGATTTCAGATGAATACTCATGAATGATGAATAAAGATATTAGAAATCTAGTACAACTAAATAGTTTTCAGAATATGAATTTTTCTTTTTTTTCTCCCTCCTGCCCCCGCCCCCCCCCCCCAATATTTAACCAGTTCTAGTATTAAATAAAGGAATTTTATTGAAAAATAAGATTTAAATTCTTGTCAGCACTGAACCAGATGAGGTCATGGCATTAAGTCCAGTAGGGTTATGATTTTTAATTTTTTTTCATTCAAAGCCACTTAGAAAAAATAGAGAGAAACAAAAGCTCCATAACTGAAATGAGAATCAGGCCAGTGATATATTTTCATATTCTTAACATCTGTGCCTCTTTTCAGCATTTATCTCGTACCATTTGTGTCTTTTAATCTGTGTCCATTTCTTCATGACCTCTGATACTTTACAATATTATTTGGCCCTAAACTTTGAGTGACATGACCTGGTTTAATCAGATGGTTGGGTTTAGCTGGCTACTAATGTTATCTGGGGACAGTTTTATCCTGTATTCCTGTACTCTTCTTTTGTTCTTTGTCTCCCCTGAACCATGAACTGTCAATAGTGAGGTAAGATGGAACTATACTGGTGCATTGTGAGAGGTGAAGGCTGGTTGGAGAAGCTGAGCTGTGAAATAGAGTAGACAGGGTACAAATAGCAATCAAAACCATTAACTTGAAATTTTTACTGTGCCGTATTTACAGAGTTGCATCAAAATTGGATTAGCTCACCACATGAATAAAATATAATGAGATTAAGATTAAAATAAAATGCTGCATAGCTAGATTCTACAGGTCTCTTCTGCATTTTTGTATTAATGCCAGGAAGACACGTGAATAACTTACGTTTTCTGCAATACCTTCTCAGTTCTTCCTTCAACTGAATGAAACATACCATGAATCAATGGTTAATTACTTGTAAAAGGGTTCCATACGTTAAATCTGGATGCCTTGGCATAATATTCTTCAATAATCAGGTGAAAGTAGAATTCTCTTCTGGTATTGCTAGATAGTTACAGTGAGCACAGTTAACTAAAATGTGCTCCTGCAGACAATATCTTCAACAAATATTCCTTTAAAGACAAAATCAGGAGCTGAAAGGCCTCTACTGTTGTGACTGTTCTGGGCTTGCACATACAAGTTTGCACTGAGTCTTTGTCATCCTTTTTTATGGTCTTTTTTTCACTGTCCTTGCAAATACCCCTCCTGTGCCCTGACAAATTCCTTTAGCAAAAATGAAGTGTACAAGGAAAAACTGTTAATTAATTTGGTTTTTATTTGCTGTAATAATGAGCTGCATTGTTGACTTCCCATTTCTTTTCAGAGAGGAAACTTTGTTCTAATGTATATTACATTGCTTGGTTGTAGTGGCTCTTGATGCAGCCGGCATGAATAAATAAATAAACAAACTTTTCCCTAATTCTTATCACTGTACTCTTGATTCTGATAGTTTCTGACTACACTGGCAATGGTCTTGAAAGCAACGGAAGGCTTCTTAAAAATAGGAATAATTTGTGAGACACATTTTGTGAGGATGTTTTGAATGTGAAATGGATTCAGACACAAGAAGGTGCACACTGAAAGTGGAAACTTCTAAATTCAAACCCCGATAAGCCCACCAGGTGCCTAATCCTCTATGATGTCACAAGGTTGGACAGTCTTAAATTTTTTTTTTTACAGGGGCACATTAGAGAGGAACTTAGAGTCTTTGATCCATAAATTGTCTGTATTCACTCTCAGTGTTAAATGAAGAAATAATATAAAGCCCAAATGTCACCAAAAATACATCAATAAAACTTCCAGGCACTATAACAGCTGAAGAAGTTTGGAGTCTTTTCAGAGAAGCACCATTTTTCCTTCCTGCAACAGATTTACTGTTCATCTTGCAGTTTTATCACTTTAGGTGAAACTGAAGCAGCACACAGCAAAATCCATCACAGATTTGGGGCACATTGGCTGTAACTGGGGTTTTCCTTACGGTGACATTCCCCACCTTACAGAGCCTGCCCAGTTTCAGCTGTTTTTAGGAAGTGGTGAGACATTACAGTGAGAGCATAGACACAGAAGATTCTTGCACTAAAAACTTTGTAGTAAAAAGCTATTTTCTTTCACCTGTTATTCCTTTGCCTGCACAGCAGAAGTGGTCATTCTTCACTAAAAACCAATAAATTGCATACCTCCTCTTCAGGTTGTCCCATTTCTCATCATGACATCCAGCACTTTGCTGCCACTGGGAGAGGTCATGTTTGGAAAATGCCTGGTTGCTCCCATGACTTTGGAATAGTTACACATTGTAGAATTCTTGATGTTTAAATGGATTTTTTCCTTTATTCTATTATGCCCGCTTTCCTTAACTGAGTTGGCCTCCAAGGAATTTTTTTGTCTGCCTTCTGAAAAAGGGGGACACTCAAGGCTTTTTTTTACAGTTTATACACACGAAAATGTGAAGAGAGATAAGGCAGGAAATTTAAATACCACCACTTGCATAGCCTAAATCCCCACAAAAGAAGGTTAATTTAAGTCCCTGTCTTCACTAACCAGCTATTCATACTGTGTTTTACTCCAAAAAACATGGAGGATTAGTGAGTGTCTGCATTATCAGATATCTGGCATCAAGTAACCAAGCAAGATGTCCAAACTTCTGTGATTCATTGGAGCCGTTTATATTTTTCCAGCTGGAGTAGGTATTTGTCAGCTCTGGGAAAGCAGGGAGGAAAGTACACCACACCTCCAAATCCCGTTTACTTTCTCCTTTCCCAAAGGAGAGAATCACTTTGTTGAGAGACAAGGTGGTTAGAAGTTAATTGCAATTTAATTATCCCCTGTGTATACTTCTGCAGCTGAAGGGAAAGACAGCCTCTCGGTTGAAGTATCTTCATGCTTTTGAAAATAGCCCAGTGAGGCTTTCAAAAGAGGTCTGTAAAATTGGGATGCATGTTTTACACTTACAGTCAATGGATCCCCCAGTCTTGCTCTCACAAGGGCCTTGAGGCAGCAAGTTTTGTTTTATATTTTTTTTTTTGAAGATGTTGTGTCTCTCACTAAAACAGTAAGATTTCTGAGACCAAACTAGATATTTTCATCAATTGATGAACACAATATTAATGAAAATATTGCTAGGGATTTTTAAAAATTATTCTTATGATTTTGACAAATAGGTTGAGGTCTTCTTTCCTCCAGGTGCTATTATAAATACGACATAAACAGGCAGCCTTCCTCCAAAAGCACTTAAAATCTTAAATAATGTTTGAGAGAAAATTTTCAGATAAGCCTCTGAAAATCTAATGTGTTTTGTGGCCATGGTCTGCTTAAAACATAGTATAGGAGTTAGGCTGATAAAGATTCCCTTTTTACAGCTCTTTATTTTGCCATTAACTTGAAAACATGATTATTGTCCTATGATTTTTGTTATTGCTATCAAAGATTGCCTTGTTTTTACAGGACAGGGTGTAATTTGCTTTTATAGAAGCCTCTGTAATGAAGTTCAAATATTTATCTGATTTCAAAAGCACATGTGTTGGTATAAAATTGCAGTTTACTCAGTATACCTGATACAGAGGTAGAGTGAAAATATGTGAAACAAAGTAAATGTTTGAACCAACATTTTCTGGAGAAGATTGATGTGTAGTAAATATGGCAGAAGACTGAGTTCAGGAATCAAATGCCACTTTTTTTGTTGTTGTTTTCTTTGTAAAATGTTTTAAATTCTTGTGTGAAAAGGCCTATGTAAATGCTTAGTATTGGCTTGTTCCCATTTCTTCCACGAGCTCCTTGTTTAACCAGGGACTAATAATCACTTAGCTTTTGTATGGCTGAGTTTACTCATGAATGTAGTCACTACGAGTATTTTGACAGAGGTGTCTTTATGTTCCATTCCTTTTTGAATCCGAAGATAAAAGGCTTTATTTTAATAACTGTCTAATTCCTGAAGCAACACTGACATATTAAGTAAAACAGTACACAATTTTTATAGTGCCCTCTATTAAAAACACTGAGCCCTGAAAGTATTTTACAGACATATGTTTTCTCCTTCATATTTAAAGAAGGGGAAAGATGTATGCTCCTAGAATTTTCGAAATACAAGGAGAGTTGATGGTAACATGGTACATCTAGAGTGTTCTGCAAGGCTCTGAAGCTTGTGGGTTAAGAATTTTAAACACAAACCACAAAATTTAACCCTGGACACGTTACAGGACAGTTTGGCACCACCTGAACTAAATTCTCAGGCAAAGTGACAAGAATATTACTCTGTATCTACATTACCCTTTTGCTGGAATGGCTCTTGGTCCATTTTGCAGATGGAGAAATTGAAATACAGAGGAAAGGCAAGGTTTCAATGGGATGAGACAATGAAGTGCATTTTTATTATGAAAGATTGTTCCCAAACTTAAACTGCGCTCACATGTTACGTTGGCTTGGGGCTGAGTCGTTTACTGAAGGTCATACAGCAGACAGTTCCAGCATTAAGACTACTGGAGTATGTTTATTCTTGTTGCTCTGCTTTGTTGCTAGATTGGGGTTGGCATCAACAGCACAGATGAGAAAATGCAATCAGAGAAGAATAAACCTGACTGGCAGGTGGTTAACACTTTTACAGAACAAGACATTTTCCATCTTTATTAGCATTTAAACAACCACATGACACTGGTGGTCGTGGAAGAGAATATACTAGAAAAAAAGGACATTGCACATGCAATCCAAGGCTATATGTACATTGAAGAAATACCACTGAACTCTCCTGAGCAGTTTTTAGAAACAGTGTGACATTGAAAGATGATGCAGTTATTTTGCTCTTTGACATTAATCTTCACTAATGCTAACTAGAATTTTGTGCATGCAGCTCTATGAAATAAATATGTGCTTTTGCCACAGAATTCCCACAGATTGACAGCTTTTGTCACACAAAAAAAAAAGTATTCAGCAGACACTTTTAAAATAATATTTTTTTCTGCTTTTACAAGGAAGATTTAAATTGTTCAGTGCAGTTTGTTTGTACAGCTAAGATATTTTATTGATATCAGGTTGCCCCAAAGTCCAGCTTTGGGCTTTGGAAGGGACCAAATGGTTTTTGAAGATTTGTTTTATTGTTGGGTTTTTTTTTTTGGACAGGATTAAAGAATGTAAAAGACTATTTGTGTTAAACAGATTAAGCTGTTAGTAAACATGTCCCCTTTAAATTAAGTGGTGGTGAAGACAAAGAAAGTGCTTTGTTGTTGTCAGTTGGATTTGTCTTAAGTCAAATGGGCAAACAAGTTAAACATCAGTCCTCTTTAAATCCCTAATGGCTGTGCAGATTAAATCTCAAAAAGGCCGGTAAAATGAGTAAAAAAATTAAATTCCTTTACTTCTTCCTGTAGTTTACTTTGGCTAAAGCATTTTTCTTCTTCCTTTCCTTTTTTCTTCTCTTTTTTCTTCTCATCCAGCTTTAGAGAACTTTGTTTTCAAACTGCATTAGCATACAGACAAATATTAAGCAAGAATTTCACTTCTCTGCAGTCTTGTCACTTGTGATGAATACATCCTTGCTCAGTAAGTGCTGGTGACACATCCTTGTGGCAGCTTCTGCCTCTCAACAGAAGGATAATTAATCTTGCTATCAACACTCCTAAACAGGGGTAGCTGGTTCAAAGTTTTTATTCCATAGAGCTGCTTTGTGTGGGGTGGGATTCCTTAATTTGAAATGGCTGCCTGTGAATCATGTTTTTCCTGTGATTAGCTTTTCTTCAGTGCTGTGGGTGTTGATCTGTGTGGGAACAACAGAATGAGCAGGCTTTGTGCTGTTCTGACCTGGTGCTTTTATGCCTTAATAAAGTAGGTGTGTGCAGCATGTGATACAGAAAGAGCTAAGGTGGCCCCATAGGAGTGTGGAAATGAATTCAAGGTATCATTCTGTAGATTCTTCTTTATTTCAAGTGATTACAGTGGGAATTTGGGTGGTTGTGTTTCTACCAGGAAGAGATCCAGAGTGAATATGTAGCTTATACATCCCAGCTATGAGTGTGAAAACATTTTCTGTGCACATCCAACAGCTGTCAGCGTCAGAAGCGTTGGAAAGGCAATAGACTGCTAGATATCTAAGCATTTAAGACTGACTATTCACCCATTTTTCCCTCATGAATTTCATCATTCCAGCAGTTCTGTAATGATGAAAATCAACCAACAGAGTATTTGCTCCAACTGGATTTTCATTCAGTTTATTAATGATAAAGAAACCCAACTTCATGCATATTAAAAGAGTGTTGATTGAAGGTCACAGAGGTGTTAGCTGTGGTGTCCTGGCCAAATTCCAGTTGGCTAATTACAATCTGCCTTCCTCAAACTCCCATGTAGTTTCATTATTTAGATCATTAGCTTTTTTCATTTAGTTCCAAACTCTTAGTAGTGTGGCTCTATTTTTGTTAAAGAGCTCTCACTGTTGAACATGTTGAGTCCTGGGAAGGCAAATTGCGAAGCCAAATTTCTGCCTCTTTGAATGCAGTATTAGTGATATAAATATGGGATTTAAGTGGGAATACATCTAACTCCACTGTAAAGGATCTGAGGTATGTTTTATAGTGTCCTGTCACGCTCTGCAACTGTCAATTACTGTTCTGGAATTAGATGTCACATATATGGAAAAGTGCATCTTTTTGCTATTGTCTTCCAATTACCTAAACAAATAATTTGATGTGATATCTCCACACACTCTTTCATTTTTGAATTGTGTTTTACTCACTCCTTCTTGCCTGATACATTCTACCCTTCTGGCAAGCATCCTTTTTTTTTGCAAAGGTTTGTTGAACCAAGGAGGTCTGATGGACAATCTCTTTTTTCTGATTGTCTCATAGCAGTTGCTTTCCCCAAGTGTGCACGAGCTATCTGTGGCCCTTCTAAAGGGGTCATGCTGGGACCCACATAGGAATTTATTTTCTGTTTGGGGGTGCAGAATATGTTTGCCCTCTGCTCCAGACATATCTCTATTTAAGCTCCCTGTAGGCAAAAGATGGATTCTGTATCCCATCATGTACTTGGTTCTGTACTTGGCTTTGTACTCAGACAACTGTGTTGCAGCTTGCAGAGCTGACCTATAAACTTAGGGTGCCCCCATTTGCTACTCCCTATATTGTTTTTACATTTAACAGGGGTCACACATCAATGATGCTGTCTAGTAACAACAGGCTGAGATCAAATTTGGCTGTGGTCTGTACTGACTTCACCACTATTCTCCACGCGTGATTTTTGATTGCTGAAGGACCACTGTGAACACTGATGGAGGAGGAGCAGTGAAGCAGCTATTTAGAAATGGGCTCAAATGCAGTTGAAATAATTTGCTCTAGAGATTAGGTCCACGCTCTTAATTGAAAAAGGGAAGGAAAATGATTTATCAATTATTCAGTATGTTTTCTTTGTACAAAACACTGAGGTTTTTTGTAAGTATATGTGTCTCAATACAGTGTTTTTATTGAACTATTAAATGTAATTAGAAACCAAAGGTAAATGGTGTCTCAGTGAGTCAAGAAAGCCACAGAGGAGCTGAGTGGTGTCTGTAGCTTTCTGAGCACTGCACTGTCAGTTCCCCACAAAGCCTACCTAAGTGTGATTAGCTCTTTACTCAGGCTTACTTCAGCTTGTTTCTAACTAATGATGATTTACCATTTAGCTAAATGCTAAGCAGCATTTGTTTGACAGAGTGCAAAGTGAGGGCTCAGAGAAAAGCAGGTAAAGATTCACTACAAAGGGCCTGTCAAAATACTTCTAACAGAGACTGTCAGAGTGTTAAACAATTTATTAATAAGCCTATTAATAACCAAGGATTTTTGTGTGTGTGTGTCTTGAGGTTCTGTTAAAAACATTAGTGTTTAAGATGCTATCCACACAGGCTTAATGCCAGAGAAAGCAATCCCATTAAATTGGACCTCATAAATATTTCATGAGGTCCAATTTAAAATTAATCTTGGCATGAAGCCAAACCAGGCAGTATATTTGCTACTGTATTAAAAAGAAGCAGCAGATGAGGTATTTTTTCACAATAGTAATCTGACTGTATTTTTGCACAATCCTATCAATATATTTAATAATACAGCTGTTAGTTTTGGCAGGAAGAAATGCATTTCTTTCATCACCTGTTCATGCAAGAATCATACTGCAACTAGTGTATTTTAGATGTTGTCGTTCTAGAAGACTATTTCATTTTTCTAGTGGTGAAATCTCTGTTTTCTGAAAAAAAAGTCACCTTGTTACTTGAAAGAAAATAAATAGTCAGATCTGTAGGTTTCTTTGGGAAAGGGTCGTGAAGCAGTCAGTTCTCAAAAGGGATTTAGGCAAGGTAGGGTGTTTTCAATGTGATTTGAGTATGAAATACCTCAGTCAATGGGGAAATGAAGTTTAGGTTTTTAAGTAATTTTGATTGTGAAATTTACTTCTTAGTAGGCAAACTGGAAGAACTGCAGTTTGACAGCAGTTGAGACTCAATAAAAATATAGGTATGCTAGAAATCTCCAAGGAAAGCCTTTACACATTTTTTTTTTTAGAGAATGTATCTGGATTTTAATGCCTCTGAGTTGTTCAGGGGTTTAATCGACAGATATGGAATCAGAATGCATGAGACACAGGCAGAGAAAGGACAACTCATTTACTCTGCTCATTTAGGAGATCAGATGGTTCTGTGGGACTGCCTGATGGGAAAGGAATTCAGGCTGCAAAAAAATCATTCCAGAAAGAATAAGTCTCTTATTCTTGGCAATAAACATCAGATGAGGTCTCTAAATAATTATCAATTTTTGACAAGAGTATTAGGAGACTTTCTTTTGTGTCTTTCATACATTGATTGTTTTCTTAATCTTTGTCTAAATTTCAATTTCAGAGAATTTCCCTTATACATTTGGAAAACATTATAACTGTGTGTGTTAGCAAAGAGAATAAATAATAAATACAATGACAATATAAGAGCTTGAGTAACAGTTTGTGTTTTATGGCTTTAAAACTGGTTTGAGGACGAAGAAGAAAGCCTTTTATGCTGGAATAATTTGTGGGAGACACTGGTAAGAAACAAGATTACAGGGTGTTTAGAGATGTGCGTTTCAATAAGGAGCAATCACCATTCATATGCATACGTTTCATTTAAATGCATTATATACACTAGCAGATTGGGAGGCAATCCTGAAACATTGAACATAATTTATTTGGATTTGAAGAAAGCCTTTGCTTTTGTGCCTTACAATGGATTTGATTTAGTAAGTCTGGAGAAGTAGTGGAAGCAAATTCAAATGGACTTGCATTTGGCTGGGGAAAGGGGAAGAGCAGCAAAATGAATGTGGTAATGGACAAAGGTAGCTGGTAAGAAATGGCATGGGGCTCAGCTGACCTCTCTTCCCAGCCAAAATTCTTGTTTAGGTGAAGGGGGAAGGAGAGGCTTCTTCAAATATTCACTTGTGCCTCCTATCTTAGACATGAATTGCATCTGCTTGTGAAGTGCTGCCCTACCCCATTTAGTATAGATGGAGCTCTAGTGGGTTTTGTACTGAGCACCTCTGGAGTTTGCTAGTCCACCCCCTTCCTGCTCAAAGAAGGGTCAGCCGGAGTAAGTTACTCATGGCCATGTCAAGTTGGGTTTCAAATATATCCAAGCATGGAGACTCCAGAGCCTCTCTGACAACCTATTCCAATGTTCAGTCATCCTTACAATGTATAAGTTTTTTCTTTTTTCCTGTTTGTATATCTTGTTTTCCTGGATACCACTAAGAGTCTGGCTTTGTCTTGTGTACATCACCTAATGAGGTATTTATACACATTGATAAGATCCACCTGCATCTTTTCTTCTCCAGGCTGAACAATCCAAGTCCTCTCTGTATGACAGAAAGTCCAGTATCTTTGTGAACCTTCCCTGAACTCACTCCACTGTGCCCATGACTCAAGTGGAGAGCCCAGCACTTCAGCTAGCACTGCAGATCTGCTCTCGCCAGTGCTGAGTAGAGGGGCAGAATCACCCTCCTCGCCCTGTTAGCAGTGCTTTTCCTAGTGCAGCTCAGGATTCTCTTGGCCTTTACTGTAAGGCTGCACTGCTGGATCATGTTAAACTTGGTGTCCATCAGGATATTCCTATTCTGCTGCTTTCCAGCTGGTCAGCAAGTTATAGGAAAGTTATTCCTCCTGAGGGATGGACTTTGTGTTTTCCTCTGTTGAACTCCATGACAGTCCTCTTTGCCCATTTCTCCAGCATGTGGAGGTCCTGCTGGATGACAACACAACCATTTGGTTTATTAAACACTCCTATTCTGGATTTGCTTCCTTACACTTGATAAACATGACTGTTTTGGAGATAGTCTCATTTTGAGGGAAAAGCCATTATTATGCATCAGCTCCTTGGAAAACAGTAACACAAACGGAAATTTCTTACAATGGAGGACGAGTTTATCGCATGTACGTCTTTATATACTGTAGTAGTTGCATGGCCATGGTAGTGCTGTTGTTGTGAGTTTCATCATAGCTTTTTACATTCTTTCCTGCCCAATCAAGATGTGGTTCACGGAACCTTTCTCTAGATATCAGATTTAAACACCCGAGTACAAAAATTAGGTTGTCTGTCTGCAGATAATCAGGTGTTTTCATCTACTTTTTCCTGCTTCTCTCTTTCTCAAACCCTCAAAACAGAAAGCAATCCTGTTTTCTTTTTGGCCCAAGATGTAAATTATGAACCAATGAAGACCTTCCTCACTTATGCCAAAAATGGTGAGCTTGCAATTATTAAGATTGAAGGTGAGAGCTCATGTTGTATCAAAGAAGGGATATACTGAATGGTGGTAAATAGGCAACTTACCTTGGTATGTAGGAAGGAAGAGAAAGAAATGAAATAAAATATCAGTATATGAGCTAGGGTTAATAAACCGACAAATTGCTGTAATCTGGAAACTCACCCACTCAAAATGACAAACAGGGTAGAAAGTTTGGAGTCTCCTAGTTAACAACAGGATGGCTGTGTGATTCACAAAGTGACTACAGAAAAGGCAAACAGAGTCTTAGACACAGTGCTTCCAGTAGTGATAAAGAGTATTAACATCATCCCAAAAAGCATTGTTAAAGCCTAGCATTGTTTAGCATAGGAAACACTGTGCTGTGAGTGTATATGGCTTCTCTGTACACCCAGCAAGAGAGGAAAAACACCAGTGCTAGTGAAGCTGGAATATGCTGACATTAAAGAAAATGGGTTTAGTCATCCATGAGTAAGGCTGGCAATGTGAGTAACATTTGCAAGTATCAGAAAGAGCAGGTAAGGTTCTGGAGCCACCTCCCATTTACAAACTCTGAAGAGATAAGAGCAGAGTGTGCTCAGTTTATAAAAGAGTTTAATGCAGTAGCTTATGATAGCTCACACTGTGTCCCAAGAGCTTTCTTCTAGTAAACATACTGCTGAAATAACAGAAGGTGGGATTCAGTTGACTAGACCTACATATCTAGTGCCTTTTGAGATCCTTTAGGATATCATGGCCATCCTTCATGTGCCACTCCTGTGTCACCACTGATGGGTGTCAGGTGGATGCTGCAGAGTCTCTGTAGTATCTCAAATGGCATTAGGTGCTTGTGTTTGGGCAGCTGAATCAAGCCCTGAAAGTCAATAGTGGAGAAGTTAGGAAAGTCAAACTCAGCTGTGCTTATCTCTGGTTTGTAGAGGCACAGAAATATAAGCACATGATGCTGACATAATGTGCTCTTGCATCAGCTCACTAGCTTTGATATGTGTTTTAGGGTTTTTTTTATGAACTCATTAGATATGAAGGAATTAAAAGTATATGAAGCATAGTTTGTGAATGATGTAAAGAAATATCTATTGCTGCTGAATATTAAACTATGCTGTAGAGGATAATACAGGAGCAGTCAACTGAAAATTCTATACAACTGGAACATTTTTATCACTCTCTGGAGTCTTCTGCAACTCTTTCTTCAGTAACCAGTGTTCTCTCACATCTTAAATTGATGGGTAAACAGTAATGTCTCCAATCTTACTTAAATATGTCAAATTCCCAAGATGCCATTATGTGTGATTTGTAAGTGTTACAGTATAAACCCATTTTAGATCTTTGGTGCCAGTGAATGGTTTTCTTAAATTAAAATATAGGATGGCTCCAAAGCCTACTGAATGAATAAAAGTAGTTGAATGTTATATTGATTTGGTGAGATTTTAAAAAAACTATGCTTGTGAAAATAGCATTAATTGATTTCTGTTGGCTGCAACATAACCGGCAAAAATTCTCCAAGAGATAGAGGGGTGTTCTTAGAAGTGGGACTGGATGATATTTACTAAAACTCTGGAGTTGATAGTAGATAAGTTTGGCACTCTATGAAAGGAGATCAGCATTCCATTCAAGTTGTCATGCTCCCCGTTCAAAAACAGACTTTTATCTTTTGCCATCAGAAGAAAAGTATGTGATTTTTGCAACCAGGTGTTTCTGACCATATGCCAGTATTATTAATATCAACACACTAATAATACTATTAGAAGATTAACCACTGTGCATGAGGGCCTACGTAGAATTTCCAATTTCGTATGTTAATGAGTTTTGGGAATAAGATGGAAGTTGAATTAGATACGTATCTACAATAGCATGCAGTGTCCTGACAACATGCTACTGTGTCTCCATTATATGGAGTAAGATTTATACCAGACTACCAGCACACAGAGCTGATAGCATTATCTTTGGCTATACATTTTATAGAGTATTTTTATTGAATAGAAGAAACTTGCTTGATAGTAGATAAGATTTTCTGTGGAAATTATGGAGCCACAACTCAGGTATTCCAGTTGCAAGCTACGCCTGGAAAAGGAGAAAGCTTTTGATGGGATGGCACAATGATGCCTACTTAGGATATTTCAAGAATGTGTACAAGATACAGGTGATGTGCCCTACAATATCAGGACTTTTGTTTTTGGAGGAGATTTAGTGTCAGTTCTGTCAGTGCTTTACTGTTGCTTCCATTCATTATGTGGAGTTTCAAGGATGAGGCCATTGTAGAATTATGGGGTTTGTGGCTCTGCTAATTCAGTTCTACACTAGTGATGGAGATATTTAACCCTCTCATGAACCAAAGATGTTTTAGATTTTCCCTGGCACATCTAGATTCGGACAACCTTTTAATTTTGACTCATTTTATGGTGTGGAATTTTCTGTGCCATTGAAATCTACTTCATTTCCCTCTTCTTCCTCACTTTAAAATAAACCAACAAACCACATTGTTTTCAGACTTATTTTCTCTGCAGATATATTTCAGTATTGACCAGTATTACCCTATTATTCCTTAACTTAGTCTCACTTGTTTCCTTTTGTAGTTAGATCATTCTAATGTGTTTTGATGTACTTACATTTCCACATGCAATCTTTTCTCTTTCTTATATATATAATAAATACTGGGTCATGTCTTAAGAGACAAAAAATGCAATTCAAATACCTTCTAGAATACATTTTTGATTTAAATAAATAAATAGAAGTTTCTCTTGTGCAAAATCCACAATTCAGTTTAGGCTGAGTAAATATGAAATGTTAAAGCTTAACAGTAGGAAAAGCCAGTTTGGATCCATATTTTTTGGATAAATGCAACCTACAATGTGATTACTATTAGGATTAGTAGAAAACAAAACATTGCTTGCATAGACAGGCTTAGGTTACAGCAGAAGAGCTATTTCTTACCCTAATTTTATGGGGTTTATGTGTTAGAGATAAATGAGTACTCCCAAGTGGAGTGAAATATCTTTTGAACTCTCTCTGGAATCTCAGAATTGAAATTACATTGTTCTGCTGGTGTAGATGGGTATAGACAGGTAATGCAAGGCCAGGTGAATTGTATCAAGGAGGCATTTTTATTAATTTGGCATACTTACAAAATGCTTTTAGTCTGGATGGCAATCAAAGCCCTGAGATCTGAACTAGTGTCAAACCCTTAGGACAGTTTTGGTATTATGATATAGCATGATGCTTGCAGAAAGCTAAAGAAATCTAGCAAGTATCATGTGTTCAATGAGTCTGGCATACCTAAAGCACTTTTTTGGTTCTCCAAGAGTAAATTTCTAGGTAGAATTAGATATTAATTTATACAAATATGAGTTGGTACAATGCTCAGTTCTGATAAAGGATTAGATTATATACCTATGAAAGTAAATTTTAAATGTATCTCGGTTTAAATGTTGCAGGGAATATGAGGGAGTCCGTGTGCTTAGAGTTATGATTGATTATTTCTTAGAAACGTTTTTATTCTAAAAATTAAGATTTTTTGAAACAGGGCTTTGTGATTTACCCTCTTTAAGACCACATCAGCCATAGATACTTTCCCAAACATCAAGAGAATGTTATGAGTAAGACTAGAAATGCCCATGATTTTATACATTCATGCTAACTCTTTATGTCTAGTAATGGTGAAGTTTTTATTCCATAGATGAAGAAGGAGAGGAGAGAATTTGATATGTAACTGAGTGTGTTCCAAACAAATTGGGTGGCACAAAGTGAGGGATATACATGAAAGGAAAGGTGGTGAAGAGGATGGATTTGCCAGAGCTAAGGAGTGTAGGAGGAGATGAAAGTAGAGATGTGGCTTTGAAAGAAAGCTTTGAAAGAAAGAAGAAACATGGATGTGGGAGATTTGAGGAGATACACTGAGAGAGAGGAGTCAGAGAGAACTTAGTGCAGCTGAGCTGGAAGGGTTGAGAGTGAGAATGTGTTACAGAAAATAGAAGTTAAGTTTGGTCTTAGCAGTGAGGACAACAACAGAGACTCAACAGGAGATGTAGAAAGTGGAGGAATTTCAGTGTCTGGGTACGAGGGCTCCACAAGGGAAATCAATGGGGATTTCATCAATAAAAACACTGGTGTCATCAAACAAATAATAAGGAAAAGAAATGTGATATTATTCATATTGGGTTATATTCTCTGTGAGTTAAATGGCCTCCTTCACCAAAGACAGTTTGCTTACCAGGTGCATTACTAAGTCATCTTGAGGATTAATGATATAGTAAAAATATAGACATCTTAGGTGTAACAGAATCTATAGAAAGTGGGGAGACAAACTTTCAGGGTATGGCAGAGGAAGTCACCTAAGACATTTAAAGGGGTAATTAAGTGTGGAGGAAGTTGTCTGAGAGAAAATCAAACGAAACGCTTCAGAATGCAACCTGAGAAGTGTCACTGGTTTTTGTCAGTTCTGCCTCTCCTGAAGATTTATAAAAGACATTTATTGCACCAAGCAGTTGCTACTATGCAAGTGGGCTACAGATACAGAAAGATTGGTGTTTAGAACCAATGAAATTGCCTATTGAGAAAAATGTTTGATGGCCTGCACTTTTAATTTTGTTTTTAAAAATTGATTCAATCGATTTGCATTTTCCATTAAAGCAGAAACAATTTAAATCCTAATCTTCTTTTATCAGCGCTCAAGGATTTTGGGAAAAAAATTTGATTTTACCTCGCTCTATTTTGAAGAATCAGTATGCATTTTGAGAAACCTCATATCTAGGTAGACAGGGCTGCATTTGTGTTTTGTTTTACAAAGTGTGTTTGTTTGTGGTAGATATATTCAATTAATTAGTTTTTAAACCACCACATTTCAGGAAGTGATCTAGCATAAAGTCCATAGTTTCTGCTCTTCTCTACATTTTATAAACACGAAATCACTGACTGTGATTTCCTGTGAAAATATGTATTGATTTCTTAAAAGTAGCTAGAGAGTAAAGGCACTTAAAAGAGTAAGTAAAAGTGGTATATTTTGAGATTCTTGGGGTGCCATGCACTGGGCCAGGAGTCAGACTCCTGATCCAGATGGGTCCTTTCCAACTCAGCATATTCTATGATTCTGTGATTCTAACTCACTGAATAATTTTTTTTTTAGCTTCTTGTACAGGTTTCATTTACATTGCTCTTTCTCAGAATTAAAAAAAAGCATTGGGAGAAATCCGATGTCTTTTTGAGGACTTTACTGTATTACCTTCCTTCTATAATTACATTGATTTAACTGGTTTACTCCACTCTGAAACTAAATAAGCCTTACTCAGTCACATCACACATATTTATCAGCACAGTTCTGTTTTAAAAAAGTTACTGTCTGTAGCTATTGCACTCTTCATAATTTATGATATTGTAATATAAGCTTTTTTTTTTTTTTTGCCTGGAGCTCTAGAATTTATTTATGTGTGTTTTATTTACATAACATATTTATTACTTACGGAAGACACTTCAGTGGTAATGCTGAAGAGCAACACGTGGAATGCATGCACAGATGAGGGGTTTTAAGGTATGTGCCATCTTCTTTGAGATCCTCTTGTGAAGCTGGTAGTTTCAAGCAGGATCCGGAAATGATTCATTGCTTTCTTCTAATCCAGTGTATTCCCATTTCAGCAAACTACTACACAAATGGCATGTTACCAGCATGCTTTTTGTGTATATATTTAGCACTTGGACTTCTATTGGTACCAATAGGACTATCTGGCTCAATTTCTGAGAAATTGAGAAAAAGGGGCCATGTAGGAACACATTTGATATTGGTGAACAGAGTCGCTTTCTGAAAGTTGTGTTTGCTGCTTTATAAACATTCCAAGGCTGAGTAATATAAAGCTGTAAATCTTGAAAATGGTATCAATGATTGTCAATTCATTGCTTAATGCTTCCAGACTCCTGATTTGATTGTGTAGTTGTGAGGAACAGTGCCCTCCTTGCTTAATCTTTCTGAGTTATGAGACCCTCAGTGTTGTGTCTGGAATCTGTAAGCTGTTGGTACTCCATGAAATTTATCTTCTATTAACCAGCTAGACCAACCTTAAGTACTAAAGAGGCAAACCAAAGGTGCTAGTTTTGGTTTGAAGAACTTAACTGGTGCAAAGGTGAAAGTCAGCAACTCAATTCAGTAAAATTGCTCCCAGAAAACTAGCTGGTTTCTGCAAACTTGCACTATAGGACTGTCTGCAATGTGAAACTCACACAAGTCTACTCTCAGTTTTTAGGTCCTGTTCCTTGCATGTAGGAGTACTTTCAATGTGTATGTGTGGTCCCAGAGAAGACAGCAGGAACACTGAAATGAATAATTTTTCTCAGGTTGAGCCTCTGCTTATAATAAGAGAAGTGGGTGGATCTCAGTGCAAACAAAAGCACGTCAATACAAAAGACTGTGGCTTCCGTGGGTGCATCATCATAATGAAAATCTTACGCTTGCTCTGTATCTTAAATTCCAATAGAGTATCAAGAGTTCTCAAAATGTGATCAATAAGCAAGACTTAAAATATGACATATTGAAATATAACATAGTGTCTTGCTTTTAAAAATGAATGGGATCAATACATTTTGTTTAGATGTCCTCAGTCATGGAATTGATCAATCTTTAATTCTGAAAGGTAAATGAAAGTGCCTGAAACATTTAATATAATAACACAGTAAGACAATCACTATAAACACAGTGAATCCTATGCCCTGGAGGTGCCAGGAAGGAACGTGGTTTTCATAGGAAATGCTTGTTGCTCTGGAATGCAGTTGTTTCTTCTGCAGGTCATACATCCAGCAGGACACACTAATGTCACTGGATACCCTTTTAGTATTACTGATTTCATGGCACTTGGGCGTGATGGGGTTCAGGGAGGTGGCGTGTCCTGTGTGAATTGCAGAGAAAGAGCAATAAGTGAAGCTCAGAGTGAAAGGGGCATCGTGTTTGGGCACTATAACTTTGTGTTGTTCCTTGCTCAAGACTGTGGTGGCTGGGTAAGAAGGTTCTGCCAAGAAGTTGATATTTCAAAAAATATCATGCTTGACTTGAGAAGACTGCTTCAGAGGCAGTTTAACCAATTCCATGCTTATCAGTGGAAGAGTTGCACAGTATTTTGCAAGATATTTTTTTTCTTTATTTTTTTTTCCAGTCAGTGTGATCACAGGCGACCTGAGGCCAGCTCTGTCAGTGTCTACTGATATGGACTTCTTTGTCACACAGAGTGATGTATTATAGACAATTTTACTCATGTTATTCATATTGAGGAAGAAGATGGTCTCACCTTGCAAACAAACTTTCATTGGCTATAAATGTTTCTATAACACTTTTTTCCTGATGTGAATATTATATATATATATATATATATATATCTGTTATACATGGTACAAGATAATTTGTACTACTCTGAAGTAAAGCTGTTTAAAAACAATTAGCTGGTGTTAGTAATCAAAGTGATCTCCCAGCAAAGTATGTCTCTAATACAAGCTTAATAATCCTTCCACTACTTTCTAAACTATATTGTTTTTTTTTAAAAATGTTATTTTGAGTGAGTCAGACTNTTAATTCTGAAAGGTAAATGAAAGTGCCTGAAACATTTAATATAATAACACAGTAAGACAATCACTATAAACACAGTGAATCCTATGCCCTGGAGGTGCCAGGAAGGAACGTGGTTTTCATAGGAAATGCTTGTTGCTCTGGAATGCAGTTGTTTCTTCTGCAGGTCATACATCCAGCAGGACACACTAATGTCACTGGATACCCTTTTAGTATTACTGATTTCATGGCACTTGGGCGTGATGGGGTTCAGGGAGGTGGCGTGTCCTGTGTGAATTGCAGAGAAAGAGCAATAAGTGAAGCTCAGAGTGAAAGGGGCATCGTGTTTGGGCACTATAACTTTGTGTTGTTCCTTGCTCAAGACTGTGGTGGCTGGGTAAGAAGGTTCTTCCAAGAAGTTGATATTTCAAAAAATATCATGCTTGACTTGAGAAGACTGCTTCAGAGGCAGTTTAACCAATTCCATGCTTATCAGTGGAAGAGTTGCACAGTATTTTGCAAGATATTTTTTTTCTTTATTTTTTTTTCCAGTCAGTGTGATCACAGGCGACCTGAGGCCAGCTCTGTCAGTGTCTACTGATATGGACTTCTTTGTCACACAGAGTGATGTATTATAGACAATTTTACTCATGTTATTCATATTGAGGAAGAAGATGGTCTCACCTTGCAAACAAACTTTCATTGGCTATAAATGTTTCTATAACACTTTTTTCCTGATGTGAATATTATATATATATATATATATATATATCTGTTATACATGGTACAAGATAATTTGTACTACTCTGAAGTAAAGCTGTTTAAAAACAATTAGCTGGTGTTAGTAATCAAAGTGATCTCCCAGCAAAGTATGTCTCTAATACAAGCTTAATAATCCTTCCACTACTTTCTAAACTATATTGTTTTTTTTTAAAAATGTTATTTTGAGTGAGTCAGACTAATCTGTGAATACAGGTTAGAGTGGATATGTTTTCCTGCAGAAACTATCATGAGAAAGAGTCATGCCTCATTGTAATTACATAGCCATGGCTTACACACTTTACAGTGCCTATTTGCTAATTGCAGATGAATATGCTACTTAATTAATTAGGTGCTACACACCCTCAATTGTATGTATCTATCATACTGATTTAATTTATGCTGATACATTTGTCTGGATAATTTATTGTCCGTGGAGGGAGGTAACTCATGCTGTTTATTTAAGGCATCAAATTTAGGTGTGATTTAACACACCAGAAGTTAAGAACTTCAGTGTAACATGTTAGGGGAGAAGAGCAGGTACCTCCAAAGGCAATTCAAAGCAAGTACATCAGGACATATGAACGGGCTCCTCCTCGTGAGCAGTAGCAATGATATTAAAGAGTTTATCTTATGAGGCAGGGTGAGTACTAATCACCAGGTAATCTCATGAGTTGCCAGAGCCTTGGATTCAATGTGTCTCCAACCTAAAGTTTTCTAGGTGTTCATGGAGTCCACTCTCTGCATCCAGCTTCTATTAATGAAGTGACTGTCCTTGGTCCTACAAGGTGACAGTCATCTGTACCTTGAAAATCTCATTCTTGCTTGCTGAAATTTGATTGTCATTTTGTGTACTCCTTGGGAAAATGTTTAGTTTGCTGATTTTCTCTCCTGTAGCATTATCTGCATGCCACAGAAAACCATAAATCATCTGTGCTTCCAGAATGACCATAACTGGAGCAGAGCAATGGTGTGGCATGTGAGTGTGTATATATATATATGTGTAGTTGTGCAGCTGGTATAAGCTTAAATATATGGTCCGGGACACTGCAAAGGCAAAATGATGTACATAGTGTCACTGGTTTTAATAGAAGGCTTTTAAGAGTTAGCAATTTATCAAGCAAGCAGACAGGATCTTAACTTTTTTTTCCTATGACATGTCTATGACCATAAAGATTTTTAAATTAAAATTTTTCCTGAGCTTTGGAGGAGAATCTGACTTACAAAATATTCCCCCAAATAAAACTAAAACTAGACAAACAATAGGCATATATAAAGAAAAAGTATTGGTGTACATTCTGTAACTGTAACTCTGTCAAGTTTACCAGGAATGCTTATGGTGTGCTTGTTAAAATATATTGCTGCCCAATGACATATAAATAAATAACAAATCATGTCAATACATTTGAGACACCTTAATAATGTTAAATAATTGATTTACTAAATACGTAATTTGAAGATTTTAATTAATAATATGCTGTAGTGTGGAGTTCTGTCACAGTGACCCCAAGGTCAAGACCTGTAGTTTATGGACTATTAATTAGCCATTAAGTAATTTGCTCAGCTGACCTGCAAATCTATCAGATTGATGGATAGCAGAGACCTTTATGTTCCTAATAGTTATTCTATTTAACTTTCAAAATTTTCAAGCAAAGTTTGATCCCTAAGTAAAATGAAGGGAGAAGAGAGCTTAACAATTTTTTAAGGCTATTTCATCACCTTTCACTTGAAAGCAGATATTAACTTGAAGAATGCCATTGCTGTCTTCACTGTTCTCTCAGGACTACTGACTGAAAGGTACAACTAGTACCTTAGTTTCTTTTCTTTAAAAAGAGGAAATCAAAATGATTTTTACAGATCTTTTGAATGTGTAATATCAAGCATAAATTTTAATTGCACTTCATTTACTAAGTGGTGCATTACCTCATCCTTTGGTTTTAACAATGGATTTTCTATAAATCTTCATATGGTTAAACATGATAAACTGCTCAACATATCATGGAACATGGCAGTGCTTATTAGCACTTGAGAAGTTATCGATTGCTTATCTTGATTAATCTTTTATAGGTCTCCATAGTATTAATTCCACAGAAAAGACTTTGGAAGTTCTGTAGCATTAGTCTCCTCATTCATACATTTGCCTTCAATTACATGGATTTCTTTGACTAGTCTTGCTAGATTAATTATAACCTCTCTGGCACCAGATCTTGCTTTCAGTTTATCAAGAATTAGAATTTTAATGAAAAATACATATTTAAAAGATTCTAAGAAAGAATGGCATTAATGAGATGAGATGTTTCCTGCAATTTGGTAAAAGGAAGGAATTCTTAGATTTCTGGCATATGAGGAGGAGAAGTTAATATCAGTTTTAGAGGCACACTTTATGATGTATGGGTTTCACCAGACATTCAGTTGCTTCATTTCAGATCCAGCCTGGGAAGTCTCCTCTCATGTTTTAACTTAATGACAAAGCATTTCTACAGCAAGGAATATCATCTTTATCATAGAGCAGAGAAAGACTGCAGTTTGCTCACCAGGATTACCTTCAGCAACGCAGATTTCCCCTGTCCCAGAGAAGTACCTGTTCTACTCAGCTGTTTCAGAATCAAATGCCTCTCATTTCTTAAATGGAAATCATGATATGTTTGCACCTTCTTTCTGCTGAAGAGTGAAAATAAATGCCATGATTCAAAATTTCATGAAGTCTTTGGTTTTGGACATTCCTAAAGTCAAAGAGCATAACATACACAGAATTCACCTGCAGGTAAGAGAACTTGGTAAACAGAGGTCACTGTAACTAAAACTGTAAAAGAAACTGCTTCAAGCCACAGGATCTGAGAAATTATTATTCCAGTTTTAATTTGATAGAATGTCATTGTGTCATTATCAACTACTGATGAATACTTGGGTGTTATGTGTTTTGCCATCACCATCTCAGTGTACCCGTGGTCTCAATCTCTGCTCTCCTTATGCTCTGTTTTTTCATTCACTATAAATGCAGATTTAATGAACACTGGGGTTCAGGGAGGAGGGGAAGATAAAGCTTTGTAACTACTCAGTGTCCAGACTGGGCTGCCATGTGGCAACATTGTGGACTTTGCATTTGCTACTTTTTGTGTGAAGACGTGAAAGTAATCTACATCCCGAATATGTGTATATCGAAACCTTAATGAACTCTACAGTCTGTGAAACAACAACAGGAGGGTGTGGAAGTTTCCAGTGATTTACAGTGGGGTTGATCCCACTTCAATTCAGAAGAATGGAAAAACTGTCACTGTCTGGAATGGACGGGGGTCAAACTGGTGTCACTGTGGCAGCACTTGTGATGATCTCACTTTCTTATGGATCTAAACCATTGGCAAGAGCAACAGAGCTCTGAAGTAAACAAACAAACGCCCATAGCAATAAACGGCTGGCTTTATTCTGATGCTAACATCATATTGAAGGAGTAATGAGTCATCTGCCTTATTAATAATGGGCAGATTTTCAATACCAGCATATTTTATTGTTATCAATCGCTGTTGCATGTGTGGAAGCTGGAGTACAGCCAAAAGGAGAGGAGGAGTAGAAAAGACCCCTAGTTTCATAGGTTAAAAAAAAAAAAAGGCAAATGAGCTCAATTCCTGTTTCCATTTAAGTTGAAATGAAAACATCTTTTGACCTTGAAAAGGCCAATATTTCACCCTGCATCAGGCTTTTCCCTTTTCTGTAACGTGCAGTGCTAGTCCCTGAGTGCTCTGCCATCTTCACAGATGTGCTGTGAGAGGCTTAACTAATCCCAGTAAAGGTCTTCACAGGAAAGATGCTGTGAGAACACCGGTTAAAGACAATATTGATGACTGACTTAGAACACACAGACATCTGTGAAGGAATTTATGTCTGCATCGTATTCCTAGGAAGATTTTGTGTTATGTGTTATATATTAGTTCTGAAAGCTGTTGAGTGTTAACTATTGAATATTAACAAAGTTGTTCCATAGGGAGACCAGGTCACTCCTTCCAGATACACTGAACAAAGAAATATACCTGTGGTGGCTTCCTGGCCCCAGGAATCTTGTTAATCACACCACAAAGATTTCACCACACAAATCCCTTGGATTTCATGTAGTGTCAGAAAGGACTTAAATACAGATATTTTATTGTATTGGAATGTGCAGGCTGCACAGATAGATGGCAACCTGCTATGTAATTCTCAGTAAATTGGCATAAAATAGGATTTATACTTGGGCTGTAAACTGAATGGATACATTAAGCAAAAGATCCCTATAGGGGAAAGGAAGGGGCCATGACTCCATTGTAGCCTGAGGGTCATGGTAGCAGCTGCAGAGCAATTGTTCTTTGTGTCATGCAAAATGTTCATCTTCTCTTGTTTCCACGTGGGTCTCCACAGAGGGAGAAAGATTTTATTCTCTAATAATATTGAAGAAGTTATTCCAGGGCAAACACGTGATGTTTCATATTAAGCTATACTGTAAATGAAAAAAACCCAAATCAGCCTGGAAGAATCCTCAAGTTTGCTTAACTTTATTTTGAAAGAGTAGATCAGAGAAATGTCTTTTAAGAGCAGGAAGGTCATGTTATGTCTCTAAATTAGTCTCAGTATCAAGGTTATATGAAAAGAGTTCTGTTTTTCAAATTGGTTTTCTGAACTTCCTAAGCAAATTAGAAAAATAGGTAACTTAAATGAATTTCTACGAATACTGGGCACGTTCATGTGAGCAAATGTGGAATTTGCATAGGGAAGAATTTAGTTTCAAATTTAGTGAGTTGGTTTGAAGTTTTACGCTTTACCTCTACAATGTTTTGAGGTAGGAGCCACCAACTTCTACTTTGACTCATACAAAAATGTGCACATGCAACACCAGTGTGTTTCCTGAAGGTGCTTCCCTTGTGCTGGACATCACTTGTGCTTTCTCACAGTCTTTAATGCTGAGAACATCTGCAGCATATACCAGCCATCCTCCACCTTATAGTGCAGGGCCCCTCTGTAACTGGTTAGGGAAGTCATGTGAAATACTTTGCAAGATTTGCTGTTTGAGGACCCTTGCAACCTTTACATGGTTTTATTATGCTGCACAGTGGGGTTTTTTGTGGTAATGAAAGGGACTTTTAGTTGAAAAAATTAATCTTTCTTGGAAAGCTTTTTTGCTCAAAAACATGCTACACAACATCAGAAATGAACATGTTAAAAATTAATTTTCACTTACAATCTCTTCACTTAAAGGGTAACCCATAATTCTCATAATACTCACTTGAACTTAATGTTTTCCTGTCTTCTAATGGACAGTAATTGAGAGGGATCCATCATCTAAATTATACTCTAGTGTAGAGAATCACTTAGAAAAATGGTGCTATAAACTGGAATCTCTATGGCAAAAATCAATCCCTGGAAGCTGGTTAATTTTAAGGAAAGATATTACTTATCTGTTAGACTTATATGACGCTTTATTATGTTTATATTAAATTTACATATGGAGTTTAAGTCCCTCATTTTTCTAATATGAATTAAAATGGTGGCCCTCATACTAAATTTCTTCTTTTTTTTCCACATACTTCCATGGAAGTCTGTGTCTTCTTCACTGGCATAACTGGATACAGTTTGTAAGATTTTGAGGATGTCCTTTAACTCCTTTAACTAACTTTAACTAACACAACAAACTCACTTCTGCTGAGGATTTGAAGAAGGGACCAAGAAATCCTTTCTTATTCTCATTGAGCCCATAACATATTCTAGGTGACTGCCTTTTACTAAGAGGAAAATCCTAGGAAGTAAAACCTAAGGTAAGAGCACTAGTGCCCTTCCCTGCTGCACAAGGGGATCCTCTCTGGCTTGAATCCTTCTGTTGTAGCAGATTTGGGTCCCTTTCTAGTGAGAGATCACCAAAAGGACTGTGGAAAAAACATGCAGGACACCTTCAAGAAGCCCCTAACTCATGGGATGAGAGAAGTATGTTTTTGAAAAGGGATCATTTTGTACCAGCCCAGTCCGTAGTCCTCCTCCTGTCTACTACCCATGACCTGATACCAGGGATATATGGATACCACCCTACCAGCATGCCTATTCCCCAGTTCTAGTTTAATGAGAGAGGGAGAGAGAAAGGGAGAGGGACATGCTTGTCCAGGGCACTGCTTCCCAAGATCCAGCCTCCAAGCACTTCCTTTTCCACATATTTGGTGCTTTCCTTCCCACTATCATCAATGTCCAATAGCTTAATTTCCCAAGAGGCTGAGAGCAGCAGTCAGTGAGACCTAGGGATATTTGCATGTCAAGGGCATGTTCTCCACACACTTTTCATGTGTCTTTGCTTGCCACTTACAGTCAAACAGGGAGCAGGGGTGACCAGGAGCTCATGGCCACTGCACCAACATTAATAAAATTTAATAGAAGCATATTGAAGAGGGTCATGTGATGATCACATAAATATGTCTAGGATCTGTGATCCTTATGTATGTTTTAATGAAAGTAGTGCAAAACACATTTTATTTCCTGTGTTTTGCAACTTGTAGTTCCAGTTGGTGGAAAAGTAATTCTCTGTGGGAAGACCCGGGGATGTAGTCCTGAATTGCAATCCAAATAATTTAACTGGAAAATATGAATGTATTCTCTTCATAGTCTCTTGCATACTCTAAGGGCCAGTCGGGCTAAGTGAAAACTTTAGCAATAAGTACTGGATGTCATATTTGAAAATTATTAAGAAATTCATCATAAAAGACAGAAATGAGCCTCCTGTGACCAGCTCTGACCTTGAAATGTGCTTCTCCCCTGACACATCAGTTTTTGCTTTCAATAGCTGTAAAGTGTCTTTCTCTGAGAAGTCACGGATATTTTTTGCCATTTTGCAGGCAAAACACAAAGCAATTTTAAAAGCTGTCAGCTACAATGACTTCTTCAGGTTAAAAAATACCCTTTGTTTTTCCAGTAACTACTAATGGTTTAAAGCACTTCCATAAAAATCTTCTGCACTTCGGGGAAAGGGTTTGTTTTATATATCTTTATTGGGAAAAAAAAGCCCAACAACAAATCTCCCTCAATCCAGGAGCCTTGATATATGAGGGATTTCCTTCTTCCTTAATAGGAACATCTACTGTAAATTTTTTTTAAATTCCCACCCCCCCAGATTTAAAAAGAGGCAGCCTGATGGTGTCTGCTGCTATTCTTCTCCTTACCACTTATGTATGCCTCTTCACAGACTATGATATCACAGCTCATTAATCAGGCAGCAGGCTGGCTCGAGTGAGATCACACTGTGGGCCAATGCCAGTGCTCCTTTCCTCTGATTCATCAGGTGATTTTTTTTTTTTTCCTTCTTACTTTGGTCACAGAAGTGTATAAATAGGAACAGTGTTCAATATTTTATCCTCACGCTAAATTTAAAGGTTTCACTGGGATCAGGAGTGTAAGATGGGCTGAGTATCTTAAGTAAGAATCATCAAGCAGATAAATTAGTTGGCAGTTGCTAAAACACACTGTAGCTAGAGAGGTTTTGTTTAATGGCATGATAAGGAAGACTGTGCCAGCTTTTATAAAGAAATATGTAAAGAAACAAGGAGTCTTCATTGCTTTACATTCCCATATAGGGGCCAACCTATTTGCTCTGATTTTTGTTAATGAGCTACAGAAGGCAGGTCGCTAACCCATGCTAACAGAGTTACCTGGCTGCAGAGAGAAAAGCCAAATAGCTCCAAAGTCAGACAAGAATTACACTGAATGGATCATTTAGGAGCCTCTGGGTTTTGTTATTACACTACTCACATTACTACTTACTGTATTTGGGAGCGTCATCACAAGGATAATTGTTGAAGACAATTAGTTGGAATTTGCTTCCAAAGGAAGGCAAAGAAGGTCTGGCAAAAAAATTCTGCTCATTTAATTTGCATCTTTGTGTCCCCTTGCAAGTGGAGAAAAGAAGCCAGGGAGGTGATTGAATTCATGTCCCTCTTGCAAAAGGTTGTAAATGGTATTGCATTCCATTATTTGTTCTCTTCAGGTGGAGGAGCATCTTGGCTGAACGATCATTCAGCCTCTTCCTACTGGTGGTGATTGGTCTGTTCCAACATGACAGCAGGATATTCCTTCTGTTTTTCAGGTATTCACTTAAATTTTACCTTCCTCTGAGTGAGTTCTGAAGAACTGTGGGAAAGGATTTTCAGTGATTAAGGACTGAACTGTAGCTGCCTCCTGTGCAACTCCTAAGCAAAGGCTCTCAAGGCAGATAAAGCAAAAGAGGAGCAAAGAGTAAGATCTTTACAGTCTTCAGATGACAATCTGCAAGCATCAATGTGTGGGATAACACAGAGAACACTGCAGTCAGCACGTTTTACACTGGGAATACTGTATCATTGTCAGCAACAGCTAAGATGATGCCTTACAAAGTACAGAAAAATATTCGTAGTTTTGAAATAAAAATGTTTGCTCTCCAGGAATAAAAATGTTTGCTCTCCAGGACCCTGACTGGTCCAGGGTACTATTTTCACAGAGCAAAACATGATTGATTATCAGTGAGTTTCCAAATGTTGGATCTGACTCGTCAATGAGCTTTTTGTTTTCACTTTACTGGCAACAGTAACTTAGTTGAATTGTGTAAGCTGAATTGTGTAAGAGGGAACTCAAGTGTTATCCTGTAGCACACTGTGTTCGTGAACTGTCAATTTGAGGATGACCTGTCATCAAATCATCTAGCAATCTAGTTCTCAAAATAAATCCTTTTTT
>VYXB01008671.1:0-10388 GCA_013397135.1 Pachyramphus minor | reverse complement strand
GGGGGGGGGGGGGGGGGGGGGGGGGGGGGGGGGGAATTATGCTCTTCTTTCCTGTCCTCCTCCTTGCCTGTTTTTTGTTTGTTTGTTTTTTGTTTTGTTTTTTACAGAGGTTAGGTGTTTAAGACTTCGTGCTGATGTGGTAGAGAAAGTTTAGCAAGTTGCAAAGAAGCGTTTAGGATTGCAAGGCTTCACTTCAGCCAATGCTCTTTTGTCTGTTCCAGAGCCATGGTTGTGAAATATACACAGCCTACATTAGAGACATGTACATGCAAATTGATTAGTGGTTTTCTTCATGGCATTGGTTTTAATGCTGTGGCTATCTATGTAAGATGTAAACAAATGTAATCTGTTAAGTGTGTCATCTACCTAGATAAGTACACGGGAGAAGTTGTGTTGTGATAAATGCAAGTAGTCGGTGTCACTGCAGAGTTGTAGAGTTCCTATTTGTAATTTTTTGTGGGGAGGGGAAGAGAAAAAGTGTGAAGTCTTTTAGTCTTCATTCTGGGGAAATAAAAGAAGGCTAAAAAGTGGGTGAGCAAAGAGCTCTTGTGATAGTCTTGGAGAGCTGTTGAATTGAACAGCTGGGATTCAGACTGCAGCCTAGTCTCATGTCTCTGGTTGTTTGTCAGTTTTTTGACTAAAAAACTCCCAACCAATGTGTTGTGCTCTTTTCAAATCCTTTACTAACAAGTGGATAGCATTAAGAAAAGGCTTTGCTTACTGGGTTTACCATCAAGTATTTCTGAAGATGGTGCTAGTGAATGCTGCAACATGTATATTTCGTGTAGGGCTCATGTTATCACTGTTCATGGTTATAAACTACTTGGATTCCATATGTAGTTTATAGTAATAGCTTATTGGGAGACCACACATACCAGCAGGTTTGTCTTTTCTTAAGTGTTCCTCTCTTAGTCTGGAGAGCTCTACTTTCAGACTGATTCGTGACATTAATTCTGTGGGGACTGAACTCTAGTGAGAGACTGATTAGTCTTTGCTCTGTTCTTCAAACTGGAAAAAAAACCCAAATCAACAAAACCCCCTCTTGGCTTAAGTGAAACGCTTCTCTTAGAAGAACAAGGTTGCTGTCTAGAGTTTCCTATGCTTTATCACAGTGTTGGAGCTTGCATGGTGTGTGAGTAGATTATTTGTGGGTTTGTTCTGAGGCATAGCTTTAAAACTTTAATGTTTACAAACTCTAGTGAATTAGAGGAGAATGAGAATGTAAGTAAAGGGGAGGTTTGTGAATTCCCCCCAGTTTGTTTAGTGCTATCATGATGAAAGATAACATTAGTTACAAATACCTTTAAAAGGAGAAGGGGAGGGTCTCATTTAAGGTGGTTTAAACTTAACTCAAAGATGAGTCTAATCACATATTTAAGAGCATATTGGATTGTTTGCTAGAATAACCTGGTAGTTGCTTGTTGTTTTGCAGTTGTGTAGGTCAGACTTTGTCAACTGTCCTGCGGTTCTGTTTGATGATAAAAACACCACAATTGAAAAAATGAGGTGAAAAACATTGGTCTCTTAACCGATCTCTTCTTCCACCCAGAAGCTAGATTCATGAACAAAATCAAATAAGTTTGAATTACACAGTGAATCTCCAAATGAAAGGCCCTCCTGGGTCCTCCTCTATTTTCCTGTTCTACTTGATCTTTCAGAAGTGTTGAGCACCAGTTGATATAATTGAGTTTATTTGAGCTTAAAAAAAAAGTCTCTGCTTACTACTAAGCTCAACTTTAAAAAACAAAACTTGTTTCCATGTCTCTAATCCCTTTCCCACAAAAGTACTAGGAGAACAGGATTTGTAGTAGGTTCTGGATAACAGTGACTGATCTCTGCTTGAAATTGAAGCGAATTTCTAGGTTTTCTTTGCATAAAGAACAGTGCACAAAGTTTTAATTATTATAAAAATTATTCTAGAGCTTTCATATGTATTCAGCACTGCCTTAATGACTGTGCATATAAATGCCCTGTAATTGAAAGCATCCATTTATGGGCCTGACTTGCTAAGTGAGCTGTAAATTCTGCTTTTCAGATTGGATTTAATGACTTTTATCATGAAGCCATAAACTGGTTGTGAACTGTGCTGAGAGACAAACAATACCTAAGCTTACTTTGCCAAAATTTTGTAATTGTTGATTTGTTAAACTGAATTGCTGCAGGTCATGTGATGGGATTAGATTTTTTGTAATAGAATGGAGAGTACAGGCAGCCATGTGTTGAATATGCTCTAGGTTAGAAGAAATTGACTACTGCTGAAAACCTTCCTAAACATTCCTCTCTGCTATCAGTAGAGAAGCTGTGGTACAAACAGTAAGGCTTCATTCCAGATGACTTTTTATTATGATGAGTGACAACCATAATGTTAGTGTGAGCCATAAGTGTCAAGTAAGACCAAGAGGAGACTGAGATAGCAGTTCCTAGGTCTCCTATCAGTTTAGTCTGGGACTCGAGCTGGATTTAATTACACTGGAGCAATACTAGCTTATGCAAAGTGAGCTCTGCTTATCAAGGGGGATTATTTGAGGAACGATTTTGTTAGATCTGTATCGAAAGTGATCTTGCATTAACTAATTGTTTGGGGTTTAGTGAGGTGGAGATGCTGCTAAGATATACAGATTAAAAACTGAAACAGGTACCTAGGTAACTGATGATCAGTTCTGTGAATATTCCTGTCAAATTTAGCCCGGGAGTATTTATTTCCTAAAGTAATGAAACTGACACTTGTCTGTAACACATGGAAAATTTTAGTCAAAATTAATGAGATGAGAAGGCCTTAAACTGCTGTGGTTTGGAGTGCTTCTTTGGTGCTTTTGTGGCCTTTTAGTCTTAAGGAGTCCTTAGTAATTAAAGAAAAACCTGGCTTATGAAGCTCTAATAACATCATGATTGTGCTTATTTTAGTTCTGTGTATGAGAAATGAGTTTTCTCATTTGATTCATAATCAAACTTCATGAAGTGAGCAAGAGGGGGAAAAAAGTCTACTGTCGAAGTAGGTGGGTAATTCTGTTTTCAGTGAGCTATATAAAGGTAATAGAGATGCATAGTTTCAAGATGCATTGCAATATTAGAGCATAGTATATTTAAAAATTGTGTATGTCGAGTCTCTATTGTTTTTCAAAGTATGTATGTGACAGTAGGTTTGAACTTCTCCAGTATGACAAAACCAGGTGTCTAATATTCATTTGTAGAGATAGAATTAGCCCTTATGGAATTACAAAAGACAGGTTTTGGCAGGATTGTGGGTGCAATAGAAGTGAAATGCTTTCTTGTCTATTCCACTGAGTAATTTAAGTAGAGTGTGTTCTACCTGAAAGGGAAAAGATAGGCTTTGATTTTATTTTGAAGTTCATACAGAATTCCGGTTTGCTGCAAGTTGAGATCACTAACATGGAGGAGAACTTTCTCAGATTCCACTGAGAATAAACTGTCTCCTTGTATGGAATAACACAGCCTGAAGGATCCAGAAGCAGACAATAAATTAGTTTTTTCTTCTGTTCAATGCAAGATTGAATGCTTGTTTTATTGTTTTTCTAAGTCTTAATGCCTTTGACAATAGACACACAGTACTGCATAAGCTATGCCTTTTAAAACTTCAACTCCCAGTATTGTTTAACCTAACAAAAGGTCTTGATGGTGCCTTAAATAGACTATGCTTCAATTAATGTCACCTTATTGTGAAGCCAGTAATATTACAGGGGCATACGTGAAGGGAAAGGGTGGATATTCCCTCGTCTTCTGAAAGATTTGAAATATTGTGCAGTTGGTGAAATTGATAAAGAATCTTGTCCAAGTTCCAGGAGTAATGAAAAAAAAATTGCCTTTTACAAAAAAAAAAACCCTCAAAAATGGGACTAAAATCAGGAGGAAATGAGCTTGTAGACTCTCAAATACCACAAATTATTTTCCTCTATCTTCTTTCCTCAGGAGCTTAACTTCTGTCCTCTTTATTCCAGAACAGCTCTTGCAAATTAAATTCCTCTAAGCCAGAATACTTCTAGTAAAACTAGGAGAGATCAGATTTCTTTATTTTCAAGTTTAAGATGAATAAGCAGACTGATATGAAATATGCTGCATAAGGTTTTAGAATAAATTAGCCAAAAAGCACTTGATATTTTTGGTAGCACCAGTGTGTTTATAGTATGTTCCAGACGCTCAGGAAAGCAAACTTGCTCTTGGAGATCTTAGTCTGCTAGCATGCTGCCCTTAAGGTTTACTTTATTTTATGCTTAGCTATTGCTGTGATAATGGGCTCAATATTTAATACTTGTTCCAGAGAACCACAGTAGAATGGAATAATAGCAGACATGACTTTAGAAGCTGCCAACTATGACACTGTTTGACCAACTATAGAAATGTGTGCATTGGGAATCAGAGCTATACTATGGGGACAGAGATAAAATAAATATCACCAGATTTAGGCAATTTGTAACTTTTCCAGTATTAATCTGTTGGGAATAACAGCACATGCTCCCTCTGTTCCAGCAATCTAAAGAAACCCTTGTATCTCTCTGGGCAACAGTGAGTACACCTTGAGTATTCAAAGCTTCAGTTTTAAAGCACAATCCAGAGAATGTGGAAAGGGATAAAATAGTGGAAGTTTTCTGCTATGTATTGCAGTGCTGCATTGATACTAATAGTTCACCTATAGTTGAGCTCAGAAAGGGATCCTAAAAATCTCCCTACAGTTACTCAGAGTCCCTGTATGTTGATGTGTTGTAGTGGAAATTGAAAATAGTACATGGGAAGAAAAAAAATCAGATTTGGGCTGTGGTGTTGGGCCTCAGTAGAAGAGAGTGAGCAAAGGAAGAGACAGTGAAAAGAATAAGCAATTGTGAAGCACACTTAAAGTCCTTAAAAGCAAAGGCTGTAAATGAGCACTCAGGTTTTTTTGAGGTGGTTGTCTGTAGACTACAAAGAAATCACAAAAACCATATTGGAAGGAAGAGGGGATATTACATATTTAGCATGTATTTAAGTTGCAGCCATTTTAGCAATGTGGAAATGTTTCATGCAGTGTTGGCAAAGATTGTTTTCTGGGTGCATTTGGGGGAAAAGCATTTTATATTTCTTTGTGGATGAAGAAAATGTACAAGGCAAAAGACTAGAGGAATGTTTTTAGCACGAGGCTAGTGTCAACAGTGACAGTGTATGAGAGGATGATTCTTTAGGAACAAAGATCAAAACTTACATTACTGTATCAATTTGAAGGCAAAAGTTACAGTTGATTATTTGAAATGGGATTTGCTGGTCAAAAATGAGCTGCAACAGTGACTCCTAAACCCATTACTATAAACATGGTGTCTGAGACTGGGTGGATACAGTTAGAACCCAATGCAGGTGTAGGGCTCCTCATTTGTATTTGAGCTTCTGCCAGATGTTCAGCAGTAAGCATGTGCACTCTGCCTTCTATGTCCAAATTGCTCATGAGGTATAGATTTCTGTCTTTATCCTTTCTATTTAAATTATAATGTTGAGAGCTTTAGGATAATATGACCAAAAATATAAGTGAGAAGATAACCATAAACTGATACAATTTTTCTGTGATCAATCCTTAGGCAATGTCTTTGAGTACTTGCAATTTAATTAAAGTTGTAAAGCTTTCAGGCTTGACATCTTTCCAGAGGAGCATCCCAAACTGTATGAGCTGTGTTCAGATACTTTCTTTGTGGAAAAAGGCTGATGGTAGCCCCCTATTTGAGGGAGGGATGTGATTCAAATGTACAGAATCATGACGCTTGCAGGTGAGACGAATACAAACAGTTCTTCAGCAAAGCTTGCAGTGGTACTGTTGTCCACAAAAATCGGATTTGTTACCTGGTGTGCAACAAGCCAATAATTACACACTTGAGAGAGACATTGATTATTTCAGAGTTGCACAAGCCTAGGTGCTCGGTGGTATTCCACAAATCAAGCACACCAATGATCAAAACTTGTTGCTATTTATATATTTTAGCAAACAAAGGCATTAATGTTCATTGGCTACAAGTTACATAGTTCTTATTAATTAGTATTCTATGTTCTATTGGTTATTTATTCTCTCACTTCTCATGCTAATTAATCCACATGCTCAGTCTTTCTCTTCCTTTGAGTCTGTGGGTTTCTTGAGTCGATGGTCTGTGAGTTGGTGGTCGTGATCTTCCCCTGCCGGAACTACCTTTACCCGGTTGGAGCTGATTCAGCACAGTTGCTGAGTTGGCTTTATTAGTTTCTTCCTTATCTTGGGAGTTCTGCCAAATGTCTTTGTGGCCTGTAAATTCTGCATTCTTTGTGTCCATTATCAGTGGTACAGACTTCTTCCCAAGCTTTGTTAACCTCCCCTTGTTCTGAGATAATTGAAACATGTCAAGCCCCAAACCTTAACAAGGCAATTCTACTGACAACTAATTTGTCTTTTTAATGCCTGGATGTCACTTAGAGCTTGTTAGCTGTTGTTTCATGGATTAAATCTCCCTTGTTGATTAGGCTTGAAAGTATATGAAGATCAAACATCAAAGAACATCCTTTAAGAAAATTTTACATATTCCACATTTTGCAACAGTAAACCACAAGGCACTTTCTGAAACTAGGAAGATAAAGAAAATAGCTAAAAGTAGTTCTTTAAAACAGTAGGCAGTTAAATTCTGGTGCAGTCTGCCACATTGTGGAGGCAGGTTCAAAAAGTGGTTAGATGAATTTGTTGACAGAGGGTCCATAAATGGCTGCTAAAGGGAAGAGGTAGGAATGTAGCCTTTCATTTCCTGCTGTAAAAGTTTAAGTGGCTGAAGAATTATGAGGAGAATGGGCTCAGAAAATAGACAGGTACTTGTGCTTTCCTTGAGTAGCATGTCCTTTTGCCATCTTTGGAGATGGAGCACTAGGTTGGCTGCAAGTACCAGTCCTGACAGAGTAGGGTATTTCTTATTAATTTCTTTATTCCTTGCATAATTTGTATTTATCCAAATTGCTCATAATTCAACCTAACTATGCTTTGTATTTTGCACTGTCTCTAGGCTTGGAGCAGAGTGCCACTCTCCTGTGAGTAGTCATCACAATCAGCTGAAGTATTAAGATGAATGAAGTCCTACTTGTGTCACATTCTCTCTGCTCACCCTTTGAAAAGATATGGGGCCACTACTGGAATAACTTAGTGAAATTCTTATTGATACTCCTGGCAGTCATGGGGGGGGGGGAGATTTTTCTCAACCCTCAGTGATTTATTTGTCTGTCAGTGCCCCAGGGAAGCCAAAACCCTTTATGTCTGAATCAGTCTCTCGGGTGTCCCTTAAGGGAACTCTTCACTGAACAGATTCACAGGATTGGGGGGTAATTGAATTGTCCTTTTTGGGGGGGCTGAGCCAAAAGCATAAGGGAGACACCTCAGCGGGCCTTCCAATGTGTTATTCCGCTGCTAACAAACTGTCAGTACCTTATAAAGGACTCACTCTAACAGTTTATGGAATAACACTCTTTATTAATACAAATTGTGACAGGTTAATAAGGTTCATAGGTTGTCGGTGATACTGTCTGACTGCAAAAATGTATTTAAAACAATCTAATGGTACTATAAAGTAAGCACAAACACAAACTCTAATACAAAGCAATCTACCAATATACTATGGAGCAAAGCACAAGCTCTAGTCCTGAAAGCAGCATTTAGCACGCATAGAATAAGTTTCTTACCCAACAGGCATCCCTATGGGTGGGAAGACAGGTTCAGCCCATCAGCCGATCTCAACTGTTTCGGTGGAGTCTTTCTCTGTTTTTTTGCTATTTCCAGCATACTTTTATATTATTTCTTTAGGTTTAGGTGGAACTTGAGTGACTCTAGTCATAAGTACTTAATTGCACAGTCATCTTTGGCATCTATCTCCCTTGGTGGACAGATACGGCATGATCTTTGAACTACAAAGTATCACCATGTTCCCCTTCCTTCAGGATGTTTATGGAGGGAGGCCATGGTGCCTTCATGCTACTTCCCTCTCTGTTGCATCCCCCATAGCAGGTGCTTATCATTGTTTAGGGAACTTTCATAGGGCATGTTGACCATGTTCCATCTGGGAAGCGGCAACTGCATTTTACCCTTTAATTCTTATTCTCCTTTAATTTTTAACCCTATCCATTATTCCACACTGGCAAATCCCTGGCATGGCAAAACAATAGCTAGAATGAAGAAGTTAGTTTAAACCTCCCAGACTTAGACAAAAACTAAAACACCACTAAAAAGACCACAGCTGCAGACTTTGTGGTGTTTTAGTGTGTTTTTCTTTTAATAGCTGCTAAGTTGTAATACTCATTGTAATAAAGAGCTCTTTAAGTGTATCCCTTTGTGGTTTATATTTTTTTAAAGCTACTTTTCACTGGGGTAGCAGATCAACTGGTGCTTTCTGACAACCTCTAGAGGAGCTGGATTGAGCACATGTCTGTAAGGGAACTGGTTAAAACTAAGTATAGTATCTGGAAATGTCTGATTAGTTAGGTCTGAGCTTAGAGTCTTTTGGAAATGGGAAAAGAAAGATTTATATTTGTTTTTCCCTCTGAGTATGTCAAAATAGTATGAGAGTTCAAATATAAAGAAAACCTAAATGTATGGGGCTTCTAAATTCTTTCCTACTGCAAGACTTAAATTATTCAAATATGTGTTTGAAGCAGAAAGGCAAATCTTGGTTTAAAACAAAAGAACACAGGAGAATACAGAAATGATACATAGATCAGTCTTAAAGGAGAGAATACTGCAAAATTGGACAGCTCATCACAAGGAATATTGTAAAGCTGAAAAATTGTATAAAAGCATTGAGAATGTTTGTTTGGAGGGCCTGGAAGAATAGGCAATTTACCTTGGTGGTAAATGACACCCTACTGAAGTGTTTTATAAGGCTGACAATCAAAGGAGTATTCTGGGGCATTGAAAGGTCAAATTTGAAGCTAAAGAATGGGAAATATGTATATTATGTGTCAGTGAACTCCATAAATCGGGAGAATTGGTGTGTTGATAAACAGTGATAGTGATACTTGGTTGCCCACATCTTTCAATGCTGAATTTAATGTTCAAGTATTATACCATCAATTGCTAGTGTTTAAAATGGGATCTTTAAAGCAAAAGAGGCTATCTTCTTTGGTTTGGTATTTTTCAATTTCTGGCATTTGCTTCTGAAGCATCTACTGTTGGCCTTGCTCAAATGTTGAAGTCTTTCTATAAAGCTCAGAGTGACTGCTGTTTCCTGTTTCAGAAACCTAGTGTGAGTGTTTTGTAAAACAGCAGAGGACATGCAAACCTCCTGTTTCATCTCTGGAGTTAGTGTACTGCATTAGGGATCTAATGTGTTTCACTTCCAAGCTTGCAAACAGTTCAGAACATGTGAAAAAGGGAGTGTAAGACTGCTTAATTTGAAATGGATCAGTTTTTACTTGGTTATCTAGCTGAGTCTTTGTGGAAAGGTATTGGCACTGGTGCTGGGGTTGTGGTGGTGCTACAGGGAAGAAAGGAAGGAGGGCTATGCTTCCTGTGGCAGGAAGCTGTTGTGTTGGCTTGCCTCCCTATGAAACTGTACCCAGAGTGCCCTAGTCAGTGTTTAATTTGAAAATTTCCATGATATTCTGGTTTAGGATAGATTATTTTGAATAGCTTGCATAAAGTTATCAGTGTTAATCTTGAGTCCCTGTTAATTGGAACCTCTGTCTCCTTGATCCCAGAAAACTACATAGGACCATTATGTCCTCAAGCAATTTCTAACAGCTGTCTGCATGAAATAACATGGTTGGTTTGGGGCTTATATTTTAATACCTAGAAGTAGCCTAATAGAAGCTTCAAAAACAAGATGTTTTTTTCTAAATGGCTATAATTTTTCTTTTGAATGATTTGAAGTGCAAATTGCAGTGAATGTTAAACGTAGCCCAAGTTTCAGCATCTCTTCTAATATTTCATTTTATATAAGCATACTGATCAGGTAGTTGATACTGAAAGGCTATCAAAGTTGAAAACAAACAGTTCTACTACCCAGGTGCCTGCAAACTAAGATTTCAACTATCCTTTAATGAATTTTGAAAGACTTGATGATTTCAAGCACTGCCAGTTGAGAAGATTCATTATCTGTAGGCCGTTGAACTCTAGATTGAAAGATGGGAATAAGCTTATTACCAGTTTTATGAGTAAATTTCAAATTGGTGTCCACAGTAGAACAAAAATTGGTAATTTAAAGCATGACAAACAATGAGAAGAGGCTTGTGAAATGGCAGGGTGTTGGAAGAATTCTGTCAAGCTCTCATGACTAAATGATATTCCAAATACAATTTTGCTTGCTACATTAATTTGGACATGGGCAGAACATGCATATATGTGTATACGATTGGTCAATCACTTGTGGAAAATTTAATAAATTAATAGACCCAGCCAGCCTAGGTGCAAAGCT
>VYXB01008668.1:32288-51246 GCA_013397135.1 Pachyramphus minor | reverse complement strand
GGGGTGCACTGGGGGGTGGTTGAGTGAGGGGCAGCCAGGGGCTCGCACCAGAGGGGACAAGGGACAGGGATGTGTCCTGCCACCCTCAAGGGCCAAGGGCAGGCAGACGGGTGGACATCCCACCCGCAGGAACATTTTCTCACCTCCAATCCAGGGATAAATTAAACTTTGCTTTGTCAAAATCTTGGAAAATGCTGATAGGAATAACACAGAAACTGGTGGCCTGCGGAGCCCTGGAGCTGCTGTGGGGCTTTGTCCAGCTCCAGGGAGGACAGAGCTCACGGACAACAGGGAAAATCCAGTGGGATTTTTTGTCCTAGGTGTGCCACCCAGCCACAGCTCTGGAAGCAGATCCCTGAGCCAAGACACCCCATGGCCCTGCAGCGACATCCCTGAGCCAGGACACCCCTTCAGGCTGTCGAGGGGGGGCTGGCACTCACCAGATGGGATCCCTTCCTTTCCCAGACCCCTCCAGTTCCCCCAAGTTCCAGAGACTGCTACAGAAGGACAAGTGGATGCGGGTGGATTCTGGACCCTCCTCCCCATGGACACTGGAATATCCCCCTGGGTGTTCTGACACGTCTCCCTGGGTGTTTAGGTTCCCCCTGAGCCCCACCGAGCCAGAGCCACCCCCACCCTGAGCTCCTCAGGTCCCTGCAGATGCAAAGAGGCTTCCAGTCGGATTCACAACAGCACCAAGGTGCCCATTAAGTCCACCGGGAGGAGCAGCTCCAGCACATCCCTCTGCTCGTCCTTCTGCTCAGCATCCAAATATCCCTGTAAATCCGTCTCCATCTGATGTGCTCTTTGGAGTTTGTCTGTGCTAAAAGGGAGGGAGCGGCCCGGTGTAAAACACCTCCAGTGCTGCATGGAGAGGTGGGACATAAATAAAATATGGACCCTCCTCATTATTTATTTAGCAAATCTATTTGGAAAAAACTCCACGGACTGTGGGGCTCTGCATCCCTCCCCCTACCCAAAGGAAAACAAATAAAACCCAAATTATCTTGGAATAATGCCGGCGGAGCGTCCTCCTGCACAGCAACTCCATCAAGGTTATCCATCTCCTCATCCCGCTCCCATCAGGATCTGTCTCCATCAAGCCCCCGACAGCCAATCTCCCTCCTGTCAGCGGACGCTGCCATAAACCCGGACACTTGTCTGTCAACTTTATTTGTTTCCATTTCTCCAGCCAAGCTGCTAAAAGCCTTTCCAGGCTCTCCAGGAGGCCCAGCCGTGATCCCTCCCGGCACAGGGACAGCGGGGGGAGCCCCGGGGGCAGCTCTGGGGGCAGCTCTGGGGCACCTGCAGCCAGTTAAAATCCAGAGCTGCCACCACCCACAGCAATTCCATCCATGCTCTGTGGATGGAGGAACAGGAACGATCCGAAGGCCACGGTGCTGTTAGCAGCTGGTGAAGGAGTCAGACATGGATCAGGGTGTCGGGTCCCCAGTGGGCAATCACCAGCCAGCGATTCCCAGCTCACCCCAATGCATCCCAGCTCATTCCAGCTCGGCCTAGTGCATCCCAGTTCAGCCCAGGACATCCCAGCTCATCCCAGTTCAACCCAGCGCATCCCAGCTCAGCTCATTCAGCACCACCAGAACTGCAGGAGGTCACGGATTGAATTCCCTGGGAAATGGGGTGATCCGTTGGGATCACGGCAGGAGCAGCCCCACACCCACTCCAGCATGTTCCCTCCCTCCCAGGATCAGTCCTGACAAGTCCCTGCCTGGGGGGGTCCAGCCCCACTTTGAATGGAACGACTTCTCCTTCCCCAATCCTGGTAACAGGAAGGAAAACCTTTTCCAGGGTTTTTCTGGCTTCTCCACCAGCACCAGGTTGTTTTTGCTACCACACAAAAACAACTATTTGCCTTAATTACTGCAAATCCTGCGATTTCCAGCCCCCAGCTCTGCGCAGGGGGCGAGGCTGGATGCAGGGAGGGATAATTCACACCCGCCTTCCTCAGCGTTAATTGGATCGGCCGAGAAATTATGGAAAATATTCGCTACCGAGAGGAAAAAAAACCCTTCCCACTAAAAAGGTGAGGAGTCGCAGGGAAAGGGCCGGGAAGCGCCGGCGCAGAGCAGAGCCAGGCTGCTTGGAACGGAGCTGCAACAGGAAAAAAAGGGGCCCAGGGAGGTCCCTCGGAGCTTCCAAAAGACACGCGCAGGATCCGGGGAGGGGGATCCTGGCTGGCAGTGGGATCCAGGTACCCGGTACAGTGGCAACAGAGTGGTGCTGATGAGCCAACTGTGGGATCCTTGGCAGAGAGCCAGGATGGAGCTGTGTGGCATCCATGGGCACCGACCCCCCAAGGCCAGCGAGGGAACCACCCCTCAGGGTCCCCAGGCTCAGGGGGCTGGGGGTGCAGCCCTGGGGACATCCATCAGCGTGGCCAGGCTCTGGCACAGCTCCAGCTCCCTGGTTTGCCTGCCGGGAGAGGACACTGCAGCCCCCCTGCCAGGTTCCCTGAGCTCCCATTTTATTCAGGAAACCAAATAAGCAGCCACAGAGGTGCAAAACTGCAAAACCCCAGAATTATACCTCAAATGTGGCTGCACATGGAGGTCCTGCATGGCCCCCCCGGGACCCCGGCATTGGCTCCCCTCCAGTGGGACAGGGGGAGAACCCCAAACAGCGGCTCAGGGTGGGAACCCGGAGCACGGGAACACCCAAACCCCTCCCGCAGCCGCCCTGCACGGACACGCTTTGCCCGGGGCAGCTCACACCCTCCCCCAGCAGCACCGGGCATGTTAGGCTGCCTCATCCGACGCTCGTTAAAACACCCAGCCCCAAAATTCAGCTGTGGATAAACCCTTCCCACGCCGGAGTCGAGCTGGCACTGGCGAGCGCGGCTTCCCTTGGCTCGGTGGCCGCTGTCCCTCGGCCATCGGGGCCGGTGGCACCAGAGCACCCGCTCGCAGCAGCGTCCTCAAAGCAGTTCCCAAACATTAATTAACCCACAGCCCCGCCGCGAAGGGAGCGGGAACGGCGTAGGATGGCACCTGGATGCGAACGCAGCCGACACCTGGAAAACCAGCCGGGAACCCCCCGAGGGCCAAAATCCTGCCCGAATCCCGCGGTTTCTCCCCAGAGCCGAGGCTGCGGCGGAGCGCAGCGGCGGCACCGCATTGCTTAGGCAATACCCCCCTCTAGTGCCGGTGCCCCTCGCGGCCCCCCGGGGCCGTCACCGAGCACTCGGGTCGCCGCCAGCACGTGCTCGCACAGCCCCGGCCTCCGCTTTGTCACCTGGGAAGACCTGCAAAGACCCCCACCAGACCCCAGTTCCACAGCCCCCAGAGCCCTGCAGCCCCCCAACCCCATAACCCGGCAGCTCCCAGCCCCGTAAATCCACAGTCCCCAGCCCCATAACCCTGCAGCCCCTCAAGCCCTGTTGCCCCCTGTCTCGTAGGCCTCAGCCCCCTAATCCTGGAGCCCCCCCAGTCCTGCAGCCCCCAGACCCACAGCCCTGCAGCCATGTGGGGACAAGCAGCAGCAGCAGCAGCTCAGCCAAACAGCCGGGGGCTTTGGGGAGGGGGCATCTGCAACCCTTCACCCCTTTGGGTAGCAGGGGACCCCCATCCCTGCACAGACCTTTCCCAGAACCCCACTAACGGCATTACAGGGACACGGCACAGTGCCAAGGCCACCGTGTCCCTCTCCCACGGCCACCGTGTCCTTGTCTCACGGCCACCGACCCCACATCCCGGCCCGAAGCCCCCGGCCCCGCGGCCCCCGCTGCCATCCGGCTGCGCTCCGGGAGCTTTTGAATATGGAAAGCGCAGGGGAAAAGCGTTTTCTGTTCGGCCAAAACCCACCCAAGTGGAATGGGGAGGGGCGGGGGAGGGAGGGCAGCCCGAGGAGTTAATCCACTTTGAATTGCAGCGGCTCCAGCCCGCGCTCCGGGCTGACAGCTTGACAGAGACGGATTGGCAGCTCCCGAGGTGAGACATCCCGGCCGAGCCACGGAGCCGCAGGAAAAGCCGGCTTGGAGGGGGCAAGTTCCACCATGTGGTTTTCCAAGAGAAAAAAGACGGGGGGGAAAATGAATTAAATCAATAAAGGTGAGAGGGGAGGGAGAGCGGGGAGCCGGAATGGGCCCTGGCCAGGGAATGGGTCCCAGGAGCCCGTCTGTCACAGGGACCCCCTGGGTGCCTCCCCAAGCACTCCCAAACCTGCCCCTGTGTCTGCAGGGCTCCCCAGTGCTGACACAACCCCCCTGGGACCACCACAGCATCGTCCCTTGGCTCCCATCCAGGGGCTGAGGGGTCCCCCACGTCCGACAGGACTTGGAGCTGTGTATTCCCACCGGGACCCCCGAGGAGCCGCTGGAATACAGATCAATAAGGAACTGGGGTGAAGAGGAACAGTGATGCCCCCAGGGCCGCACATCTGCTCGGGTGGGTGACGGGAGAGCACAGTCCCAGGCACGGTGTTAAATCCTTTTGCTTGGCAGAAGAAGTCATTTTCCAGGCAGGAAAGAGCCGGGAAGGCGAGGCCGGCTCTGCCTCCCAGGGCCGCTGCCTGTCAGCAGTCGGGAATCACTGAACTACGACGGATGTCTCGGAGGGATGATAGGGCAGCGACCCTCATATTTTCTGCAGCTAGCGCTCCTGTAAGCTCCCTTTGTGCTGGAATGATGGGAATTCATTACAGACCACCCCCCGCCACGCGCTGGTTCCCAGGGGAGGGATCCACCGGCTCTCTCCGAAGCTAAATGGGATTAGGTTATCTCCCGGCACAGATACCCAGACAGGAGCACACCGGGAATCGGGAATCATCCGCAGCATCCAGCCTGGTACCTTCGGGACTCACCCACGTGCTCCAGTGCACCCAGCACAGCACCAGTGGGTCTCACTGGAGGTTCCTGGCTCACCCCTCACTCAGGGTTCTGCCTCATGCAGACACCAGGCACCTGCAGAGGCATCGCCACCAGTCCCTCCAGAGCAGGATCCACTGTGGAGCTGCTCCCAGGTGGACACGGAGGAGAGATTTCCTGGTGAAGCTAATCCTGGGGATGTTTGGTGTCGCTGTGTGTTTTGGGCAGAAAGTCACTCCATTATTTGGACCCTCAGCCCGTGATCACCCCCTCAGCAAAGCAGGCTCTGCCCACCCCTGTTTCCCCCAGGTTTGGTGCGAACAGCCCCAATGCAGATCCTGGCACAGGGAAGGTGTGAGGGCTGGGCTGGGCTTCACCTGGGAAGAGGTGAGGGCAGCTGAACCCCAAAGACCACCATGACTTCCTGAAAACCACCACAACCTCACAACGACCATCATGATCACCATAACCTCCCAAAAATGACCACGACTTCCCAAAGACCACCATGACCTCCTGAAGACACTGGCACCGACCACATCTGTGCAGACCCCAGCACAGCCCCCAGGGCCCGGTTGGGCCCCCCAAATCCTCCCGGTGCCCCCCCCAGCATGAGCACCAGCTGTGGGGTCGGTGTGAACATGGCTGCTCTTGCTCCATTCCCTCTCCCCGCGGCTGCTGGATTCCCTCAATCATGTCAGACAAACCCAGAGAAAAACACGTTTGACTGCATCAAAGTTCAAACCTCCACCTGGCTGCGTCCCCGAGCAGGGACCCTTTAATGCTGCAAAGATGTAAACTCCCCCAGGTCTTCATTATGTCTTACAGGCCCGATATTATATCAGATTATGGAATCATTAAACAAAAAATTGTACTCGGCACTGTCCGGAGGGGCCTCCAGTTACCTTGTCTAAATATAACAGCATCATTTTTAACCGAAGAGCTGGTACAGTCCCTCGGGCCTTCATTATATTTCATGGGTCTGGGCTGCAATATCATCTCCCTCATCGCAGAACTCATCCTGCACTTGTGTCAAGGCCAAGGCCAGCGGTGCCGGGTTCCCCCCTCCACGGGGCACCCCTTGCTCTGGGCTGGCCAGAGAACAGGCACCAAGAGCAGCCGAGTGGGGAGGAGCGGGATGGGCTGACGGGATGGAACAAAGGGTGGAGGGCGGGAGATGAAGGGAGAACAGCAGCGGGGAGGGGGATCAGAGCCAGGTAGCGCCCAATTATTTTAATTGCGTGTAGGTGCCCTTTCCGCTCGCTGGCGCAACAACATCAGTGTTTACTGCGCCGAGCAGAACCAATTATGTTTGAACATCGAGGGGCTGAGAGACAGCAAATAAACACGGCGGCGCACGGGGGGCTCCGTTTGCACCCGTCTGTCAGCGCCCAGCCAGGCATGGACCGGCACGGGGGGGCTCCCGGGATGGGCTCTGGGCAGGGAGCCCCTGGCTCCGGCAGGAGCGTGGCACCCGGAGGGGAGAGGGAATAGATCTGTTTGGGAAGGAAGGGGCAGTAAATAAAGCTGTAAAGCGATAGCTTCTGGCGGGGCTTTGACACGGGTTGTCAGAGCCGGCGGTGCGTGTGCTCCTGCCTTTACAGTAAATAACTGTCAGCAATTAGGGAGTGGAGGGGGCGAGGGGGGGCGGGCACATCACTCACAGGCTGTGGGGAGTGGTGGCCACCAGCAGAGGCCCCGGGGCTGTGTCCCCTCAGGGCAGAGCTGCCTTTGCCCCTGGCTCACCCACTGCCAAGGCTCAGGGCTGCTCAGATCCCCAAACATCAGGATAAGTGGCTGCACAGGCCTTTTCCCACTTAAATGATTCTATGATTCATTCATAGAATCCCCATGTGCTTTGGGTTGGAAGGGATCTTAAAGCTCATCTCATTCCACCCCTGCCATAGGCAGGGACAGCTTCCACTGTCCCAGGTTGCTCCAAGCCCCATCCAACCTGGCCTTGGACACTTCCAGGGATGGGGCAGTCACAGCTGCTCTGGGCACCCTGTGCCAGGGCCTCACCACCCTCAGAGGGAGAATTTCTTCCTTATACACAAGCTAAACTCACCATGTTTTAGCTTAAAACCATGACCCTTGTCCTATTGCAACAAGTCCTACAACACATCCCCAGGGGCTCCATGATCCTTGTGGACCCCTTCCCCCCCAGGATATTCAATGATTGTGTGATCAGTGATGAACTGCGCCCTGAACCTCACCCCTCCTGTACTCCCCCCCCCCATCGCTGACATCTCCATCACCTTCCTCCTCTTCCTCCCACCCTGCCCAGCAATAATTGGCTCCGGCTCCCAGCTCTCCCCTTCCCTCCTCCCGGTTTTCACTCCCCTCTGCTCCCCGCGGTTCATCCTCTGGAGCTGCGAGTTCTTTGACACCAATAACCTCTGTCTTTGTGCTCCCAGCTCCGGCTGCTCCCGCCCCCTCCCAGGCTGGCACAGCCCGTGCCCCCCCGGCGTGGGGGGCCAGTGTCACCCCGCCTTGAGAAGCCCAACTTCAGAGGCTCGTTGGAGCTCAGCCCCCGGAGCTGGGCCCGGGGGAGCGGGCGGGGGGGACCCCCAGCTCCCGTTCCTATGGTGACCGAGGATGTTGGTGTGGCAGCCCGAGGCGGTACCTTTGGTACTTACGGATCAAACGGGCAGGGCAAGCGGTGCCGGGGAGGGGACACGGAGTGCAGGGAATTTAATGACTTGGATTAAAACAGGAGAGCCGGCGGCTCCCTCAGTGCTGGGCAGGAGGAGGCCAAACTTCTCCTGGATGGGTTAAAACTCTATTAAATCTCTCCTTTTTCCCCTCACCCCTGTCCTTGGCCGCTCCCAAGGTTTGGGAAGCACACACCCAGTGAGGACCAGGCCAGGATCCCTGGCATGGGCTGCAGGGCACCAATCCAGTGGCTTTTGGCCCCATGGTGCTCACCAGGGAATTAGAGGTCAGGAGTATCCTGCCCAACCCCAAATACCCGACCTCCAGGGTCCTGTCCAGGGTCTGTGGCCTGCTCCAATGGCCCAGGGACCACTTTCCCCCCCTGCCACTGCAGGACAGAGCCCAGGAAGGGCTGGGAAAGGGCAAGTGCAGCCCAGCTCTTCTCTGGAGGAGCAGCAGGAGCCCGGGGGGACCCTCAGCATCCAGCACCTCCACAGCACCCAGGATTGGCAACACGAAAGGGAAAAGGTGACTTTTCCCTGGTTTTGTCTCTCCTCACAGCCTCTTCTCTTCCCTTTTCCATCACTCTCCTTCCTCGCTGCTCTTTCCGCTCCGGAGCGTTCTGTGCTTTGCTGGGGCATTAAGAGGCGGCTGCTCAAACTGTTTAGTGAAGCATTAAAGGGGCAGGAAAACACTCACATCACGGGAGCTGAGAGCCCTGGAGCATCCTCGGGAAAAAAGCACCTCCCACTTCTGGGAAATAAGACATATTTCTGTGCTCAAAGTGCCAGACAAAACCCATCTCCCAGCTCTCGCCAGCTCCTTCTCCAGCCCGGCCATCCAACATTCCACAGCCCCAAAAATCGATCCCTCCCCATTCCTGGCTGGGTCACTTGGGAGCATTTGGGCCACCACCCCAGCAGCCACCATCTGCCACCATCCAGCCCCTCACCAGCCCCCCAGGAATATCAATTCCTCACTCCTTCCTTCCTAAATCCAGCAGAAACCTGCAAACACCCCAAAGCTAAAAGGCGATTTACCCCCTCATAGGACGTTCAAAACTCAACAGGTGCAGGCAGAGCTCAAGTGTCCCCTGTGCCCCATCCAATTCGGAATCCCCTGGGCTCCAAATGCAGTGTCACACCTGGGAAAAACAGGGAAAATCTGGAAATCAGCCCCTGCAGTGGTGACTCACTGTTCCTTGGCCAAGAGGGCTGCTCCACACGAGCCCCTCAGCAGCCAGCTGAGAGTTTTTCCCTCTTTTCTCCTCCCAGGCATGAGGAAAACAGACTCTGTGGGTGAGGAGGAGCCCCCCCTGCCACCACAGAGCCCACACAGGAACGTGGCCTGGTGCCCTGGCCGAGGAACCCGACCTGGGTGTGCTGCTTGGTGCTCCCAGCTCGGGGAGGTTTCGGTGCAGGGTCTGCTCCGGCCACGGCTCTGGGAAAGCTGGACCAGCCCTCCCATTTCACTGGAACGAGGAAGGACTGGTGTGGCTCCTGGATTAGTTTCTCCCTTCCCTTCTCATTGTGGATTTGCATCTCTCCTTGGGCAGCTTTCTGGCACAGAAGGGGCTCTGTTGTGGTCTCCTCCCTCCAAGGGTTCTGTTTGGGTTCCCCCTCCAAGGGCTCCGTTCAGGGCCCCCCCTCCTTTCCCAGCAATTGTTATGTTAAAATCCCCAGGACATGTTTCTGCACAGAATTAAAGGCGGGTGAGGAGGGGATTGTTTTCGTCAGTGTCTCACCGAGTCTCTGACCTTGAGCGTGAATAAAAACAAGAAAAAAGGAACTTTATGCAAATCTCCGGCACTCGGCACAAGGGGGAAAATAATAACGGCAAATGGAGATTAGGGATGCAAATCGACTTAATGAAGAGGCAGGGGCTGAGCAGGAGCTTGTTTTGCTCTTGTACAGACGACTCACCCTGTCTGGTCGTGCTGCACCCCAGGTCTGATCATTACAAATTGTATCAGGGTAAGGGAAGAGAAGCACAGGGAAGGTTTAATTCCCTAATTATGGCATTGTTCATCTCTCCTGCTCACGGCTGCTCCTTCCAAGAGGCCTCTCACACTGTAGCTCACAGCTCACCTTCCTCGAGTCAACTCCCAGCTGTTCACTACCCAAAACTGACCCATCCTCACACAGATCCCACTGTGCCAGGGCTGGATCCCGGGCTCGGGATCCGATCCCACGTTATGGGGGTGCAGCTGCTCCCGTGAGTCCAAGGGGCTGTGTCTGTGCTGCTGGAGCCACATGGAGTGTAATTGCCTCTTCCCACTCGAAATGCATCTCACAGTCACAGAACTGTGGAATAACCTTAGTAGGAGGGGATCCATCCCCAGCCCTGCATGGGACAGCCCCAAAATCCCAAAATCTTTGCTGGGATGTGACACTCCTGGGCCAAGCTCTGCTTTATAAATCCTGAGCTCAGGGCCACCCTGCTGTGCTGGGAGGTGCTGAACACCCAGACCCACATGGGAACGAGATCCCAAAGCTGCTCCATCACACACCCCTCGGAGATGCTCCCAGTGCTTCCTCACTGGAAGTTTGGAACGATTTTTCTTTCTTCCACTAGACTAAAATCAAGGTCCAGCCTTGCAATTTAAACAAGCCTTGCACTGGCCTGGAGATGAAGTCAGGCCCCAGTTCTGTTCCAAATGATGCTGGGCTCACCAGGAACCCCTTGGGCTGGCTGGAACCTGGGCAGGATTCATTCCTGAGGTGCCAGAGCCCCCAGCACCCCACTCCCCCAGGGACTAGGATGGCTCCCCTCCCCGGACCTGGGGCTGGGTCTGCCCTCAGGACATGCTTTAAACTCGGCCTAGAGGTGCTAAAGAATTCCTAGAATGTTTAAACGTGAGCATGGCCCAGGGGCAGCAACCTCCCCAAGGCCTGGAAACCTTCCCTGGGCTGCGGGTCGTGATTCTCCACCAACGCCAGGGCTGCTGATGCTCCCACCCCACAAACACCCCCCTTCCCTCCCTCCCAAACAACATCCACGGGAGAGTTTGGCTGGGAACGCGGCGCTTTAATCTCCTGGAAGCCTTTGACAACCTGTCTCGTCCTGGCTTTTAGCTGCGTGAGAGCTGCTCGTTAATGGAGCATTAACCTTGGAGAGCTGCTGCAATTACTCCAACACTAATTCTGACAGTTTTTGGTGTATCTGTTTGTTCTTTTGACAGGCAAAAGGAATTTCTTTTTAAAAGCTGTTTGATACATTTGAGACCTTCTGTCCACATTTCCCTTTTTTTCTGCTGGAGATGGGAGGGTGGGGGGAACGTGAGGAGAGGGAGACGCCGCCTTCGCGCAACACCTCGAACAGGCACCAGTCGGGATATTTCCCCCCTCCCAGCCCCTTCCCACCCCTGTTTTAAGTCACAGAAGCGTTTGGTCTCTCCTGACCTCATTAGGGTAATTAGGAAACCTTTTGAAGCTGGGAGAATGGCTGGGAGCGGTGGGAAAGGAGGAGAGCAAAGAGGCTCTAAAGGAGCACGAGGATGGAGAAAGGGGGAGAAAAACATCTTCAGCAGTGAGGAGGAGGTGACCTGCAGCTCTGCTCCCATGGAAAGCTCCTTAAATTGCCTCTTTTAAGAGGATGGAAATCCAAGTCCTGGTTATCCCTTAAGACCTGGGCAGCCAGGGAGCAGGGAAGGAAAAAGGTGGCAGGGCAGGCACAGGCTGAGCTGAGGATTCTCCTTCCATCTCTGATCCACCACTGCTTCCCTGGGTGCCCTTTGGCAAATCAGCTCTTGCTGTGCCTTAATCTTTCCTTCATTTGAAAAGAAGGTTCCCTACATGTTATTTTCTATGTGGGAAACACAGGCTTTGGAAGGAAGGGGCTTGCTCCGACTGCGTAGCTCCCAGGAAAACCAGGCTGCTCCTGGGGACTTCTGCTCCTGGAAATCCTCCACCCTGGAAGTGTTGCCAAAGAACACCTTGATCTGAAGTCTGATAAAGCCACAGGGACATTCCTGCCCTCTTCAAATGGAAGGAAAAGGTGATTTTGAGTTGAAGCCAGCTGCTTTCCAAACCAGCCTGAGCCACCAGGGAACTCCCGCCCGCGCCCGGGTGACAGGAATGGGAACCTTCCTGAGGACACCCAGCCCTCCCCTTCCTCTACTAAATGTGGAAACGTTTTCCCTGCACTCATCTGAGCCAGTCGAGCAGCCCAAATGACGACTGTGGCGAAGCTAAACTTATCACAGGGATAAAACCTCCAGTTCTAAAGGCAAAACGCGCTATCGCAGCCCTTTGGTACCTATCACAAAGGGCACAAACCTGATACCTCTCTGTGTTCTGCAGAAAGAGGAGTTTGATGTGAGAGAAAAGCGGATTAAAATAACACTGGCGAAATAAAAGGATGAGAATATACCAACACATCCTGGTACCAGCGAGTCTGAGACGCCACGTCCCCGGTCCCGCTGAACCCCCTGCACCCCATGGTCCTGTTCGGAGGGTCCCCATTACATGATGAGGCTTCCCAGCCACCCCCTTCATCCCTCCAGGAGAACATCCCACAGGGAGCTGCTTCCCCAGGGTGTCCCTGGCAGACTGAGTCAGGCTGCACTGCCAGTATGGACTTCAGCAGGACCATGGAATCCTCTAACAGTTTGGGTTGGAAGGGACCTTAAAGATCCTCCAATTCCACAGGCAGGGACACCTTCAACTATCCCAGGCTGCTCCAAGCCCCATCCAACCTGGCCTTGGGCACTTCCAGGGATGGGGCAGCCACAGCTTCTCTGGGCACCCTGTGCCAGGGCCTCCCCACCCTCACAGCCAGGAATTTCCTCTTTATATCCAGTCCAAATCCAGCCACTCTTAGTTTGAATCCATCACCCCTTGTCCTATCACAACAGGCCCTGCAACGTCACCTGGAGTTGGCCTCAGTGATCCTCAGGATGTCCTGGGAGAAACACCTGGGGTTTGCAGGTAGAACAGCACCATGGCCCCCCCACAGCCTCAAACCCCCCCAGCTGCTGCTCAGGCATTAAATGCCCATCAGGTTTTTCCTGTCATGAACAGCCTTTCCTGCAGTTCTGCGGGAGCGGGGGCGGCTGGGCTCAGCTCAGGCTGAACAATGAAATAATGGGGATTATTTTAAGTACGTGAGGTTTTATTCTTTAAAAGAGCGAGAGTAATTAACCACCGGAACGTATTAGCAGCGTATCAGGGTGGTGGGAATGTTCCATGGCAGGGCTGGAGCCTCTCCAGGGAAAACCTTCTGCCTTCACCTCAGGGGCAGCAGGACAAACCTGCTGGGGCTCTGTGGGGGCTGAGCACGACCCTGCAATGGGCTCTGCTGGCTGCAAACCTCGAGACCCCCATCTCCAGGCTCCCATTAGCCAGTGGACGGGAGCATTTCAAGGGTCCCCAGGTGCTGCCAGCAGCAGTTCCCATGGATCCCAGCGCAGCAGCATGGAATCATTCCGGCAGGGAAACGCTTCCCACAGGCAAGGGGGTGAAGAGGTGTGAGCTGGTGAGCGTGACACACTGTGGGAGTGTGTCCACACACCAGTTCAGCACCATCTCAGTTCCATTTGCCAGCATTGCAAGGGAACCACAGAGACTGGGAATAGGATGATCGTGGAATCCCAGGATAGTTTGGATTGCAAGGGACCTTGGAGATCACCTCGTTCCACCCCCAGGTGCTGTGCTCTGACCCACCAACCCCCAGTGTCCCACATCCCCACACTAATTAAAGGGGCTGGTAATTGTCTGCAAACCCCCCACCATGGGCAGGGGCTCTCGAAGCTCTGCTGAACCAGGATCTGTTCAGATCCATAGAATCCCACAGCCCATGGAAGCACTTCCACCAAATCAGACCCAACATCCCCATTTTCTGGTGATTCCATCCTGCAGGAGCATTGAAGTTCCACCCTCCTCCCAACAGGTATCCCTGGACACAGATTGTGGCTCATGGCTTTGATCCAGCAATGTAAGAAGCAAAGCCTGGAGTGTGACATCCCAGGCACTGTCTCCAATTTAATCTCCAGGCCGTTTCCCCCCTGCCTTGCACACACAGCCCCAAATTAGCATGTTCAGGAGCACAGAGTCCCTTTCATGTTTACTCATCCTTAGATTGCAAAAATTGTTGTGTGAATTCCTTCTCCAATTAGCTCTGGTACTCAAAAATAAAATATTGTTCTGTTGCCAGCACAGTTCTGATCATTCCTGTCCTTTATACTTTTATTCCCCTGAGTCACTTGAAAAGCAAACGCTCCTTCCTCCTCCCCTGCAAAGCCCCTTGGAAAATTTTTAAAACAAAAAAACAACCAGCGATTCTAAAGGAGAGGCTTTGGTGGCTGAAGTGCCACTTCCATTCACCTTTCCATGATGGAAAGAGAAAAAAATAAAGATCAGAAGGAGGATTTAGACAAAAAGCCGACTAAGTAAAGGTAATTTCTAATACAGAGGAATCTGCTCGTTGTGTAGAGGTGCTTTGTTGAGTGGAACAGAACAGACATCAGAGACTCTGCAGCAGGTTTTCAAACATTCCCAGCTTCTTTTCCAACATGCCACCCAATTCCACACCAACCCAGAGACACATTCTGGAGTGCCCGTGCCCAGGGAATGAAGGTGAGGAAGACCACACAGTCCCTGTGCACGGTGAGCCCCGGCCAGAGGGACACGGGGGCAGAGTTGTGAGTGCAGCTGAAAACATGCAGAGAATGATTTCTGTTTCGCCTCTGAGAGCCACCCACGGTCACCCTGAAGTCCCCAGAGCCACCCAGGGAGTGTATGAGCAATAAATGGGACAGAACTTGGGACATCTTCCCTCAACCACCCTCATCTCCTCACCCTCTGAGGGCTTGGCCCCAACAAGACCGAGAGCCTGACACGTTCACAGTGACAATCCCCACGCCAGAGAGATGCCCATGGAGATAATCCTGGGATAGTTTGGGTTGGAAGGACCTCAGCCCATCCAGTCCAACCCCCTGCCATGGGCAGGGATACCCTCCACTAGCCCAGAGTGCTACAAGTCCCATCCAACCTGGCCTTGGTTAATGCCACCTATTAAAACCAAGGTTTGGTACTGGAGGGATCCACCTCCATGGCAAAGAACTCTGAAATCCATGAATGGACCCTTTACCCATTCTGTATTTTTACAGACATCATCTGGAAATATTCTATATTTCTTTCTTTTCCCTCCTTGGGTGACTGGAAGGGCTTGGACCGTCTCTTCTCCCGTCGAGTGACCAGAAAAATCACACACAGGCTGTTGTCACACACAGTAACACCAAAACAAAAGCCAAACACCCACCCAGAAAACAATTCGATACATGAGCCCTCCTGAAGAGCAGGGGACAGAGAGCAGGAGAGGAGCTGTGTGTGCCAGCTGTGCCCCAGGGCTGTGCTCCTGGAATCCAATCCAGCTCCTTTCGCTGCTGGAATCAAAAGAGCTCCCCAGCACTCCACCAGCCCGCAGCTCCCTTTCCAGGGGAGGAAATTTGCATCCAAAGCATCGAGAGCACTTTACCTCGAGTTTAAAATAAATTCAGAGCAGATCCATGCCGCCAGCTTGTGTTTGTGACTGGAATCCCAGCCAGCGCCAGCCGGAGCTGCTCCCCAGTGAGAGCTCGGGAAGAGGGGATGGCAGGGAGCAGGAGCAGGGATGGGAAGGTGGGGGAGGACAGCACAGCTGCAGCTGGTCCAGCACCACAGGCCACAGCAATTAGTGCTAATTGGGGTATCAGCCCCCTGAGCCTGAAAAGCAATGCACAACTGTCACAGCTCCCACACAGACAGAGCTTGGGAGCACAGAACTACGGAATTATTTAGGTTGGAAAAGACCTCCAGGATCATGAAATCCAACCATTCCCCCACCACTGCCAAGGCCACCACTAAACCATGTCCCCAGGAGCCACACCCCCATGTTTTCTGAACACTTCCAGGGGTGGTGACTCCAGCACCGCCCTGGGCAGCCTGTCCCAGTCTGGATCCCTTCCCTTGGGAAGGAATTTTCCCTAATATCCAGTCTAATTCCACAGGGTGATGCTGTCCTGCCCTGGTAGTTCATTAGCACTGCAGCTAATTTGGCCCAGCCTGGGTGCCCTGGGGGTGCTGCTGGGTGTTCATGTCTGTGCTGGAGCTGGTGGCTCCACTCCATCACATCAGGGCATCTCAACACTTTGTCAGTCCCAGAGTCATAAAAATCCTTCCCAAACAAGTACTGACAGGGCCAGGTGAAACCCAGGGCAAGAGCTTTGTGTGCCACTGGAGAGACCCTCCCCAGGCCCTCAGCTCCCCAGGAGTCACCCCAAACCCTGCTGCTCCCCTGCCCCGAGGCCAAGAGACACAGCCCCCAAAGGGCACTTCCAGCTCATCCCAAGCCACTGCTCAGGGGAAGGACGCCAGGATTTGTTTCCAGGTTCCCCAGGTGCTGGCAGTGCCCTGGCAGCCACATGTCTGGTCTGTGAGTGCCATCTACAGGGATGCCCTGTGCCCCAGCCCCTCATGCTGTGCCCCAGCCCCTCATGCTGCCCCCCGACCCCACTGAACCAGCAACGAGGGTAAATCAGGGAGCAAATGAAACCCTCTTCCCCCCTCGGTGCTCCAGCACCAGAGCAGGCAGGACACAGCCCGGGGCAGGGTGGCAGAGTGGGACACAGGGAACGTGGATTCTCCTTTCTCAGTGCCACTGAGCCACACAACCAGAATGAGATGGATGAGAAGCAGATGCCGGCCCTGCCCAGAAAAACACGGCCCCTCGCACAGGATCCCACCGGGATCCCACCAGGAGCCCAGCACTCCCTCCTCTGCCTCAGGGGAGCCTGGAGCACCAGCCAGACCCCACCACTTGCCTCCTTCCCTTCCTGCAGTGCCAGCTGTGCCCCCTGATCCGCAAGGGATGTGCAAACCAAAGGAAAAGAGCCAAAGAGGTTCCAAAGACATTCTCCATGTTCACCTTAACAATGACTCAGGGACCTCCCTGCCTGCAGGGCAACTCCCCTGGGTGCTCCAAACAAAGGCACTGCCAGCTTGGGGTGGAAATGGGATTTAAGGATGCACTGACACAGTTTCCAAGGAAGGGCCGTGGGCAGGAGCACCTGGCAAGCAGTTTTCACTGTTTTAGCAGCAGATCCACCCGACATTGACCTCCTGACACATTCACCTTTGGTCCTACACAATCAGATCCCAAATATCCACACAATGGGCTGCAGGAAAGATCCCAGCTGAGTACCAGCAGTGGAGAGAAACTCCAGTACCCTTGGGAGGAGACAACTCACAATTCAGGGCTGTCCTGAATCACAGTCAGGGGGGTTGGGGTCCCCTTTTTCCAGTCATCAGCTGCTCCAGGACACTCCTCACACCTGCACTTCAGGTGGTCCACCTCACCCCAGGTGTCTCAATGTCCAGACCCTGGCAGATGTCACACACGTGTCCCTGGTGAGCACACGACTGGGGCTGGGCAGAGCAGTCCTGGCACTCCCAGCCCTACAGACCACACACATGTGGCTCTTCTGGAGAAATATCCCTTTGAGTTGTGGCCCCTCTTATTCGTAAACATGTCTGTAAACCCGAGAATGACCCGGATTATCCGTGTAACTGCTAATCCTGCAAAATTGAAGCTGTTTAACTCATTCCCAAAGCTGTTCTGTCTGAACTATCACCCCCCCACCCTGTTTTGTAACAGACACCCAGAGCTCTTGCAGCTCCTCCTGGGCTGGAGCTCATTACAGACACTTCCCAAAGAAGTAACCTGATATGGCATGAAGGAAAGAGGATCAGCCTGGAAAGGGAATCCCCTCACCTGATGCTTCCAGCTGACCCCTAGGGCTGAGACAGGAAGATCTGAGTACCCTGAAATACCAACACCCTGGGCACAGCCCAGAGCTCGGATTTCACATGCTGAGCATCCTCCAGGAGCACCACCTCAGCACCTCCCCGTGCAGTGAGAAGCTCCCAACGCACCTCAGCTCCACCTTTCCCCAGAAACGTCCCCAAAAATATATGTGAAGAAAACAGGTTTGGTCCCCTTTTCCCTGCCCCAGCTATGGAAGGGTTTGAACTGTTAATTAATAGTCACTGTAAGCAGATATGAAACTCGAGCACTGGAGATTCCACTGGGCTTGGACCCTCCGTCAGTCCGAGCAGGTGGTGCCACTGGTCCCGAGTCATCTGCAAAAACAGGGAAAAAAGGAGCCAAAAATCAGGGGGAGCATGGACAGTGTGACTGCAGGGAGCTGAGGGCTGGGCAGCTGCTGAGGTGACATTCCTTGAGCTGACACTCCTTGAGCTGACATTCCTCCTCAGCTTAAAAGACCCTCCCCAGAAATCAAACTTGTGGTTCTAGGACAGCAGGAATGGATGTCCTGATGGGACTGGGAATCTGAACTGATATATAACTTTGAAGCAGCTCCTATGCTGGAAAAAACCAGGAATTTTTGTTTTCCTGTCTAACACAGGCAGGCTCAGGCTGGGCACAAGGGCTGCCTCTCCCTCCAACAGCCCTTGCGACCCCACAGCAGTGTCCAAATCACGCAGGGACATCCCTTTCTGGGTGATGAGACCTTTCTGGGTGAGAAAAGGAGGAAAAGCGAGATAAATCTGCGTGCCAACACAGAGACCACACACAGGCATTTAATTTATGCAGATCTGTTTGTAGGAGCTGTGCCAAAGCTCCCACGGCTTTAGGAAAGGAGCCTCAGCCCCTTGTGAGGAGAAGAGAAACACACAAAGCACACAAAACACACCAAACCCTCCCTCACCGCCGCAGGTTCCGCGTCTCGAACACGGTGTCCTCGTCACTGTCAAGGGAGCCCAGCTCGATGTTCTCGTCGTGGCTCGAGAGCAGCCCGTACTTCTTCTGGGGCTTCTTCAACCTGAAACGGGTTTGGGGCTCGTTCCTGGGGCCCTCAGACCTGTGGCTGAGGGACAGGGAGGGCACAGGGAGCCGCTGTCCCACCGCAGGGACACGGGGCCAATCTGAGCCGAAGGACAGAACCAACTGGACCCACGGGAGGTGGTTTGTCATCGCTAATTACCCCAGGTAATTAACAGCGGTGTGGATTTACAGCAGCTCTTTAGATACGCTGCCAAAGGGATGCACAGGGGAGCAGAGCCCTGGCTGGCAGAGGGAGAGAGGGAGGGAGGGATCCAGGGAAAATGGACACAAACCCTGGGATTTGGAGATGTCCGAGGCAGGCAAGGGGACAGGGGACACCGTGATCAGCTCCAGGGGGACCCAGATCAGGACTGGGATCAGCTCCAGGGGGACCCAGATCAGGACTGGGACTGGCAGAGGCACGGCCACGGGGGGCAGGCACCGGGACAACCGGGACCGGGACTGGGCCGAGCAGGGCAGAACCCCGGGACAGGGGACAGCGGGACCCGCACGGACACGGCCACAGCCCCGCCGGGGGTCCCCGCCCCTCCGGCACTCACCGGAACGCACGCAGCACGAAGTAGAGCGCGGCCAGCGCCGACAGCGCGCTCAGCACATACACCGCCCGCCTCAGCACCGGCAGCCCCGGCCCCGCTA
>VYXB01008668.1:15008-26584 GCA_013397135.1 Pachyramphus minor | reverse complement strand
GGCCCGCTCTGCCGCGCTCCCCGTGCCCGCGGCCCACACCAAGCGCCGGGACGGGCGCCGCGGCCTAGTCCATAATGTGACCCGGCCCTCCGCCCCCGGGACGCGGCTCCGCTTGGCACAGCCCCCCCCGGCCCAGCGCGGCCGCGGCCGCCCCTCGCGGCGGCGCTCACCGGTGCCCGGGCGGTGCAGGGTCCACACAACACTTCAAAGCCTCAGCGCNCCCTCATGAATATGCAGATTAATCCCGCTGCAAGGCGGGGCGATTACGCCACCAAAGCGCTGCCGCCGCCGCACCACCCGATTGGGTGGGACATTATTAATATTCATGAGCCACTGCGGGGGGCGAGGGGAGGGGCGCACAAACAAAACAGCCGAATGGCCCCGCCCCCTCCGCCCGTGTAGGGGCGGGCGCCGCCGATTGGCTGCGCACGCAGGGGCGGGCGGGAGCGCCCCTGTGAGAGGGAAGGAAGTGGGGGCAGCTGATTGGCCGGGGGCGCTGCACGCCCCGCCCGCACCGCGAGCTGGGGGCGTGTGGGCGCTGCCCCAGTTTCGCGCCCTTCTCGCAATGCGGCGGTGGCCGTAGACAAAGGGGCCGCCTCAGGGGCTGTCGCCATTTTGGGTGGCGAGCACTGCCCCCGGCCCGTGTCCCCTCCCGTCATCCCCGGCCCAGGGCCTCGCCCTGTCACCACCCTTCTTCCCTGCCCCGCGGCCCGTAGGGAACGATCTCTCCAGCCTCCTCAGTAGTGTCCCACACACATGGTCGGGAGAGCTCAGCACGACTAGTGTGAGAAGCAGCCAAAGCAACAAAAGTTTTATTCAAAACGTAATAATAAAAGATCTTTGCTCAGCCCGTTTTCCACTGAAATGTTTAAAAGCCCACCCTGAGGTTTCCCTAAGGTGAGAACGCCTCCAGCAGTAAAAACTTCTGTATTGAAAGAGGAAACTCTGGCAGAGATAAACATGTGTCTCAGTGAGGGGCTACAGGGCTTTGAAAAAGGCCTTAAAATAAAAATGTTCAGTGTTTCATATGATAATTACAATCTCGTGTAGAAAAATGCAGAAAAGTTTTAAAATGTAGGGGAGGAATCAAGGGAGGGGATAAATATGTGGGAGAGGAGGAGACATGCAGGAAGGAACAGGGAGGAAGACAGGAAGGAAACGTGGCGAGGATGCAGCTGTGGTGTCACCGTGTGTGTCCCCTGCCCAGGGACAGAACCGGACACATCAGAGGTCACTCTGTGTGTCCCCCGTCCAGGGACAGGTCTGGCCACATCGGCACTGCCTCCAGAAATTCCCCATAATTCCCACTGTAGTTCACAGCAGGAGCATGTGGCCGCCGTCCTTCCATTCTTCTGTCCTTCCCTCCCAGCATTCCTGGTCAAAGGCAGGCTGCACGGAATAAATAAAACCACTGGAGTATGGAAATCAGGGCTCTTTGGTGATTGATTTCCAAACCAAGCACTGAGACAGAGAAAAACAAACCGCAGGGAGATGCAAAGAAGTCTGCCTGTGATTGCTCTGTCCAAGCAGGGAGCGCCCACTCCCTGCCTCCCAGAGCACGGAAATTGGCCTTTTCCTCCCTGGTTTGTTGTTACACCTTCAGGATTTGCAGGAAAAGGGCTGTTTGTAAACAACACGTACAGTAATTACGAAACACCACCAGTGGTTTTTCTGAGCACACAGGCCTGTGGGGATGGGACGCTGCCACTAAAAGTGCTCAAAAGCACCTAAAAAGGCCCAATATTGATGACAGGCCAAGACAGGGTTTTTTTTCGTAGTGTGAAAAAATTTACTCACTTTCCAGTCCTGAGAGCAAATTAATGACACTGAATAATGATAATTTACATTTTTATATATATAATTAATTGTATCTGATATGTTCTGCAGTAAAGAAGGAAATACCTGTAATAGGAGTTGGACTTTCTTGCGAGTCCCTTCCAACTCAGAATATTCCATGATTCTGTAAACATGCAAAGAGCAAGAGTTAAAAACAGGATGAAACTGCAAATAGAAGGAGAAAGTAGTACAGTATTTTATGCAAATGAAAAAACTGATTGCTGGTTTGAGACGGGCATTTCAATTTTAAATTCTGGGTCTGAATTACTGAATAAGTGTGGTGGGTTTTTTTTAATTCCACCTAATTTTGTGAGGAGCTGAGTGGTCTGTCAGGAGCCTGGAGGAGCGAAGGAGGTGCATCTGCTGTCATTGCAAATTGATTTTTGCCCTTCAAGAGGGAAAAAAGATCCCAGCCCTGCACTTTGATTAAATTAGAGACCCATTAACATGAGCGTTTCTGGCCCGTGATGAGGGCAGATAAAGTGACCTTGATGCACGGAGCCGTTTTCCAGCCACCCTGGGACGCGGCGGGAGGAGCTGCCAGCCCAACACCATCCCTGCTGCAAACTCAAGGGACAAACACCAGGATTCCCGGGGTTTTGACTCCTCACATGAAGCCAGGCAGGTCGGATGTTGTGAGAATAACACTGTGAGCCTTTGCTGCTCCAGAGGAATTCGAGCCCCAGCAGGACGAAAGGCTCACGGGAGCAGTGCAGCTCCTGTGACAGGGAATGGTGGTCGCAGCCCTGCCTGGATTTGTCCCAAAGGGGTGATTTGGGTCTCACCTGGGTGTGTTGATGCCTTTGCTTTGACACAGAGTCACCCAGTGAAACCACGAGAGCTGGGCCAAGGAAACCACACGCTGCCCACACTCCCGCCCCAATTCCACAGCCCCCAGGAGCTTTTCGTGCTCCAGATCTGCTCATTGCTCACCCAGGGCATCAGGCACCGTGTGTGTCATGTCAGCCACGGCCTCGATGATCCTCGTGGATCCCTTCCAATGCAGGGTATTCCATGGCCAGGCTGCAGCAGCCCCTGTGTCACCTGCCCGAGGGGCTCAGGGACATCTCTGCACATCCCACAGGCTCCAGCTCCAGCTGGAAGCAGTGCTGCGATCAGGACAGGAAGCAGCTCACCTGGCAGGTTGCACAAGTCATTAAGGCAGTTAATTAAGCAATGAAACAACACAGGATTCAGGTCCTTAGCTCAAACCTCCTGCAGCAGCAGAGCCCTGCCAAGGGGTCCTGAACACACGACACCTCAGAGGCAGAACACAGAGGTCACTGCACCAATCCTGCCCCAATCCCTGTGTAAGCTCCAGAGCCTCACCCGTGGGTGTTTTCTCCGAGGGTCCCCACTGAGCAGCATTTGCTGTGGTGTTCATAGGGACCTTTCCCAGTCCCTGCACTCCTGGCCCGTTTCCAGGGCACACGGAATTGCCCAGAGCTGTGCAGGAGCTCAAACCTGCTCGGCAGCCCTGGCACCTGCTCAGGAGCCAAGGGCAGCCCCTGCCCCGGGCACCACTCTGATGAGGTTCCCAAATCCCAGAGCAGCTGCTCTGGGGAGGGGAGGGGAGTGCCAGGGGGGAGCACGGGGCAGAGGATGCCCGAGCGCTCGGGACAGTGCTGGATGTCTCTGCTCTGGGGCTGTGCCTTACCCAGGGCAGGGAGGGATCACAAACATCCATGAGCCCACTGCTGCTCCAGGGTCTGGCACCATGTTCCTCCCCCTGGGCCCTGGGGAGCCCCCAGGACCACCCTCCTGCACGGGGGCACAGCAGAACCCAGCATGGTCCAGCAAGGCCCAGCACATCCTGAACAGCAGAAGAGCCACCTCCTCTCCCTTTGTTTTTGCTGGGACTGCAGGGAAAGAGGGAATGTGAGGCTGGACTGAAGCAGCCATCAATCACCGACCCTCCAGCTCCTTCCTCATCTCCCTGCAAGCTCAGCCCGTGCCACAAGCAGAGATACCACAGTTTCGGGAAGGCACATGGAGCCTTTCTGGCACAGGAGCACTCACTGTCCCTGGCATGGGGATTCTCACTCTCCCTGGCATGGGAACCCTCCCTGTCTCCGGTGTCTCAGCCCTGCATGACCACTCACTGTCCCATGGCAGCCCAGGAGCAAGGAGAAAAACACTGAGCCAGGGCTGAATTTGGGAACTGGCAGTCCCAAAGCCCCCGGGAAAAAGAATATTCTCTTCTCCCTTACGCCTGTCCCTGGGGGAGTTGCTCATCCAGCTTTGCAGTTGGAAAGAAAAGCCCTGACGCAATCCTGCTGTTGCCATGGCGAGGAGCCGGGGCTGCTGCGCTTCCCTCGGCCAGTTACTGTGACCGGGATTTACCGAGTTGTAGGACAAAGCCACAGAGAATGGGGGACTGGATCCACAGGGATCAGATCCATAGTCAGTGGGGGGATTAGATCTACAGGGAGCGGGGGGATCAGAGGCACAGCAAAAAGCTGGGATGCACAGCAGCGTTGGGATACCCAAACCAGAGTATTAGGAAATGAGCCGAGGTGAGGGGGGGATTTGGGGCTCTGAATGCCGGTGCACCCCGGTGGAAGTGAGGGGGGATTCGGGGCTGGGAATGCCGGTGCACCCCAGCTGAGGTGAGGGGGGGATTCAGGGCTGGGAATGCCAGTGCACCCCGGCGGAGGTGAGGGGGGATTCGGGGCTGGGAATGCCGGTGCACCCCGGCGGAGGTGAGGAAGATGGTGAAAATAAGCATGTGGTAACCATGGCAACCATGTAAGTGCCTTGGCGCTGAGCAGCAGATTTATCGGGGCTGGTGCTTCCCAGCCAGATTATGGGAAACCAAATCCTCTGTGTCAGGCCACCCCTACCTGCCCAAACACAGCCAGATTTAGAAACAACTGCACCCAGCACCCAGCGGCTCTGGCAGCGGCCTTGTCACCCCGCGTGGGCCACAGTCACGTGTTGCTGTGGGATTTGGACCCTTTTCCAGCACTCCCAGCTCGCCGGCATCAGCACAACATTCCAGACACTGTCACACAGCGATGCTTTACCAGCATAAGCCCTTCCCCTGCCAGCTCTGCCACACTGGAGAGCCTGGCCATGCCTCCTCCCCAGCATCCCCCCATGCGGGATGCGGCTGCTCCGGTGTGGGAAAAGCAGCAGCAGCAGCAGCAGCGACGTGCGGTTTGTTGCTCCCACCTTCCCTCCTGTCACCCTCCCGGCTGCATTAAGGACTCAGCTCAGTTATATAAGTGCTCATTAATCATCATCTAAGAGTATTTGCAGCATCGAGTTCTTAAGGGCAGGAGATGCTACCCAAGGACAGGACAAACAGCCTCTGACCGTGTGACACCGGGAGACCTTGTGGGACAGAGGGCTGGAGACGTGGGAAGGATTTATCCGCAGTCAGCAGGGGGAAAACTGCCAGGAACCAGGAACACAGCATGGGGTGAATTACAACTGAGGGGAGCCAGCCCCAGTGCTGGGGGAAATCGGAGCTTTTCCAGACCCCTTGAGCCCCTCCACACACCCCCTCACGCTGGTGGTGGCACCACGTCAGGCCATGGGGACCAGGTGGCAAAACCTCACACTGGGGTTTTGCTGCCATAATTTGTGGTGGGGATGATAGTCCCACACCTCCCTGAAGCCCACACAGGGTGGCCTTTGGTTCAGCTCCCTGCACAAGGGTCCTGGAGCTCCCCAGAAACCCCAGTGTCCCCTCAGGACCCTGTGTCCCCCCTCTCTCCCTCTTTGTTCCGCAGCTCCTCGCCATGAGCACGTGAATCACCTTGAGCACCACAGCCCCCCGGGCGGGTCCATTGCCGTGGGCATGGGGACGGCCCGGGCGGAGCGAGTCGGGATCTGCGGGAACAGCCGCGACTGCAGAAATCCCTGAACTGCAGCATCAACGTTTTTTCCTGCCCAGAAGGTTCCCGCGCCCTCGCATGAGCTCATCCTGCACCGTCCCCCTTTCCGTGCCTCCCGTAACCCAACCTCTCCCAGCCCTGCGCTGCAGAGCAGGAATGAGACACAACAGCGGAGCAGATTCTTGGCTCCCTGGGTCACTCTCTCCCCGCGCTGCCTCTCAGGAAGCTCCAAGTCATGCGACTCCTTCTCTTTTTTTCCCCTTAAGGCGGGGAAACGAGTCGGGAAAGTTCCCCCGTGCTCCCCCCCACGCTGATCTGAATGGAGGCAGGTAGAGGCAGCGTCTCTGCCTCCAGCAGCACCACGCCTGCACTGGGAGCCGGGTGTTCCACAGGGAAAGGCCGGATCCTGGCACTGCACAGGCTGGTACCACCCAGATCAGCTGCCCCGAGCTGAGGGAGCAACTGCTGGAGCAAAGAGCTTTTTGGGAGCTCACCCCTAGCCCTCCATGGGGCAGGGGGATGCCCTTCCTGGAGCAGCCAAGACATCCAGCATCCCACTGACCTCACACCTCTGCAAGGAGCCACAGTGCTCATCCCAGCCCATCCCAGCATCCCATCACCCAGTGGGCTTCCTCAGACAAATCTACACAGAGCCCTCTTTTCCCCCCAGCCCTCCCTATATTGTTCCTGGGGAGGAGATGGGTGCCACGAGCCCCTCTTTGGGGTGAGCTGAAGGGGAGCGGGGGACTGAGCCCCCCAACACCCTGTCCCCCGCATGGCAGTGCCACGTAGCCCTGTGCTGATGCAAACCCTCCCCCCTGAGCCCCAAAAGCGCAGGAAGCAGCAGCTGGCTGCTCCCAGCAGCCCAGAGCTGCCCCAGAAAGCTGAGCTCCCCCAGCACTGCTGCTGTGCCAGGAGCTGGAAATGACCTGCTTCCTAAAGCGGGATGGAGGATAGGATGGAGCTGCAGGATCCACACCAGCCCCACACCCCAGAGACCAGCAGCGACCACCAGGAACCGACACCGGCCCACCCTAGGCTGAGCCGCCTCCTCCAGGCTCTGGAAGCCCAGAAAATGCTTTGTTTGCTCCCGGCTGCTGGGTGACTCCAGCCCAGCTGAGGGTTGCAGGGGATGTTTCATCTCCAACAACACCTGAGAGCCCCCTCCCGTGCTCCCCCCAGCCCCAGCAGCCCCTCACTCCCACTCGTGGGGTGCCGCCGAGGGCCATGGGCTGGTGGGAGGGGGGGCTGCCATTGTTCTGCCCAAAGGGGGTCCCTGCCGGGCCCTCCTGCAGCGTCCCACGGGTGCCGTGGTGCTGGGCGCTGCCGTGGCCGTGGCAGCAGAGGGCAGCCACGCCACACGCACCGATCCTGCCCACGCGGCACCACACGCGTGTGCCCGCGCAACCCACGCGTGTGCCACGGTCCTGCTGGCGGCAACCCCGCATCACCCCGTACCCTGGGGGCCTGTCTGTGTCCCCTGGCTCCTGGCTGCAAACAGGGCTGATCCCAGCACCCAGCACCCCCCCAGCACCCGCAATATCCCCCACAGGGCGCTCAGGGCTGCGGCACCAGCAGCATCGAGCTCTGCCCACGTCCACGGGGTCGAACACGTGTGGCCAAAGCAGACGTGGGCTCCCCACGTGGACCCCCAAGCGCAGCGGCCGTGGGTGGCAGAGGGTGCAGGGAGCAGCAGGAGCTGCCTGGGGACAGGCACTGCCTCCCCAGCCCCCCGGGGTCTGCAGCTGCCGGGCTGTGCTGGAGGCAGTGAGTGGTCCCTGGGTGGTCCCAGGACTTCCCCAGCGCAGGGTCCAGTTCCAGCCCCCTCTGTGCACCCCTTACATACCAGAGCTGCCCCCCTGCCCCAGACCCCCTGCAGCCCCCCCAGTGGAGTCCCACTGCTGGCACAGTGCAGTGACCAAACACTGCTGGGCCCCCCGGGCCCCCGGCACGGGACGTGCACACACGTGTGCAGCCACACACCTGTGCAATCACACACGTGTGTACAGTTACATGCGTGGATCCAGACAGACCCCCCAGCCGGCGCCATGGGCCTGGGCCCCTCAGCAGCCCCCACCCCACGGCAGTGTCGCCATGGCAACACTCCAGATTTATCAATGGAGACACTGCGGGAATGCTCTGGAGGGAGGCGGGAAGGAGGGGGTTGCCGTGAGAGCTGGCAGGGGAACAGCCAGACAGATGGACGGCTGGGGGGGCTGAGGAGCAGGAGGGTCTGTCACACTCACAGTGCAATGCACAGGCAGCTGTGGGGGTGCACTGTGCACACGTGTGTGCGAGGGGAGCACCAGCACAGTGCCCTGGCTGGCACTGGGGGCTGGGGGGGCTCCATGCCCTGCCTGGGCACAGAGGGAAGGTCCTGTGCTGGGGCAGACCCTCCCTCCCTGCCTGACCTCCTGTCCTTGTGGCTGGTGACAGCAGCAAGGGACAGAGCCAGCAGTGGTGGCAGGTCCCGGCTCCAGAGGGAGCCATGGCCGATGCAGGACTGGGGGACCCTGATCCCAGGGAAGTAGCTGACACAATAGCAGGGGGTGTCAGGGCCCTGGGGTTCCCCCTTCCTGGGGAAGTGCTGCTGGTTTTGCACGCAGGCTGTGACTCAGGCACCCGACTCTATTCCTGTCCTGTCCCTGACTCAGCGTGTGGCTCCAGGCAGGACACGCTCCCACCAGCCCCACGCTCCCACCATGGGGAAGTGGCACAGGGACCCAAGGAGCAGCAGCATTCCCAGCCCGTGTGGGCCCCTCACCCTGTCCCCCCTCAGCGAGGCAGAAACACACAGGGCACTTGCACTGACCCCTAAGGCTGCACCCCTGCCTTTGGCCTCATGGGCTCTCCTGCCCTCCCTGGGGATGGGCACAGCTGCCCACGGAACCACACCCGCCAGGAACCTTCCCTGCAGCCGCTTCCAGGAAGGGCTGGAGAGGAGGAGATGGGGATGGCGGGTTCACACCAGCTCAGCACTTTCGCAGCCCTCACCAGCCCCGTCACACCCGGCTCATCACACGCCTGCTCACACCCACCCCCCCCAAGCCCGCCCCGGGCCCCCGGCCAAACCCACAGCAGAAAGGGTGGAAAAAAATCCAGTAAACGACTGACCGTATTCCAGCCTCCCCACAAAACATTCCTGACGTTCTGGGTGCGTGTGCGCACGAGGCCGCGGGTCACGCTTGGACTCGCTGGTGGTGACGGCACAGCCCCCCCGGGGGTCGGGGCGATGGACCCTCTGCTGGGGTACAGCATTGCTCACAGCCCCCCAACGCAGCGGGGCCTGGGAGAAGCACCTCTAGGCTGAGAACAGACTGAACTGGGCTCAGCAGTGGGACTTGCAGGTCAGGGGCTGCAGGACCGGGACAAGCCAGAGCCGGGCAGTTGGCTGCCACCCCCCAGCTCACTCCCAGTCCGGCAGGCACGTGGCTGAGCCGCAGGGTGCCCGGGCAGGCCGGCCGTGCCATGGGCTGGGTGGCTGCCTACGGTTGGGTTTTACACCTGCAGGCCCAGGGAGAGGCCACACGGCCCCAGCCCAGGTGAGGCTGGACCTGGGAAATCCCCGGCTGCGGGAGCCAGGTGCCTGCCCGGCTCTGGCCACTGCAGCTCCTGCAGCAAGGGCGAAAGGCAGGTGTTGGGGTATCCCAGGAATCACCAGGGCCCTTCACCCAGGACCCCCGGGACCATCCTGCCAGCTGCAGGGCAGGGGTTCCCTGTGCACATACGTGTCCCTGTGCCTGTGACCCCGTGTGTGGCAGCAGCTCCGCTGCCGGGGCTCAGTGACCGGGGTGCACCGACGGTTCCCCGGTGCTGGGGCGAGGAGGAAGCTGCCGACACAGACTCGCCTGTTTGTTTGTTTAACACATGAGTCATTCCCCGATCACAGCGTCCCCGATCACAGCGTCCCTGTGTCCGTCCCCACCTGCCCGTGCTGACTCACTGCTGGCCGTGACACCCCAGTGCCACCCGCCGGACCCCGGCCCTGCGCAGGGGCTGCAGCCCCACGGGGACACGCGGGGTCCGCCCAGGAGGGTGAACATCACCGTGCTCGGCAGCACCTGGGGCAGGAGCTGGTGAGGGCCAGAGTTAAGGGGGCTTGGCCGAGGCCAGCGGCAGCACCATGCAGGGTCACTGGTGGTGACACAGGGCAGGAGGCCACAGGCAGCGTGGGCAGTGTGGGCCAGGACGAGCTCAGCAGAGCCAGAGTGGCTGCACCAGTCATTGCGAAAGTGAATCTGGTGAGCAGGGCCTGGGAACGGGTGAGTGGGGAGGGGGGCAGCTACTGCACCTTTCTCTGACTCACAGAGGCTGCCTGTGCCGTGGCACTGCACCTTGTGCACTCCTTGGCACCGCCAGCACAGCACCCCGGGCACTACACAGCACCAGTGACCCTGACACAGCACCCTGAGCACTGCACAGCACTGCTGGCCCTTGGCTCAGCACCTCAGCACCAGAAGGCACCACTGACCATCCCCCTTTGCAGCCACCTGTCCCCTACCCAGGTCCCTGGTGCTGCCTTGGCACCCTGGATCCCCACCTGGCACTGGGCTGGCAGCCAGAGCAGCTGCAGAGCCTGGTGCCAGAGGTGGCCGAGCGCCAGGGGCAGGTGGAGCCGCTGCCACACCCCAACCCACAGCAAACCCAGGGCAGGTAGAGCAGCGCCAGCCCCTGCACAGAGAGGAGCCCCCCGTGTGGGAGCTTGGGCAGTGCCTGGCACCGCTGCCTGGGGGTGGCACAGCTGCAGCTGCCCAGGACACCCCGGGAAATGTGCCCAAGCCGGAACCCCGCACCCAGCTGGGGCGGCAGTCGGGGTGGGTCGGTGCCACCGCAAGCGCCCGCAGCTGCCTCCTCCCAAGTCCCTGAAGGCACTGGGGTCCCCACGGACCCCACGGTCCCCATGGCCCAGGGAAGGGGCACATGCCCCCAGCACGGCTCCCAGCAACTCCATGGGGACCCCCAAAACTCTCTCTGTGACCCGCCGGGCCGGCCACAGGTCCCACGGGCTCCACGTGGCCGCGATGGCCGGAGCGGCCGGGGGGTGGGGAGCGGCAGGAATCCAGGACTGAGTCACGGCTTCCTCTGCGAGCCCGTGAGTCATCCCGGCCCGCGACTCGCACACGGCNTGTGTGCACATGCACACACGTGCTCTCCCCTGCCTGTGTCCTCCACATGCACAAACTGCAGGAGAACCTGTCTGTGCAAGGCACACACGCGTGCAGCCGTGTGAGGACCCACGCTCAGCCCCACACCGACCTGGAGCACTGCCCTGTCACGCTGGTACCTCAGCCCCTGGGCTAGAGCCCACCTGTGGGGCTGGAGCTCACCTGTGGGGCTGGAGCTCACCTGTGGGGCTGGAGCAGCAGCTTCTCCTCCACCTGTGGCTCCTCTCTCCAGATGCCCTGGGGAGGCAGAAGAGGCTGTCTGGAAGATTCATCCAGCTCCAGTTCCCCCACCACCACTCCAGCCCCTGCCACAACCCACACGGGCCCTGAGGGATGGGTGCCCACGGCAGCATATCTGTCCTCCCCACACAGCTGGACTGGGATGGAGGGGAGGGTGGGCACAGGGCCTGCACAAGCCCCTGCACAGGCAGCTGCGGGTGCACACGTGTGACCTGCAGGATTGGTGCACCCCTCTGCCACCCTGCAGTTCTTACCCCTCACACCCACAGCCACTGCACTCCCTGCACTCCCCAACGCGTTTCTGGGGGGGGTCCCCACCACTCTGGGGGACGGTTTGCACTCTGCAGTGCCGGAGCTCAGTGCCACGACCACAGAGACGGGGGGAGGGGGGAGCGGGGAGAAGGTCAAGGTTAAGGCTGCGCCAAGCCCGGCCCACGATGGAAACCGCCGGGGCCGGGCTGCTGCCCCAGCCCGGGGGGGGCAAGGGGGGGCC
>VYXB01008661.1:88580-116976 GCA_013397135.1 Pachyramphus minor | reverse complement strand
GAGACCTCATCACTCTCTACAACTCCCTGAAAGGAGGTTGTAGCCAGGTGGGGGTTGGTCTCTTCTCCCAGGCAATCAGCAATAGGACAAGAAGGCATGGTCTTGAGCTGTGCCAGGGGAGGTTTAGGTTTGTCTCAGTTTAACAGGATTACAACTTTGAAGTTAAGAAACTTCAGGTGGAAGTGTGGAATAGGAAAGGAACAGCTTTTATTAACAAAATCGGAATAAACAACAAATGGTGCAATCACAACTTTCAAAAAGTAACAAGACAAATTTCCAATTCCCCCAGTGGGGGGAAGAAGCCTGCGGCAATCCAGTGGGGGTGGGGGGAAGGCTAAAGGCAACCTGTCCTGGCAGCTCAACAGCTGCTTGCAGCCATGTGAGCGGCTTATGGCTTTGCAGCCCCCTTTTCTCCAGGCTGATCCCCCCCAGCTCCCTCAGCTGCTCCTCATAGGACTTGTGCACCAGACCCTTCACCAGCCTCGATGATCTTCTCTGGACCTGCCCCAGTACCTCAGTGTCTTATGCAGTGAGGGACCCACAACTGAGCACAACTCAACGTGTGGCCTTGCCAATGCACAGCACAAGGAGACAGTCAGTACCCTGGTGCTGCTGGCCGCACTCTTGCTGATCCAAGCCAGAATGCCACTGGTCTTCTTGGCCACCTGGGCACACTCTGGCTCATGTTCAGCTGCTGTTGACCAGCAGACCCAGGTCCTTTTCTGCTGTGCAACTTTTCAGCCCCTCTGCCCCCAACCTGTAGTGCTGCAGGGAGTGACTGAAGTGCAAGACCCAGTACTTGGCCTTGTTGAACCTCATACCTTTGACCTCAGCCAATTGATCCAGTGTGTCCAGATTCCTCTGCAGAGCCTTCCTACCCTCCAGAAGGTCAACGCTCCTGTCCTACTCAGTGTCATCTGCAAACTGATTGAGGGTACATTTGATCCCCTTGTCCAGATCATTGATAAAAATATGAAACAGGACTAGCCCCAACACTGAGCTCTGGGGAACAGCTTCCAACTTGATGTAACTCCATTCACCACCACTCTCTGGGCCTGGCCATGTGGACAGTTTTTTACCCAGAAACAATGCACTGGTCCAAGCCATGAGCAGCCAGTTCCTCCAGGAGAATGCTGTGGGAAATAGTGTCAAAGACTTTACTGAAGTCCTGGTAGACAACATTCATAGCTCTTCCTGTATCCACTGAGTGGGTCATCTTATAGAAGATAAAGCTACGTCAGCAGGACCTGCCTTTCATAAACCAAAGCTGCTTGATTATCTGACTGTCCTGCACATGATGTGTGATGACCTTCCCTGGCACTGAGATCAGACTGATAAAAGTTCCCCAGATACTTCTTCTGGATATTCATGTAGATGAGAGTCACACTTGTTTGCTTCCAGTCATCTGGGACCACCATGATTAGCCAGCACTGCTCATGAATGATGAAAATTGGCTTGGTGAGCACTTCCTCGGTACCCTTGGGTGGGTCCTATCTGGATCCCAGCTGGAGGCACAGACTTGTATGTGTCTAAATGACAGTTTACCCTAGGGTGATGCAGGCTTTGTTCTGTTCCCCTTCCCAGTCTTTCAGCTGAGAGGCTTGGGTACCTTGAGAACAACTGGTCTCAGTATTAAAGACTGAGGTAAAGAAGAAATTAAGCATCTCAAACTATTCCTCATCCTTTGTCACTACATTTCCCACCACATCCAATAAAGGATGGAGAGTCGCCATAGCCCTCCTGTTGTTGCTAACATATTTATAGAAACACTTTTTATTGTCTTTTACTGCAGTAACCAGATTAAGTTCTGGATGGGCTGTGGCCCTTCTACGTTTCTCCCTGCATAACCTCACACTATCCTTGCGGTTCTCCTGAGTTGCCTGCCCTTCTTCCAAAGGTCAGAAGCTCTCCTCTTTTCCCGAGATCCAGCCAAGCTCTCTGAACCAGGCTAATCTTCCCTGCCAGCTCATTTTTTAGAGCATGGGGACAGGCTACTCCTGCACCTTTAGGATTTGCTTTGTGAATAATGTCCAGCCTTCATCAAAACTTTTGCCCTTCAGGACTGTCTCCCAGAGGATTCTGTCAACCAGGCTCCTAAACAGGCCAAAGTTTTCCCTCTGGAAGGCAAAGGGAACAATCCTCTTTACTTTTTCGAGAATTGAAAACTCTACAGATAATTTTGTGATTGCTGAGCCCAAGACAGCCTTCAATCGCCACATCACCCATCAGTCCTTCTCTGTTCACAAACAACAGGTCCAGTGGGGCCTTACCAGCTGTGTCAGCAAGTTATCTTCCACACACTCCAGTAATCTCCTACATTGTATTCTACCTACAGTTTTTTACTTCCAGCAGAGATCTGGTGAGTTGAAGTCCTCCAAGAGAACAATGACTAGCAATCAGATCAGCAAAATGACTAGAGTTCTCAGCTGCATATAGAATATTTAATCTGTCTGTACATCCTGCTTGGGATGATATGGATCATGATATGGGATATCATGGATCCCACCATGATATCTGCCTTGTTGGTCTTTTCCCTGACTCTTATCCATAAACAATTGACCCCTTTGTCACCACTGCCAAGCTATAGACAGTAAAAACCCTCACTAACCGATAGGTTTACCCCACTGCCTCTCCTTCCTTGCCTATCTTCTCTGAAGAGTTTTTAGTCATCCCTTGCAGCACTTCAGTTGGGTGAGTTATCCCACCGTGTTTGTTTGCTCTGGATGCTGGCCTGATCAGCAAGCTCACGTTTTGAATAATCCTGGTAGATCAGGATCTCCAAGAACAGTGGAGAATTTCGACTCCTCTTTCCAATTTTGGACTGGTGGCAGGTCCTCATCATAGCTTCCAGTGCTGCTGAACACAACTTCAAGTCAGCATTAAATATCTAAGGGAATGTGAGCTACAAGACTGTGAGCTTGACTGATTTCATGGGCTGCCTTCAGAAAGTGCTTAATATCAGGCAGTCAAATTGTTCTCTCGGTGGGTGGGGGGGAGAGCATATAAGTGCTACAAAACTGGGCATCTGATCACATGAAGCTGAACTTTCTAACCTTGGTTTTTTGAGACTCCAAACATTTTAAAATAAATTGGGTCAAGACTTCACAAGTAAAACAGGATATTAGAGGGTAAAATTATTATAATTTTACTAAGTAAAATCCCTGGTATCAGAGATACCAGTCTGTTTCCAATGGCTAAAAACCTCTATTGGTCTCTAGAAAGGACTCCATTATACATTATACCTTTCTGACAGAGTAATTTTCTGGGTTTAGTAAATGCTTTGTTGAGTTTGATAAGTGTGTGCGGGTTATGTTTATACACTGAAACACTAATTATAGTATATGAGAAAGTAGGTAAATACACTATCTCAGTGTGTAACTGACCAGAGAATGTTTCAGATAAGATAGGATGAAAAAATATTTTCCAGAATGCTTTTCCCTACTTGGATTTTAGAAAGAAGTGAGGTTAACTCAAAGTCAAATCTCTCAATCTTCCTTTTAGCTTTTAAGTTTGAAGAAAAAAGGGTGTGCCTGAGAAACCACTGCCTTGAGTGCAGCTATTTGAGGCAGAAAGCCCACATGGCAAATTTTTTAGACATTCTCCCATTCCTACATTGGGACAGACATCCAAGTGTATCATGCCAAATACTACAAAAAGATAAGAAGTTATAAAGTCTGGACACTGGCTTTCATCAGTTTCCAGATACGTCTGCTTTTATGGGAAATAATGAGTATCACAACTCTTGGATATAGGCTAGGAAGCTTGTCTGTGAACTTAGTAAGTCCATGACAAAATGTTGCTCCAAGCTGTTTTTCAAAGCAATTAGGATGAGAAGTTTGAACCTCCTACATCTAATGTTTCAATTCTGCATCCTCTGTGTTGGGTTAACAATTTCTGAGGAAGTTTTGTACCTTCTGACTTGTAAAGGATCAAATCTAACACAGATTTAATCTACTTCAGTGAAGACAACTTAATTACATTTTTACAGGTAACTCCAGATAAGATTCTTCAGACATTTTTACTTTGTAGTTTTACAGAAAGGAAAAGTAAAAATTGATGACACCATACATATAGAAATCACATGGTATTTTACAACCCAGCCACTAAATCATTCAAACAACTGTGTTCAACTCCACTTGGTAACACCACACAACAGATAAATCAGATATTTGGAAAGAGAGTCTTAAAAAAATTCTAGATAAAACATTAAAAAAGAAAGCATTTAATTCCCAAGCTGTCATATGTTACAAACAGGAACAAAACTAACCCCTAATGAGTCCAGATACTGGTACTCTGATTATAGATATTCCAAAGACTATTGGGGAGAAATTAAAAAAAATCCCAAAGCATGCCATTTAAACTCCAGTATTCTTTAGGAATTGAAAGTAGGTAGCTTCTGAAATAACTGAGATTACAAATAGCAATGCTTAAGACCATTGCTCCTGGAGATAAAGTTCTCCATTCCTTAACCACAGATAAACTTCTGCATAAATGTTTTAGCCCACAAACAGAAATGCCATAAAAGCGCAAGCCCCCCATTCTAAGATTTGTTTATTCCACCCTAATCTCCCAGTTTTTTTGATGTAACATGGATGAGTGCAAAGAGAAGACAGTCTACTCCATGAGCCTTTGAGGTCGCTATCAATGACGTGTTAAGGAAAGATGAGCAACAAAGAGGAGATCACAAAGCAAAAAGCGCAATAAATATCATTTTACGTACCTCCCCAAGGCAACACCATCTCACTTGTGGAGAATCCTGTTTTCTGGTGGGGAGTGGCCACATTCATGGGTAACAGAGGAAATCTATCGACAGGCCTAGAGCCAAAGCCATATTTAACACAGCATTAAAATGAGCTATCTGCAAGTCTCTAATTAAACCAACGTGATCTTCAGCATCCAAAAAACATAATCAAACCCAAAAAGGCATTAGATAGTTGGCTTATGATATTCTTCCTCTCTAAATATTTATCCTATTAGAAGAGTGATTTTCAGGAAAATCCCAAGAGAATGCTGTCCTACTCTGAGAAAGCCTTTTACTTCATTGATGAATCCTGATAAGAATAAAATATTTACCCAGAAAAAAGACAGTTAATTTTCATCAAGGAAGATTTTAATATAGGAGCTGGGATAGAAACTGTTTGGAGTGAAAAAGTCAATGGTGAATAAAGACAGTAGTGTGGTTATTTTCCCTCTTTTTGATGGTACTACATATAGCAAGAACTCTGCCCTGGTCTCCCTGAAGCCAGTACTTACCATGACTAAGGGCAAGTATAAAGGAATAAGATTACTTAAAAAAAATAAATCATAATGTGTAAGGTTCCCAATTAATTAAAACTGGCAGGGATTATGATGGGGAAATAGAGCTCTTTCTACAAATCTATTAGCAGTTAGTGAACGAGGGGAGGAAACACCTAGTACTTCAGAAGGGAATATAAACAATGACAATGTTTCTTTATTCATAAAAATACACAGAGCTAGAACAGCTGTCAAGAGATGATAATTTACACCATTCCTCAAGGCACACAATCATCTGTATCTGCTCTGTATCTGACAGAGGGCCTATCACCATGTGCTTGATCACATCAAGCTATGAAAATAACATGACAGTTCTAGACAAGTTTCTGAGTGCTACTATTCAAACAGTATTTACTCATGTCTCTGCTATACCACCCATCACAGAGCTTTAGGCCATTAGTTGATATCTTTCCTACCTGGGAGAAAAAGAACTAAACACTTTACTCTTTGCAGATGTTTTTTATACTCTTGAGGGATGTTATTTTCTCTCAGTGTACTTGTACTTGAATTGAACAACCAAAATTTGTTCTAACTACTTTTAAAGGTCAGTTAAACTTCTGATCATTCCTGGTCAACATTTTTTTTTTCAACAGAAACTAGACTCAACTCTGCAGCTGAGAGATTATGAGTCTTGTTGTTGGAAATGACATTTGAGGTTAAACTGCATTATGATGTTTGCTTTTTCTTTTTCCTTATCTTACATTGGTGAGTCATGCTCAGTTTTAATAGCATTTTTTGCCTCAGTCCTAAAACCATAAAGTTAAACTATGGCTAGATGTTTAATTTGAAGGGTTCTTTAAAAGTGAGTATTTTATTTATTACTTTCCTTCCCTCCTATGCCAAGGATGTAAGAGGACAGCCATTACAATTCCTTAGAAAAAAAAGAAATAAATTTTGGGGATTTCACAAATTACATAAACATTTTTTTCTCTTTGTTTTGTAAGTTATCCACATTATCCCCATCTGATTCTTTTTTTTTTTTTTTCCCTCTTTCTGTTTTTTTTCTGGAGCATGTCCAGAGAAGGGCAACGGAGCTGAGGAAGGATCTGGAGCGCAAATCCTATGAGAAGCAGCTGAGGGAGCTGGGGGTGTTCAGACTGAAGAAATGGAGTCTCGGGAGTGACCTTGTTGCTCTCTACAACTGCCTAAGAGGTTGTAGTAAGGCAAGTGTCAGTCTCTTCTCCCAGGTAACAAGAAATAAGATAAGAGGAAATAGCTTCAAGTTGCATGAGGGGACATTTAGTTTGGGATCATGCTGCCCAGAAAGTGCTGGAATCACTGTCCTTGGAAGTGTTCAAAAACCTTGTAGATATGGTACTAGGGACATTGTTCAAAGGTGGACTTGGCACTGTTAGGTGCCAAACAGGCACCAAACAGGAAGGAGCATGTGAAGTGAATGTTCAAGAGAAGTTATGTATGAAAATTATGTTCTGCGATGTTGACCTTCCTAAGTTATGATTATACACTTTTAACTCACGTTATGTAGCATGCTTAGGGAATGGACTGAATTTATATGGCCATATCTGAATTCTGAGCTTATTCCCAAGAGCTACTTTGCTTCTTTCTTGAATCAACCCTTTTGTGTGTCCTCTCATCCCTTTGAGAGTTCATTTGGTGTAGCAGGGAAAACCCTCATTTCAAGAAGGAGTTCCTTGGGTTGTACACCCTTATACAAAGTGTCAGCCAGGCTTTGTGCTTCCTGGTGAAAAGTCCTGGGATTCCAGGACATTTGGAGAATGTAAATGGCCTGGTCCTGACTTAGCAAAGACAAGTACATGCCAAGCTGGAGAGGGAAAATTCCTGTAATGAGAAGAGCTCCAGAGAAGTTGTGGAGGTGGAAGGACAGCAATGAGACCCCCAAAAATAATCCCACTACATCTATCATCAACTGAACTGTCAAAAGACTTACTGGCAGACTTCCACATTTGATGAGAGGTAGCAAAGGGGCCAAGACCAAACCTAATCTCTGCTTCGGCCCAGCATGGGACTGAAACAGACGCAGAGAACAGAAGATCAAGATCGAGGTCCATAACGCTGCAATTATTCTATTATCCTATCTCAAGCGATTAATACTTTAGAAAAGAGTACTAGAAACAGGTCATGTAGAAAACAGATGCTGCCTTGGCTTACTAACCCAGGTTCTGACATCAATGGTTCAAGGACTTCCTCAGCCAGGGACAGCTTTCAGTTAGTGACGTTCAATAGCCCTCAGTGATTTGCTCTAAGCCCTGCATGATTCTGTTCCTACATTTTCATGCCTCCTAATGTGATTTATGCCAGAGTTTGACTGTGGTTTGACCAGAAAAATGCTTCCATTTTCTGTTTTAAATCGGATATCTGAGAGTGTCATGTGCCTTTTGTCATAAGTAAACATTCCTTAGTCACCCCTTTTCCTGTCTCTTGGAAATTTTGTCACCATCCACAGTTGTATCTTGCTGGTGGAAGAGCTGTTAAGTCTTCTTTTACAGAAACTCCATCCTCTTTTCTTTTTCCATCTGTCTGTTTTTTTCAGATGAGGGAAGCAGAACTGTACTTGGTATTCATAATGCAGTATGTGAATGAACACAACTGCAGAATCATTTTTGTTTGTTTTCTGCTCTTTTCCAATTTGTGTAACTGTAGAAATATTATTGCAGCCAAAACACCATGTAAAAGCTTTAACTTAAAACCACATGACCTATTAAAACACATTATCCATAAATCTTGCCTTCCTAATAGGGTCCAGTATTTTATTCACCTTTTTGAATGCTTCTGCATGTTGACCTAATGGCTCTAACATCTATGACCTGAGCAATTATACCTAACCTAGAAAACACTAGAATGGCAGTTTCTTCACAAATACATTATATTCCATTTATCACTATCGAATGCCATTTTAGCACTCTGTCACTCTGTACTATGCAACTTTGGCCAAGAATAAAACTGGCTACCAGAGGTTGCTCTGAAAAATGCCAGTTATTGTTATACCGTTTGCAAAAGTTATCATCTCACTGTTCAATTCTTTCTTCTATGTCATGTGTGAGAAGGACAACAAAATGTCCTTTAATTGTGAAACCTCACAGTTTATTCTTGGCATTTATTTCTCAATATTTAGCTGGTTGTTAACAACCTTACTCTGCCATGACAACAAAATTTCTTTAAGAGGCTTTCACAGGAGACCATGTCAAAGGCATTTTGTAATTCTATCTGTAATGTATGAGCTGACTCACCTTACATACACAATTGCTTCAGGGTAACTAGTAATGCTGGTGATGTACATTCCCCCTTACAAAAGCCATGCCATTTTTTCCTGAGTATTGTGTCCCTCTCTGCTGTCTGCAAATTTCCATTTTCATTGCTGTAGTTACACATTTGCCTGACACTACTGTTAGACTTACTGGTACTTAGATATCTGATCCTCTCCTGGAATCCCATTGAGAACCAGGGGCCACACTTGCCACTTGCCAATCCTTCTGTGCCAGGGCTTATTTGACCAGAAATTCCACAATGCTGCTGCTATCTCAGCTAGTTCACATCTTGGTCTTTTCAAATGCTTGGGCAAAAACCAGCTGGACCTGAAAGTTTTTTGCTATTTAGTGTCTCATTCAAAGCAGTTTTTTGAGAAATTTTATTTTCAGCCAACTCTTTAGACTTTACATCTACCAAAAATGACACAATACAATACCTCAATGCTATAGATATTTTGAGTATATATTTTTTACTAGAGCATTGTTTTTTTTCTTTGTCTGTTAACTCCAGAGCTTTATGTTTATGTCTTTGGTAGTAGTTCCCTTCTTTGTCTGTCTTACAGTGATTTCATATCTAGTTCCTAAAAAATTCACTGATGTCTCTGCCTTTTCTTTGGGCTTGACACCTGTGTTAAAAAATTCCTTATCTTAAAATTGGTAAGTATCCTTCAGCTGTTGAACACAGTTGCTTTTTGTGTGTGTGCATGTATTGTCTTTACTGCCCTTCTTGACCTGACATACGTATTTTCCTGGTTTAGTAAGTAAAAGATACCCATGACGCTTGCAAATGTTTTATTTTTTTTTTTTTTATTTCCAATTTCCCTCTAGCAAGTTTCATTATTTTTATGTTGAACAATGCACTCACACCCAGCCTATTTAAATAAAATACTAATTCAGTAGGGGTTTTCTTACCCTTGTGTAAGAATACTGCACTTCAGCATCTTGTGGTAAATTCTACAGGAGTCTAAGGCTCACAGATTGAGCCAGATTGCGTGGATTTTCTATAGCTAACCCGACATTGTTTTTCTTCTTGAGAGTTCTCTGACAAGTTGATTCAAGAGGTAACAATTTACAGTGTCTAAAATTTCAGTCCCTTTGTCATAATCCAATGTGATATTTCCATTCTTCATAGGGTGGCGCAGGAATAATGGAAGTATCCCATTGCTGGAGTATGAAACTTCATGAGAAATAAATCATTCTTAATGCCGCCTATTATATCTTGCTCACACTTTCTTCCTTATCTACAGTCTCTTTTTAGTGAATCAGTGTGCAGCTTTAGAAGAGGACCTGGACAAAAGTGGGATCTCAGAAACTCTGAGTAAGGAGTGGAGTCATCAGGAAACCATTAAAGTAGGTTCCAGGCTGCCCAGACCTGGAAGACTGCATATTCTTGGAGCAGCTACTCTCCATCATGGTAAGAAACACCATGCAGAGGTGTTTTAGATTGCAAATAACAAATCTCAGTGAATTGAAATCCCATGCCTGAACAAGAAAGGACTAACAATAGGACTGTAGCACTACCCACTGAACTGGGGCAGTCAGAGTAACTGCAACATGTTAAGAAAGAGCAGAGAGGCTGCTGATGAAAAAAACCCAAGCAGTAAAAAAGGTGAAAAAACATATAAAACAGAGAACGGTAGGCAAACAAATTTCTATGGTGGTTAAACCATGAGAAAACATTCTAAAAACACTAAGTATTTTGAGGTGCACTCTACTTGAAAGTCCAAAACTAGTGAAGAACTACTTGATGCCCTAACTATTTTTTTTTTAAATTTCAAGTACTTCTGCATTTGGCAGATGATGGCATTAAAATCAGGTAGGAAGGAAATAAGTGCTTTTGAAAATTCTAATTTCATGAAAAGTTCCACACTACAAGAGACATGACTGTTTATAGCCAAGCAGCTACGATTATACTGGTGCTTACACTGGTATTTGATCCAGAGGTCTCCAGGTGGTCAGAGGAGAAAGACAGCCAATCCCATGTAAAGCTATTCTAGGAATAGCACTGTCATGTTACTTTTTGGGATGCTTGCTAGGATAGGCACAATGCCAGACTGACACTGCTGTGGCGTTTTTTGGACCATGTAGCCATAGTATAGGCATACTTCAGCAATAGGAAATAATGAGAATGTGCCCTACAAACCTTGGATGGTTTATTTTCATTCATGCACACTGATCATTCATTTTATCACTCAATTCTCAAGTACTTTGTCTGCTTAATCATTGACTTTTAAAATCACATAATGGCCTGGTTTGGAAGGGACTTTAAAGGTCATCCATTCCAATCCTTCTACCATGGAGAGGAACACCTTTCACTAGACCAAGTTGCTCAGAGCTCCATCCAACCTGGCCTTGAACACTTCCAGGGGTGGGGCAGCCACAACTTGTCTGGACAACCTGTGCCAGGGCCTCACCACCCTCAACCCAGGAAAGAATTTCTTCCTAATTTCTAATCTAAACCTACCTTCATTCAGTTTGAAGCCATTCCGCCTTGTCTTGTCACTACATTCTTGTGTAAGAAGTCCCTCTCCATCTTTTCTGTGGGCTCCGTTCAGGTACTGGAAGGCCACAATTAAGTCATCCCCAAGCCTTCCCTTCTCCAGGAGTGAGCAATACCAATTTTCTCAGCCTTTTTTTGTAGAAGAGGTGCTCCATTCCCCTAATCATCTTGTACCCCAGAGCTGGATGCAGCACTGCAGGTGCAGTGGAGTGGAGGGGCAGAATCCCCTCGCTTGACCTGCTGCCCACACTGCTTTTGATGCAGCCCAGGATATACTTGGCTTTCTGGACTGCATCTGAATGATGGAGAGACATTCATGGCACTGCAGTAAAAATCGAACGCAAACTATTAGGGTCAATTTTTGACTCAGATAATTACTTTTTTCATATATTGGCACAATTTTCCATAAATTTTGTGTGTTCATGCAATATTTCATATGTTCTTCTAAACAATCAAAGGGTACAATCTAGGACATGAAGGCAATAACTTGCTGGCAAGGTTCTGTAGCATCTCTTTTTGACAAATGACACTTCTCATTGTCATTTTCTCGAGTAGAAAAGACAGTTGTTACAGCACAACCTGTTCTGATAAGAAAAAAGAATAAGGGACTCCTACACATTACTTTAAGTTCTTCGTAGCACAAGAAACTGAGACCTCTTCAGGCCTTATGCTTTAATGAAGTATATGAAGCTAAATTGTTTACCTTTAACGAGTTATGCTGAAGATTTACAGGTGCAAATCCCACATTCTTTTCAGAGAATCATGGAACAGTTTGGGTTGAAAGGGACCTTTAATAAATATCTGGCCCAACTCCCCTGTAATGAGCAGGGACATCAAGTAGATCAGGCTTCTGAGAGCCCCATCTTTTGTTGAGACATTTTTCACAGTGAATGAAAGAATATTCAGAATTTGATCCTTCTTCTGTACCAAAAGGCTAGGCAGCAGCTCCAGGTGGGTTTCATCTGGCTGTTGCAGTGGTTAGGTCCTTTCAAAAATTCATTCATGCTTTTTCCGTGGTCAAACTCTGGGCAGTTTTGGTAACATGAATCACAAATGTTTTCCCAGCGTTGTATTCAGAGATTGTGTGTATATGTAGACCTGCATATGTGTGTTTACATAGGCAGGGACACACACATGCACATACATATCATATGTACACAGATCTCTTTTAGGGCATTACAAGGCTCTTGTCTGCTTAAATACATTATTGTCAGTGGCTGTTGTACAGAGATTTCATATATATACTCAGGGCGAAGGAAGACTGAGAGAGTGATGTCTTATGAGAGCAGAAGCATCTAATGAAGTTTCTGTTAGGACATAAAGATGGCATGAATTTAGACTAAAAGTCAGTTGATTATCCTGCAGTACTGGCTAAGAGGAAAAATCAGGTTTTGAAAACAGAGAGAATCTGCTGTACAGGGTAGACCAATTCTGAGAGCTATGGAGGGACTGAGGTTACTTGAAGGAGCAAGACCTCTTTTCAGCAAAAGGAAAAGTCTCTCAGACTAGTCATTCTCCTGTCCCTCTTCCTTTTTTGGGGAAAGGATGGGGACAGCGAGAGATGGACATTATTCCACAAGTGTAAGAGAAACCAGAGAGACTGTAGGAGAATGAAATGCCACTCTACTCCCCATCTCTGTTTCCTGATCAGGAAGCCTACCTAGGTGTGGAGGGAGGAAGGACCCGTAGAGCTGTTTTCCCGCCACTGCCACAGATACAGTTAGAGGGACAAGGATCTTACAGGCAGGCCTGGGATGCGGGAGAGCAAAAAACCTGGGGTGGTCATCAAGAAAGCAACAGGCTGAAGAAGGAATAAGAGATATGGGGGCAGAGCAGTGAGAAGTCTCATTGCCTGGGAAGGCAGTCATGACATAACAAGTTGTCCTCCTTGCTGGGCAAATAGTTGCCAGCTAATGGCATGGAAGTGTCAGGGTTTAACACCAGCTGCCAACCAAGCCCCACACAGCCAATGGCTCACACCTTCCTGGTGGGATCGGAGAGAGAATTGGAAGCGTAAAAAAGAGAACACTTGTGGGTTGAGGTAAAAACAGCTGGTAAAAGCAAAAGCTGCACAAACAAGCAAAGCAAAACATGGAATTCATTCTTGTGGGCAGGCAGGTGTTCAGCCAACCCCGCTAAAGCAGAGCTCCATCATATGTGACAGTGACTTGGGAGGGCAAACACTATCACTCTGAATGTTCCCCACTGTGATTCCTTCTTCTAATCCCCCCAGCTTTGTGTACAGAGCATGACTATTGTGAACATGCCCTTAGGTCAGTTGGGATCAGCTGTCCTGTCTGTGTCCCCTCACAACTCCTTGTGCATTTCCAGCATGCTCACTGTTGGGATGGGTGTTGTGAGAAGCAGAAAAGGCCTTGGCTCTGTGTGTAAGCCCTGCTCAGCAGTAATGAAAACGTCCCTGTGTTTTCAGCACAAATCCAAAGCATAGTCCCATACAAGTTAATATGTGAGAAAACAAACCTCTGTCTCAGTCAAAACCAGCACAGAATGGCAAATAATTATCTTTGAATGTTGAGTTTGGGATAAAAATGGAGGTTCCTCAGTAGCAGGCTACCTGTAATTCTGTGCAACTACTTCTGAGCTCTGCTTTCTAGCAGGAGCTCCTGACTGATGACCATGACTTTGGGATTGCAACTGTACTATTTAACATCAAGTTATCACAAGTGATGCATACACATTCTGAGTGAGTAGGATGGACCCGGGATTCAGGAAGGATTCAATCTTTCTTTTAGGTCTCATGGGTTTTGGTGATTAGTAATATAGGGTAGAAACACAAAAAATTAAGTATTTGCCTTGAACCAAAGAGAAAAACTCTAATGCAGGTAAAATTCCAGGTCAAAGCAATACAGCAGGAAGGCCAAATCTGAGCTTCATTCAGAAGAAATCAGAGACAGAGACATATGCTTTGCTCAAAATAAGCATGAATATAAAAAATATTTTAAAAGATTGAGAAAACTTCTGGCATATGTCCAACTGATGAGTCACTATTATGCTGTAAACTCTAACTGTGATAACATAGCTGTGTGATGCATACTGCTTTCTTCTAGTTCATGAGTCAGTGAGAGGGGCAGATAGATCACAAAGTCACATCATCAGAGAAGAATTCAACAAACACAAGAAACAAACACATCTGCACATCTCTGAAGTGAAAATGCCAGCAAATGTCATCAGTGAAAATGCCAGCAAATGTCATCAATATGCACTGAACTCCCACCAGGAAACTCCCAGACATGGAGGTCTAAAGGCTGCTGCCATTTTCATGTTGCAGGGGACTGCTGCACCTCAGTGGCACAGTGGCCAAGCAGGAAACCTGGTAAAGCTGAAGGGTGTGTTGCAGGACAGGTGTGAGTGAGCAGGGTCCTCACACCTCTCCAGAGCAGAGCCCAAAACCTAATGTTAGAACAACTCTGTTTTCATTTTCCCCCTTTATGTTAGGGGGTGATGCTTTTTGAATAGTAGTGTTGCAGATCTTTGAATGCTAAATTTAATGCTTAAAAAAAAGTTATATTTTTAAGCAATGTATTTTTGACAAATACATCTACAGCTAGTGGTTAATTTCAAAATGTTACAACTTTTTGTGCAACACAATCAATCTTGAGCGTCTCTCCTTTTAATGTTTTAGAAGAATTATTATTAAACTATTATCAGGTATTATCACATATATTAGATAATATCAAAGAAACAGGACAAGTATTTACTTGGGACCAAAAGACATTGGGAGTGGAAAGTAGATCTGTGAGTTGTCAGTGCACAGGTGGGAGATGAGTTTGTACTTACAAGTGAGATACAGTTCACAGGGAGAAGATAAGAGAACACCATAAGAACTGCAGGGAGGAAGGGTATCATCTTCCAAGGAAAATTGCATGTCACTATGGGGAAGTTAATATTCTTTCTTTGATAATGCACAGCACTTAGTTAGGTATCTTTGTTTTTTCTGTGGACACCTTACCTGGAAATAAAAATAAGACTCAAAACAAAGTAGTATTTGTATAGTTTCCAGCAAAAAGGGTACTTGCAATTTCCTATATATGTAATTTCTGCATAGTAGATTTGGAACATCCTGACTCATATTTGGCTAGTATACGGTATCTCTATTTTTCAGGAAACTTGTCCCTTTTCTGTAATGATGACTCTTATGGGAATATTTTTCTCAATAATCTAGTTATTGATGATATATTCTTGCAGAGTAAAAATATTTGATGCAGTTTTTACTGACAGTTCTATCCCTTCAGAATGACATGAGTATTTTCCTTTCTTGGATTGCTTAACTTTGAATTCTTCCCAGCTTAACTATTGTTCACACATTTTACATGTATAAAGGGTCTCAGACACTTCTCAGTAGTGCTGACTGACAGGACAAGGTGCACTGGACAAAAATTAAAATATGATATTCCATCTGAACACTTTTTTTTTTTTTTTTTTTTTTGTTGTGGGGTTGGTTTTTTTATTATTATTNAGAAAGATTGTGGAGTCTCCATTTACAGAGATATTCAAAACCCAATTGGACATGGTCACTGGCAACCTGCTCTGGGTGACCCTGCTTGAGCAGCTGGATTGAACTATACAATATCAAGAAGTAACTTCCAGCCAAAACCATCTTCTGAATGGTTTCAGAGCCTGCAACCATGTTGCAACATACTGACTTTTATTCTTACCACCATGTCTTTAGTATCTCAGAAGATCTTTTGTGACGTCAGTAAATGGCCAGGTAGTGTATGGAATCACTTGTCATTTCACTGGTTTTGTTCAATTTTAGGTCAAGTCCCATTCTTTCTTCTAGCAGATGGCATAAGGTTCAGATGCTATAGGTTTTGTATTTGGTGCAAATCAAGCCTTGGGCATACCTACCTTTTAGAACTAGTTACAAATTTTACCCCTTTCTTTTATTTAATGTCTCATAGGTTTTTATTGCTATTTATTTATTAACTCTGAGAGCTTTTGTACTTGTTCTTTTCAGTGAAAGGCATGTCCTGTTGCTGCTTAGGAATGTGAAAATGGATATGTCTCCTCCCCTGCTCTTATTTTCTTCTTTACAGTTTTTTAGTTTCTGCATTTACCACCTGCAGAAGCTGACTCATCGCTGGACATCTTTCAGTGCACAAGAGTTCACAGAGAGTGTACGTTTCAGACTTCCTTCCTACCCTTGAATTTTCTTTCTCTCAAGCATTTTTTGAAAGTCAAGTTCTTGCCATTCCTGTGTATTACTCTAGATAGAACTATTTATTTTATGGTTTGTGTTTTGGGTATGTTTTTTTTAGAGAGAGGACAGGGGTTGTGTGGGTTGAGGTTTTTTTGTTTGTTTGAATTAAGTAATGAAAAATGGATAGTATAATTTTATATTAATTCCATTTACCCTAAGAAACGTGTTTTTTTTTTTTTTTTTTTTTGCTTTACCTCATGAGTAATGCAGGTTTCTCAGCATAAGGCTGACTGAACACTGAGGCATATGGCCCACATACTGCAAAACCTCCATCCCTGAGAGTTTTCAAAACCCACCCGGCTAAATCCTGAGCAGCCTGGTCTAACTTGCAAGCTAGTTGGACTAAATGGACTCCAGAGGTCCCTTTTACCTTAATCTTTCTCTGAGTCTGTGCTTGCAAGCTGTTATCTGTATCATGAGCATTGTTTCAATAGTGAAAGTGGGGGTCTTACAATTACAAGATTCTCTTATTTAATTTAAAAAATGCAGCAAATATCATGGGAATTAAAAAAAAAGCAGTTATTATCTACAGTGTTATTTGTAAATGGAAATTACAATTCGGCATGTAAATCAGATAACAGATAACATCAAGATAATAAACACTGTCCTTAGATACTTCTATTTTTCAGTGTTTGATTTGCCCAGCAAAAACCAGAATATTTAATGGAACTATTAGTTTTGGCTCACTAGTTCATTTCAGTAGAAAAGTAAGCATAGTATGATGCCCAGTAGTATATCAAACACACCCTGTTTTAATTCAGATTTTTTCTGCTCTTCATATTAGTTTCTGAAGTTTCCCAGAGGCTGTCCTTGCTGAGGTTTTCATGTTTAAATCTCCTTAAATGACCATTAACAATTATAAAAACTCAGCCTGCAAAAATAAAAAAAAATTGTCTTACAGTAAGAAACAAACTGTGTGTAGGATGTAATCCTAATGTTTAGGGTTAACTTGTAAGGTTTGCAAACTTTAAGCAGCACTCATATGTTGATAATTCTAGCACAAATATTTTAAGAAATGCTTGTGTTTCTGGAAGGTTGCACTATTTCAAGGCATGGCTAAAGATAGAACTCAATTTTTCTTCATTGGAAGCTAGGATCAGACTGACACTAGAACATAAGCTGTGGTCTAGCACAGCTGTTACGTAAAATGGGACACAGGAAGAATTTAAATTCAAGATTTTGAAATGAAAGACACCTGACACCTTACCCCTGAGGTACTTCACCTCTGTTAGACCCTCACCTTTAGTAAAGACCCTCCACCAGTGCAGGGAGTGGTGCCTCTGTGCAGATCTCTCCGCTGTCCCAGCTTAAGTGAACTTGGCAGCTGCAGGCTGAACTCGTGCCTAACTCCTGTCTTGATCCAGAGACAAGATGTTCCCTTAGTCAATTTTCTTGAGATATGTAGACTGATTAGGGTACATATATGACAATTAACACACAGTAGGAGTCTCAGCTCCTTGCAGGTTATAGTTGGGGTGGGAACTTTTAAAAGCTGAAAGTATGATCATGAGAAATTTTGTCTTCTAGCTGTTTTCATATAAGATTTCTACTATTGCTTGGGTAACAAGTGCATTTCACTCATTCTCTCTCAAATGGAACAGATGTAAACTAGAGCCATGGTCCTTCAATGCTGTCTTTCTCTGGAAACAGATGAAAATTTCCTTCTTTGTAAAGTTATATGGCTTCACCAGGAGGCACAGGTAGCAATCTCTCTCAAGTTGGTTGAATGAATATTTTTCTTTGGAAGAAAGACTTTTACTTTCCACTGGAAGAGGAGAGAGTAAACCCCCATTTATGACTGCTCCACCTACTGCTGCAAAACCTGAACTGCTGTTTTAAACAGCATGACAAAGGAGAGGGGGAGTGAGGTCAAGTGGTGCACTTGCTGTGTTTTTGAAGAAGTGTGTCCTGCTCAGCTCAGACCTGGGTTGCAGGTAGTAAGCATACACTTGAGGTGTACCCCTTCAGCTCTGTCTCAGAGATCTTGAAATGTGACTCTCTTTTCTACTGGCTGCTGGTGCTGGGTCCCATCCTGCTGTGCCCAGCACCATGGGGTGTCCAGTCCTGGGCATGCAGAAAGAATAGGACAGGAAAAAGCCATGGCAGTATCTCTGGCCATCTCTGTTCAGTTTTACTGGAGCATAGGAAGACAGAGCACCTGGCAATCGTGTCTATGAAGGGCACTGCTTTTCCTTCTGGTACTTTGGAGAGAGAGACATTTTACTGCAATCCTGGAAAGGGTACACAGCGTGCAGTGATGCTGTTATTGATGATCATCTTAATGCACACCCAAAGCATTTCTTCACCTCCCAAGTTAAAATCAGTTTCTAGTAGATTAGCAAGATTCAGAAGCAAATAATAAAATGCTTGAAATTGTACTTTTAAAACTAATCATTATACCTTTACCTACAGCAAGAAGCAACACGTACGAGAATGAAAATTAACAAACAATACTTACAGTATTTTGTGAGTTCTTTCTAGAAGAATTAGAAATACAATACACAAATCTCTCTCAATGTATGCCTGCAAGACATGTATGAGAACACATTTTACTTAAGCATCACTGATAGAACAGTTTCTTTTTAATTCTGTAGACAGATTTGACCACAGTTGCTTGGTAGCTCATGTGTATGCTTGATCCATGCATCAATTCTAATCTACACTTACTTCTAAATAGAACCTTGCATTAGGCAACATCCACAGATGTCATGCATATCTATCTACCTGACGCCTTTAATCACTAGGTGTTATTCTAAGGTGAAAAGCTCTAAGGTGAAAAGCCAGTCTCAAAGCACAATATGTGGCTGCCCTTATTTCTTTTCCCTCTCCTTCCCTCAAAGAAAAAAAGGAAAAAACACCCTGTGCTTTTTTTTTTTTTTCTGTAAAAAATATCTGTTGCTACCACTCAATTTGAGAAGCAAGGGCATAACAGATGCAGACTAAGGAAACAGCCTTTATTAGACTCTAGTTAAAGTCCTGTCTGCCTTAATTTTCTGCTTGACCCATGAAACAAATTAAAAATATGCAACAGGGAAATGTTTGAAATAAGGAAAAGAAAGAGAAAAGTTGCCTCAGGGAACAAATGACATTCATCCTGCATATCTTAACTCTTCAAAGCACTAATTTAAAAAGGGGAGACACTAAAAATCCTGTTGGAATTCTCAGGCGAAATTTAGATAGGAAACTTGTAATTGCCTATGGGTGATTTTGCCAGATCTTAATATTTTGTCAGTGGAAGGTCGAAATTGTTGACAACCACAATAAATAATTTCATACAAATGTTTAAATTTTAGGCCTAATATTTTCTAAATGGCTCTAATAGTCTCCTGAGCAATGTGCAACTCAAAGCTGTGTTCCAAGCATCAGGGGATGTAAGAGTGAGGATCAAGTTACCTTCAAGTGAAAGCAACGATTAAGACAGTAGCTTACAAATGAAGATAATAAAAGGTTCTCAGAACAAATTTTTCTTGGCATTACGGAATACTAAAATCTGCAGGTTAAGTAAAACATAATTTAAAGTGAATTTTATCTGAAAAAACAGATGACCACAACAAGTAGTAACAGCACAAAATTAAAAAATAAGTTGGAGGGAGGATTGTGACTGATTTTGCAGCTGATGAATTGCAAATTATTTATCCTCTCAGCATGTAAAAATTATATAGAATGATGAAAAATAAACAAACAGTAGAAAAATTCAGAAAATGATACTCAGGACAAAATAACCTTAGTAGGTAAAGTGAAGTGTGTCTGTGATCGTTCAGTTATTCACTTCAAGAACTGCAAAATTTACACTGACAGACTCTAAAGTTTGTCATTCAGGATAAAAATAACGCAGAAGGATCTCTAGGAAGGTAATGCCTGGTTTATGCAGTCCTCTTGTCTCCAGTCCTCATTGTAACCCTACATCTAGGGAGAGACAAGCTTTTCATTCCATGTTTGTGGAGAACCCAAGGCAGAAGAGTCCTCTGCTTGACGATGGCTGTGGAGTATTCCCATAATACAAATTAAAATTAAAAGCAACATGGAACTTGACTGACCTGAAGTAGACACCTTTTAACATACCTTTGGAAAAGCTCTCTTTCAAATATGCTGCATTCAGACATGGCATTTTTTTTGCTTCTACTTTATGATTTCACAAATTATTTTTGTAACACTTGTGAACTATTTTCCAAGTGCTGAAAACACTTGATTGGTTCCTGCATTTTTCTTTGCTATTGGCAATATGAGGTAAGGCATTTATGAAGCTAAAATTATTGTGGATGGGTTTGGATACAGAACACCAATAAGAACAATTTACAAGACTCTGAGAGTTTGTAATGTCACCATTAACTCCCCGGTAAAATGCAAAATGCACTGAAAGGAAGTCTGAGCCATCTTATTCCCTTCCTGTGCTTTTTACTCTGCTCATATAAACATAAAGGCCTATTTAGTACTGTATACAGATTGTAGTAGGTTATGATTATGCTTCCAGGCATCCTATCAACACCAGTGCCCCACTGGGCTAACCAATAAAGAAATAAAGTGTGATAAAAGAAATTTGGCATCTTGAGGAGCTCAGACTGGTGCATCTGAAGACACAAATGAATTGTGGTGCTCTGAAAAATTTCTCTGTTCATAATGTCATATATTTGCACTTTCAGTCATTGTTTAACAAATGACCTACAAACCACTTTTATGAAATTTTAAATGACATTTTGAAGGAACAATACTTGGGCAGGCTGGTTATAAATTAACTAGTGTGATGATTTGGTATCTACTCAGTGAGTAAGAGAGTTGTCTCTGTGAAATGCAACTTGTAAGATTTCTACAGTGTGTTTTGCAAACCAAAGCATTTTCTAGAAAGCTTAGTGCAACCCAATAAAAGACATGCTGAAGATCAGCCTAGTCTTTTGATATGAAGGTTGTTAGACACATGAAAAGTTTCTAATCCAGCAAAACTCTAGTCATCAAAAGCTTGATCTACAGATCTATTGTCTAAAGGCACAGCAGAAAACAGAAGAATGTCAGAAAGTCACAAAAAAACACTACTCTTTGACAAGCACAAAAAATCTCCAAGCATGTAAGAAACTCATTGCCACTATTTTCTAATCAGAAAGGTTTCCTATGATTGAGCAATCCCCAATGGATTTTTCATTAATATACTTGTTAAATCTGCCCTTAAATCACCAGGAATTTTTATTATTCATAGCATCCTTTGACTAAGAATGACATCCACAGTGAGCAACCTCCACTGTATAAGGAACCACCTCTATTTAATTTGCTTTAAACCTGACTCTTAACCACTTCTTTTGATAACTCCTAGTTCCTTCTGTGGACAAGACCAGCAAGGTCATCTTTATTAACTTTCTCCCTTCAAATCATGATTTTACAAATCTTTGTTTGTCCTCTTAAATTATCATTTTCAGGACTGAAGTGTCAAAGTTTCTTCCATCACTCCTTCAACAAAAACCTTTCCAGAGCTTTAATCATCCTTTATCAGTAACTGTTCCTGTTAGAATTGCAACCATAGGTCCTGGGTGGTGATGTCTGCACATTTGGGTAATATATAGATTAAACCCTTCTGTCAGTTTATGAATTAAATGTTTCAAAAAAAAGATGGTATGTAGGGATAAGATGCATTATACAAGTGATTAAGTACAGAGAAATGTTGCACACTGATTGAACAGTCTGAGAAATTAATGTGAGTATGGAAATAAGGAAGGAGTACAGCTATACCAGAAATGCATTCTGGCTGATTTTCATCCCCATTAAGGTACATGAGAAGATGAAACTAGTCAAGCCTTAACAAAATTTCTCATTTTCCTGTCCAGGACAATATCACTCTTGGTGTTACAACCACTGGACAGAACAATTTTTTCCTAATTATTTCTGAATCATACAGTTTCTGAGGCTGTCACGGAGCTCTGGAGATCACTTAGTCCAACTTCTCTGCTCAAAGTGGGTGCAGCTACAATGTGTTGCTTTGGGCTCGGTTCACTCAAGTTTCTAATATCTCCAGGAATGGAGATGCCACAATCTCTCTGGATAACCTTTTCCAGTTTGATCATTCCCACAGTAAAAAAAGTTTTCTTTTAGGATCTTAAGCATTTCTGAACATTCTCATTGAAGCAAGCTGTTGAACACATGAAATAATCTATCCTGATATTGTTTTAACTTGAATGTGGAAAAAAAAAAGTCTTGCTTAGATGTGTTATTGTGAAATGTTCAGATCCTTTGTTTAGCTTAATTTAAAGAGATACTTATACTTTTGGAACAGAACATGGACTTTTGATTCCTTTTAACTGACTTTCTTTTTTTTCCCTCTCCTTTTGTCTTAGGTACAAGTTGTTTTTACTGATTATTATGGTGGAACTGTCAATGTTCAGTTGCCTAGTGAGGAGGAAGGACTAGAATGTTTTCATAATTTTCTTTTAAATTTAGCTGTATAACAATGTAAAAGAATATATATTATAGTTTTCATACATGGCACCTTTACACGATATACTTCATACTCCATGAAATTATACTTTCTGTAGAAATCTCAGAGATATGATGGCTGGTCTTAGCACCGACTAACTAACTTTATCCAACATCTTAAGTTTGGAAGAAAACCAATGTATTTTTTGATATAATTTTCTTTAAACTTGCATTTTTTATAACATCTACAGTAAAACAAAGGTAAGCTTCCTTAAACGCCTTGTGAATCTAAAGTCTAGAGAGATTAAAAATAAGAAAACAGGTCACAAGGTCCATGCCATCCCATAAATATTTTTTAAAAATAATCTGGATTGTAAATGTTAATGCCTGTAAATTAATGTTTTGGTATTTAATATTCCTGGTAAGTGTATTTAAGCAAGCAGAACAGGGTTCATTCTACCTCTTCTGGACAAAGATAGGTTTTTCCCCCCAGTTACAAACCACAGAAATAGAAACTTTATAATAGCATATATTTCTTAATTTTAACAAGTCAGATTTGCATTAAAAAAAAAATAGTGCTATGCGTTACTATAAACTCATGGATGACTTTTCTGTATGAGAATAACTGGAAAAAATGGTACCCTAAAGTAAATACATTTACTTTTTCACTCTCTCCTCATGTTTCACAGAGTACACTGTTCCTTACACTTCTCCAATTTTTTTGGTACTCGTGATGGAAGCCAGAATGACAAGAGTGCAAACAATTGAGAGGACAGTGTCAGTATATGCTTTTGATATAAAATACATCAAGAAAATTCCAATTTCAGTAGGAGAAAGTTTGCTGTTATTTAGATTTGAACAAACAGATATGAACTAAACAAAACAATGAACTAAACATCCCAAAGCCCTTCATAACAAAGTAACAAAAACCCAAACAAAACCCCAAACAAACAAAAAAGCCACCAGCAAAAAAAAAAAAAAAAACAAAACACCAAAAACCCAAATGCAAACCAAACACCCAAACATTCAAATTTTATATAAGTTTCAGTTAGAGAATTATCTCTCTTGGGAGAATACTTTGGTCTTGGTTTTAATTTATAAACAGATACACTTATAATTTCAGGATGCAAGATTCCTAAAAAGAATTTCTCATATGATACTTGCATGTCACCACCACTTTTATTAAATGTTGGAGCCATGTCAAAGTGGACCTACATGCTTCATGGGCAATGCAAAAAGGTATCTTTCTGCCCTGTTTTATAGGTAAATAAAAGATTATGAGTAATTATCCAAACAGTCATACCCTTAATTCCTGCAGTGCAATGAAGCGAGTGTTTAACCAAGTATGTTGAAGTGACTCTGGAATCCCATTTGCAGTCTGATTTGCTGAGGAGAAAAATCAGGTGACCAATTTCCTTTGATTTTGTGAAAGCTGTGCTACTATGTGCTGTATGTGCAATAATACTTCACCTCTCTCTTGCCTCCCAGATATTTTGACTGCTGATATTCTCCACATTGTCTGTCCCCTGGACATTGGCTTCTTGTATGGTACCTGTTGCTTTCCTTTTTTTTTTTTTTTCCCCCTTTCCTTAATTGGTAATTGCATTAAGAGGCAGCAGAACCAACAAAAGGCCTTAGACAGTTTTCCCGTGCTCTTTAAAAACTCACTGTAATAGTGTGTGGCTCTGGGTGAGATAAGTCAGACCCATCAGACTCTCGGATGGTTTAGGTGATATCTGGCATCTGGAAAGCATCGGATCCTCAATGATTTTGATCAAATTAATCTAGTTTAACTATCTACACTCTAATAAAAAACAAGCCAAGATTAAATCAACAAAGCATAATAACCTTTTCCAAAATGTATAGCCAACTTTCTCACCTGTCTATGCTTTAGTTTGAACACAGGATCCAGAATGAGAGTGAGCTCCCCAGACAGTTCTGTGCTGGTCTACTGAACTGTTTCTTACCCTGCAAAACCCAGTTTGTTTTCATGACACTGCATGTCTCCAACTCCGCTCTGTTGCAAGTTGTCTGTGCCAATTTTCGATTGGTCAACTTTTGGAAGTTAACCAAACACTTATTTTTAAGGACCAGTTATTTTCAAAAACCTTCAGCTGTCTGAGGAAGAAATAATATTCAAATTGAAGGAATTTTAGCAGATGGATATCAACACTGGGGTAAGTGTTTGCAGGGAAATCTTTGCTCCCAACTGGCTAATGCAAACATTTAGCTCAAATACCTTACTCCAGATCCAAAATGGACTTTAGATACCTAAGTTATGTGTTGCTGTTCAAAAAAACAACATTTAGCTGCCAACTAACTTAGAAACATGCCAGCTTCACAGGCTCTTCAAATTTTGCTGTAAATGCATCTAAAATCTGATCTCTACATTGGATCAGGAACATCTTGGTCTTGGACAACAGAAAAATGCCTAACCCTCATTCACATCCACAAAGAAAGCAATCTTCCATCTGTTTCCATGTTGGGTTTGGTCCTGCAGTTACTAGCACAGCAAACACTAAATCAACCTCCCTACAAGGTGCAGAGACCAAACATATTATATAGAACACAGGAGAAATCACAGGGGCCAGAGCATTCAGTTCTCATCGGCTGCCATTTAAATCCACCTTCCTCATTATTGTAGCAAGTACTGCACCTAGCAGATGATCAGCAAACCTGGATGGGCCATGCTGAGTCCTGCTATAGTCATTCCTCTTAGCCCAAAAGGAGAGGACGACCTTTGCTTTGAGAGGCTCTGGGAGGGTAAAAGCTTCTCTGGCCTGACAAAATCCCATAAGCAGAGGGAATGAAAATACAACTGACATTTAGAAAGTTCGTATTTCTCACTTATGTAAGCAAAAGGAAGAAAGGAAGAGGAAAACAGAATATTTAACAAACCTTTTCCCTGAGGAAAGGAAATGTCTTGACATACATGGGGGAGCTCCCTGGCACTGGGTTCTTATGGCCTGTGACGTTTGAAGCTATTCTACCTTGCAGTGGGACAAGTCAGTCACATGACTGACCCTGAAGTCATGCATCTTCTGTCTCATCAAAGAGTCACTCTTCAGAAGCACAAACTTGATGGAAAATGGCCCTATTTTCCCTGACAACTAAAAAAAACCCCTAAACTTATGCTTGAGTAAAATAACGAAAAACATAAATAAGGAGTCTGGCCTGACTCTGCAGAGGTAGGTTTGAAGAGACAGGTTAAGGTGGCCTACTGTGGCAGGTAGGAATCTGAGCCCTGTGAGGACTAGTCAAGGGAGCAGGACCAGCACAGCCTGTTGAGGTGAGTTGTAACTGTGAAGATTCACCTGTGAAACCTCTTTTAGCTCATGACACTCTAAAGCACCTCCAATTAGAACTTTCTCTTGTTTAATTTCTAGCAAAATGAAACTTAGAGACATCAGAGCACTTGTTCCCTTTAAGAGATAAATGCTGATAGATCTACCTTGAAACTCCAGCCAAGGACTTCTTATGACAGCAACACTAATAATGATTATCCGATGAAGGAGAAATGTTTTCTAAACTTTCTCTTTTTCTAATCCAAACCAAATGTTATTCTCCTTACAAGTGGGATAAACAATACACTAATTTTCTTTTGGAACAGGACTATCAGCTGTATACTTTATGAAATTTATTTCTTACTGCAGAAAAAAATTTTTTCCTTTCCAATTTTATTCATGAAATCCATTGGAAATACAACTACAAAATTTACACAAAACGTCATACAACACAAATGTTTCTTCTCAAGTGCAGCTCAGAGATGGACTATGGCAGAAAAAAACCCGAGAAAACAAGTTCTTTAGCACAACCTCTTGCATAAGTTTTCCAAACCAGAATCACTTTGGAAGTCTGCTTTCAAACATGGGGTTTATAGCAGCCTAGAAAAAAAATCAATATTTCTTAAGCATTGATAAGTGTCTTTTTCTCTCCAGACTTTATCTAGCTCTAGCTAGTAAAGTGCCCTTCCTCTTTACTGTTACCATGTCAATACATTTGACCTATGTGGTGTTCTTTTGTAAAAAATTACCAGTTCTAGGTATTAACTGTAAGTTTTTGTAAGAGAGGTTTTAAAAAGTACTGGGAAAGGGACATTTATTCACATCCTCAGCAGAACAAACATTAATTTATATGTCTATATGTGTCACTCATGCAGTTCTAGGGCTTGGGGCACTCTGTTTATGGTTCAGGCAAGTCCTAGAGCTGAGGAATTGTTTTTAATTGTATTGCCCACAACTACTTAGATTTCTGTCTTTTAAATGATCTTAGTGTCTGTTGTGGGTTTTAGCAGAGATTAATTTTTTTTTAAACTCCCCCCTCCACACAATGACTATAAGTTGAGAGAGATTTTATACAAACAAAACAGAGACTTTACGTAAGAGGTATAATAATAAGATTTATTACTAGCAAGATAAAAACTAAGAAGGTCCTTTTTTCTGTGAGCTTGGACATTTGGCTGGGTGCCAGGTCTAACAAAGCTTTTTTTTTGTTTTCAGTTCAAGAGAAAGGTTCCTTCTTTTGGTAAAATCATCATAAGTATTTACAAAAGCATTTATCCCTCCTGTATATCAGGCCAGGGGGGAGAAAGGTTCTTCCTTTTGAAACAATTACTGTAGCACTTGTAAAGTGTCTTTTCTGTTATCTTGAGGACAACAGGTTCAGTGTGTCATAGCTGGAGATTCCTTTCGTTCTCTCTCTCTCTCTCTCAGCTGGCTCTGCTGCATGATGACTTCAGGGCTGGGTTTGTCCCTTCTCCTTTCAGGACAGGACCAGAGGCTAAGAAGATACAGCTGGACTCCTGAGGTCTTCTATGGCTTGTAGGGGACACTTACTTANAGTATTTACAAAAGCATTTATCCCTCCTGTATATCAGGCCAGGGGGGAGAAAGGTTCTTCCTTTTGAAACAATTACTGTAGCACTTGTAAAGTGTCTTTTCTGTTATCTTGAGGACAACAGGTTCAGTGTGTCATAGCTGGAGATTCCTTTCGTTCTCTCTCTCTCTCTCTCAGCTGGCTCTGCTGCATGATGACTTCAGGGCTGGGTTTGTCCCTTCTCCTTTCAGGACAGGACCAGAGGCTAAGAAGATACAGCTGGACTCCTGAGGTCTTCTATGGCTTGTAGGGGACACTTACTTATGGTCTGTACCACAGTTAGAGGGGATAATGGCTTTGAGTCCTTTCCCCTGTTCCTGTGGGGTCCTTCGCAGAAGGACACTTACTTTACCACAGTCTTCAACCATAACTACAGAGAATGGCTTTGAGTTCTTCCTCTGCTGTGTGGAGGTCCCTTTCACACTGAAGAAAGTCCTAAGTAGACCTCTCCTTGTGGGTCCACCCAGGACAACAGCTCTTCCATACTCTGCTGTCTTTTTTGAGTCACAAGTGAGCTGCATGGAGCTCTCACTGGGACTAAAAGTCCTACTTGAAACAACTTGATCCAGCATAAATCTCTCTCTCCAAGGGCACAGGTCTCTAGCAGGACTCTGCTTCAACTCAGACCTCTCGCAAGGGTTCACAGCCTTTTCAGACACTCTTCTGTTCTGGGACAAATTCCTTCATTAACTGCTGGGGGTCTCTGCACCCCAGTTATCTTCTAAAGGCAGCAGGGGTTTGTAACTTTCAGTCTTTCCCCTGCTGGAGGGAGGGGGCAGGGAGGAAACTCCCCCTTCGCCTCAGCTCTTCTCCTGCTAGAACTGACCTTGAAGGAAGCTCTGTTATCTCAAGTCCTCTCTGCTCTCTGCCAGGCTGGAATTC
>VYXB01008661.1:76168-88366 GCA_013397135.1 Pachyramphus minor | reverse complement strand
GGGGGCCAGCTGCCTCCCTCTTACTCCATGGCTTCTTAATTTCTTCTGCACAAACAATTTCTCTTCTGTTTTCTTAAATATGTCATTAGCAGAGGCATTACTAAAACTTTTGATTGTCTTTTTCTCCGGAAATCTACCTGGGCCTGACCATTTCAGCCCAGGGGGGCTGGTAAAACTCATGACAGTGTCACATGAACTTTTCAGCCATTCCCCAGAGAAAGCTACTGAGGTGACTTCTAAAACCTCCAGCTTTCTTCTGCTCTCTCAAGTGCCAGGGTTTTGTCACTTGCATCTTTCTGTCTGTGTATGGTAAAGACTGCTTACCTGGGGGAACTTTCCAAACTGACTGTGGGTAAAGGCTGATAAGCTGCAACCCAAAGGTAAGCAGATATGTGGAACCCAAGACATGTGGTGCATCATATTTTAGTATTCCACAGTGGAAAGCTAAAATTATCACTTTGAAGTTTCAAGAAAAATTGTGTTGTTCTCTTGGGTTCCCACAGAACTAGGAAAAACTGACATTCCAATCTTTCAGTGTTTGTCCCACTGCAAAAGAAGTCCATCTTGTGTGGTAACTTATGCCAAGCTCTCTCCTCTATCCACCTTCATCAAGGGGCAGCCTTCCAGCACTGAGAAATCACATCACCTGGTTGCCTGAAGACCACTTCGTTGGGAACCAGCTGAACATTCATCTTCCCTATCAATTAGTGACATGTAGATGGGTGCAAATATTTGTGATAAAATAGGCATGTGAAAGAGGTAATAAACTCCACATGCAATATCAAAGCAGTCCTCTGATAAGATTGTTGAGCAACATCTCTTTTTCCCCATGGGAAATCTTACAGCTGGATACAAAACATGTGCATGTAGAAAACCAAAGATATCCAGAAGCATAAAAAGTGGAAACTGCTGCTTCCAGAGCTCAAGTACTCTGAGTAACAATCTAAAATCTTCCATCAACTCTGCTAACTTTCTCTTAATCTGACCTTTAATGGAAGTTTAAAACTCAACACTCAATATCTGAATTGCTTGCATTAAAATATGTCACCATTGACTGGTTTTTTGCTTGCATAGTTTCTCTATGAAATTTAATTATCTGATAATTCAATACTACTATGAACCCAGCTATGTATTGACTCAGTTGTAATCATCACCAGAATTTGAAAAATGTGGTGTGTCATTCCTGTTTTAGTAGAAGGTCACAGCAGCTGGTGCTAGCAGTAAATCTGACTAAGTCCAGGCTTGTTTATTTTTTCAATATGCAAAGATACATGAAATTACAGCCTCATGGCTTTTTCTCTCAGTGTCTTATCTAAGATTAGATCTGAGATTTCAAAACTGAAAGTCTTTTGGCAAATATTTATACACGCATACAACAGATTGTCTCTGTCCCTAATTTTGAATGTGGATTCTCACTTTTTTTACCACAGACACTTTGTTTATACTACCTAATTTGTCTTGTTGTCTTAATAATCAGAAAAAGGCAATGAACTACTGAGCAGGAAAAAGGATTTTATGATTTTGTTAGGAGAACTGCATAATGAGGTGATTTCCTCAGAACAGACCTATGACACATTCATATTTATTTTTAGTGAATCATGTTGTAGGGCAAAAATCTTTGTCCACAGAACTAGATGGGAGATCTGGAGTATACACATGAATAAGAAAAGAAAGGTCAACATGCTGGTGCTATGGCAACATGGCTGGGTGATGACCTTTGTGGGAGAGGTCCAGGCAGATAGCTTGTTGGAAAGGCAGCTGCCCAGCTGAGCACACATCCAACACTGTAAGGCACCAGTTAACACTAAACAGTTTTCAGTAGATAAAAAAGGGACAGTGATGAGTTTTAAAATATCATGAATATCATGAATATCATATCCATGAATATTGGATATGAATGAGCTAGGTTCTAAGACACACGTTTTTGTTCACATACCTACATTCATAATAATCTGCTGTGGAAATTGTAAGTGAAAAAAAAATCATCCAATCACAGCATACTCAAATTACCTCATATCATGAATGAAGGAAAGGAAATGGCCACTTGCCTTGGAAAAGCACTTTCTCGGCACCAAGGCATGACATGTGTGATCTCTGAGTCCTGATTCTGAAGGGAAAACTGCAAGATACATTCAGACAAGAAACCTGCACGCTTGTGCTGTGTTTGCGTGGCAAGGTTTGGTAATGGGTGGGGAGGCTGTTGGGGTGGTTTCTGTGACAAGTTTCCCTCATATCAACAGAGCCAATGCCAGTCAGGTCCAAAACAGTCCCACAACTGGCCAATGCTGAGCCCATCAGCAACAGTGGTGGCACGTCTGGGATAATGCATTAAATAAAGGTCAAGCAAAAGCTGCACAACAGCAGCCATGAGAGCTGAGTTAGAATATGTGAGAGAAACAGCCCTGCAGATCCCAAGGTCAGTGGAGAAGGAGGGGGAGGAGTTGGTCCAGGTGCTAGAGCAGAGATTCCCATGCAGGCCCTGGAGAAGACCATGGTGAGGGAGCTGTGTCCCTGCAGCCCACGGAGGTCCATGGTGGAGACAGCCACACTGCAGCTCACACCTTGAAGGAAGCTGTGACCACATGGGGAACATATTGGAGCAGGCTCTTGGCAGGAACTGAAGCCCTTGGAAAGGAACCTCCACAGGGTCAATTTTACTGGCAGTACCTGAGATCCCATGGGGGACTCATGCTGGAGCAGCTGGTTCCTGAGGAACTGCATCCCACAGAGAGGACCTACACTGGAGAAGGTTGAGAATGACTGTTTCCCATGAGGTGGGAACTCATGCTGGAACAAGGGAAGAACATGGGGAAGAAAGAGCAGCAGAGACAACAAGTAATGAACTGATGGCAACCTTCAATTTCTCATTATCCTGCTCTATTTAATTAGCAATAAATTAATTTAAGTCTGTTTTGCCCTTGACAGTAACTAGTAAGAGATCTCCTAGTCCTTATCTTGACTAATGATATTTCTGTCATGTTTTTTTTTCCCCAATCCTGTTGAGAAGCAGGGGTGAGAAAACACTTTGGTGAGCACCTGGTGGTCAGTCAAGGTCAATCCACCACAGTGTTAATATTCATAACCTTACCAGATGGTAAAAATCATTGTATACAATGATTTTTTTCTTTTTTTTTTTGGCACATTGCATTTTTTTGTGTGTGTTTGCTGGTGTAAACATTCAACATACAGCTGTCCACCTACACTAATTCTTGTTTTATTCCCATTTGCTGGATCCCACTTATTGATTTGTGTTAGTGTTGAATAACTTCAAGTTCTAATGTATTTACTCAGAGTGGTGGTTTGCCAGTCCCTCAAGAGGTACAGCTTGATCATGCACTGAAGACCCATTTTTCTGGTCTCAGCAGTACTGGTTTTATCTTGTTGGTCACAGAAGATCTGAGACCTCCTCTGGCTACAGCAAGGTATTTCTTCTGTGTTATCTGCCCAAACAGGTCTTGAGCACAGCAGACCTCTAAGTTTCTGCAGCAGCCATAAAATGCTTAGTACCAGTTATGTTCCTTTCTTCTTGGCCCCACTTCTGTGTGTGCACATTTGGAATGATTTCAGAAGATCACAGGTTAAATGCTGAGTACAAAGCTGGTCTTCCTGTAACATATTTTTACAGGTAGTCCTTAGGAGTGAGCTCTCACAAGTACATTCCTGTGGCATTTTGTCTTCCTGTTTGGCATGGTATGGGCAGGGAAAGCCTCTTACAAATTTCAAAATGTTTAGAGACTTTTGGGCAAGGTTGGATGACAAAATGCTAACATTTAAACAAAGAAAGGAATTTCTCTGTGCTAAAATTCCCGCCTGTCAAATGCTCGAAATTGAAGTTTCGTCCTTTGTTCTTTTCCTTGAAGTATGTGTCAGCCTATAAACTTGCCAGATACTAAGCTCTGTAGGTCTCTAAATATATATATGTATACAAAAAAAGTTATTTATTCATTATTAATTTAATTTCATATTTTTTATATTCTCTGTCTGTATACATGTATCAGGCTTGTGTGGCAAGGTTTTGGTAGTGTGGGGTGGGGCTACAGCGGTAGCTTCTCTGAGGAGCCATAAACTTCCCGTGTCCAACGTAGCCAACCTGAGGTGACTCCAGTTAATTTCCCCAAGCCAAGTCTGTTTTGTCCATGATGGCAACTACTGGGTGATCTTTCCCTGCCCCTTATTTTGCCCCATGAGTTTCCCACACCCAGATATACTGGTTGACATTCACATTTAAATGTGCAATTGTCCCCCAATAGCTAGGCCACTTTTCTTTCTTGTAAGTCTCACAATACCCCTGATATCTTTCACTTCAAACTCGAGGCTTAAACCCCCTTGCAAGCAGCTACTTCATCTTACCTGCTACCTACTGGTTGTACTTAGTGGTGTAATATTCAAGAAGTTTGCCTATGCTCAAAAAGGAAGAATAGTGAGGTTTTTGACCAGTAGGGACCCCTCTCTCTCTTCCACTGTATATATAGTTGCTTTACAAAAATGTTCTTCTGTCGTACCATTATTTTTATCTGCACTACCACTCACTCCGGATTTTCGAAGGGGCAGCAGATTAAGCAAAAAAACCCAAACCTCTTATCTAGAGAAACCTCTTATTTAGAGAAATGAAACCCAAGGAGTACTGATTTTTGATGAAAACTGATTGAAAAATAGAAGAATTTCAGCTATAGGTTACATTCCTTTTCTGATTTTTTACATCAATTTCACATCTTACACAGAAAACACACCGGGCTTGATTAGACACCACGAGCACAACCACGTAATCCTGACAAAAAGTCACTTCTGAAGGGCACATAATGACTTCACAAAGGTTTAATTAAGAAGAAGGTAGCAAAATATCCCCCAAATTGTAATTCTCCTACGTTTCAAAGAAAGAGACAAGGTTTTTATAACAGATTGCTGATCCAATAGGTGCAGGCATCTCATATAAATCTTATATAAGATTCACTTACTAGATTACATAATTTTAAAAATAAACTCTTGCACTGTTGAAATAATGTTGCACAAGTTACTGAAATAAAACGTTAAATACTAAGATCTTGGATTTAGCAAACATAAAAGCAAACATACTTAGGAGCTACCACAATTGCTTCGTGTAAATACAGTATGGGAAGAGGGAAGGAGAGGAAGAGAAACAGAGAAATAGCTGTACCCTGCTCACATAAACTTTTGGGCAAAGGTTGCAGAGGGTTAAAAGAAAAAGTTAAATATATTCTATGTGGACTTAGCCTAACATACTCTCCCTACAACCTGATCCAAAAATTCATCTGACATCAATAAGAAAAAAAAATTACAATTTGTGTAAGTTTTGACTCACACTCCATGAAAAGAGCCCACAAGAGGATGATTAACACAACCTGTGTAAAAATCTGTCAGAAGAAGAGATACATGAACCTAGCTTTACCTCACAATACAGGAAGGTTTTTGAATGCACCCAGAGGAAGTCAACACAGCTGCTGGAAAGCCTGGAAGGCATGTCCTGTGAGGAGTAGCTGAGGACCCGGAGGTTTCTCCAATTAGCAGTAAAGGATGCTGAGGGGTGACCTCATTGGTCTCTTCAGCTTCCTGAGGAGGGGAAGAGGAGAGGGAGAAGCTGATCTCTTCTCCTTGGGATCCCATGAGAGAACACATGCGAATGGCTCAAAGCTGCCTTAGGAGAGGTTCAGACTTGACATTAGGAAGCAATTCTTTACAAAAGGCTTTTTAGAGAGGTGGTTGGTGGCCAAACCTACCAATGTTTGAAAGGCATTTGGACAATGTCCTTAATAGTGTTCTGTATCTTTTGGTGAGCCTTGAAGTGGTCAGGCAGTTGGACTGGATGATTGTTGTAGGTCCATTCTAACAGAAATACATGCTATTCTATTCTATGCAATTCCATTTCACTCAGAGAATTATAGAATACCGTGGGTTGGAAGGGACATCCAACTTGGAAGTCTCACCCAACTTGGCCTTAAACATTTCAAGGCATGGGGCATCCACAGTGGCTCTGGGCAACTTGTTCCAGTGCCTCACCATCCTCACAGTAAAGAATTTCTTCCTAACATCTGATATAAACCTGACCTCTGACAGTGTAAAATCATTGCTCTCTGTCCTGTCCCTATCTGCCTATATAAAAAGTCCCTCTCCCTCTGCCTCTATATTATTATTAAAATAAGCCCCCTTCCACTACTGGAAGGCTACAGTGACATCTCCCTGGAGCCTTCTCTTCTCATGTTGAACAACTCCAGTTCTCTCAGCCTTGTAGAAGAGGTGCTCCATCCCTCTAATTATTTTCATTGCCTTCCTCTAGACCAGTTCTAACAGATCCACGTCTTTCTTGTGCTGAGGACCTTGGAGTTGGGATAGAGTCTCATGAGAGCAGAGTAGGGGGGAAGAATCACCTCCCTTGATGTACTGCTCATACTGCTTTGGATGCAGCCCAGAACACAATTGGCTTTTGGGGCTCTGAGCTCACATTGCCAGCTCACGTCCAACTTTTCATCCACAAAGACACCCAAGTTCTTCTCCACAGGGCTGCTCCAATGTGTTCTACCAGTATGTGCTCATGTCCAGGATTGTGCTGATCCAGCTGCAGCACCCCGCACTTGGACTTGCTGAACTTCCTGAGGTTCCCATTGGCCCATTTCTCAAGTTTGACCAGGTCCCCCTGAATGGAATTCTGTCCTTCTATTGTGTAAGCTACTCCCCTCAGCTTTGTGTCATCTGCAAACTTGCTGAGGGCACATGGGATCTCACTGTCTGTGAAGATATGAAAAAGCACCAGTCCCAAGACAGAGCCCTGAGGGGACACCACTCATCACCAGCCCCATAGACGTAGAGCCATTGACCACAACTCTCTGGCTGCATCCATCTGCATCCAACTGGCTGCAGCCAGTTACTTATCCACCAAATAGGCCTGTCCTGTCCTGTCCTGTCCTACTCTGCTCTATCCTATCTTCTCAACATGGCCAGCAGAAGCAGTCTTTCTATATCACGCCTCTGAACCATAAATTAAATTTCACATTTTTATAGTGATTCTCAGGTGATGCCAGCTTCTAACTTGTTTAATATCATCTACATCAGTCAATATGTTGGTAACTCAGTAAGAATTTTACAACAGTGAGGGAGGAGTGTGGTAGTGAATAAGTCAACTCTCTTAGAAATTAAATATCATAGTGATGATTTCTGTAACATCAACATTTGAATTCTTACATTAGAAATTTATTGAAAAATTTTAAATTAGAAAAATTTAAAATTACCTTAAAATTAATCAAAACACTATTAATGGTTAATATTAATTAGTTATATCAATAATAATAAATATTTTTTATTTACTTACTCCAGAACAGTAAACTAATTTTACTGCAGTTTAACACACTACTGAGTTATTTGCTTTTCCAAGTTATTAAAAAAAAAATTATCTTGTAAAACTTTTTTTACCAATTACAAAGGTTCTTTTTTTAAGGTACTGTTAAAAATTAATCAAATCTGAAGAATTTCTAGTAGTTATTGGTGGGTTTTCTTTTAAAACTCTGTTTGCAAGTAATTTCTATATGTTTTGACTGAGCAGCTCTTGCAAGCAGTACACTTTGCCAATGTATGGGTCAGAAATCCTGTGTCAAACTCAGAGATGTGAGCACGTCTTTCTTATTCCTTACCTTTGTGATTCTGTTTGCCATAAGGTGTTAAAAATCTCTAAAGAAAAGTTATATATTCATATTTACAGAGGCCCGTCTTGACATTCTTTCATGGATGTTCTGCCATGGGTATTCTCTCTTTCTCAATTCTTTCTTTCACATTCTTTCCTGAATATTCTGTCTTTCAATCTCATCCTCTTCCTCACTGGGTTCACTGGTTGCCTCAGGATGGTGAAGCAATTACAAAACTGTCACACATTGTTATAATAAGAACATGCCATGGTGCATACATGGAACAGAAAACGCAAATTAGTCTGGGAATAATGCAGGTAGATTTTGTTTACTGCTCCCTGCCAACTGTCATTCTTAAGCCTGCATCTCTCCAGTGCACAGTAAGAACTAGAGCAGAAGACCCCATTGTGTCATGTCTCTAGGCTTTTAACGTATTTGACCTTCGTGAAAGAAAGACCCAGCCCTTTGCTTGCTCCATGGAAACCTTCCTGTTCATTTAAGTCCTTGGTCTCGCACCATTACAATTTTTCCAGCAAATAAACACATTTGTGGGCACTCTTGTACACTTCTTCAGTTGAAAGTGGTGATAGTTAGAGTTGACTTTTTGAAATGAAGAGTGAGGAAGATGTAGTAATGAGTCTGTTTTGGCAGGACGCATTCATAGAGGTGCTGCCACGGGAATTCTGCTCCCAAGATCATGGCCATCCAAATGAGGCATAGATAAGAAAATGAAGGATCAGAGTAAATTACTCTCCACACGAATGCCAGAACTCCTAACTTGTAACGAGCCCATCAGTGTGATTATCACACTGGAGACTTGCAGACAGGAAATGGGACACTGTGAGACCACGGATATAAGGAAAGTCTGAAAATGCAAGTGTAGTGCTCTGGGTAAAGAACAAGCAGGTCCAGTGGGATTAGGAGTCTTATTTTGGCAATGATTAATGTGGAAGGTGAATGGCTGCCATTCTTGGCCTCAGCAGAGGACTGGGTCATATGTTACTAACTGGCCCTCCAGAATACTAAACACTGATGTTGATATGTGAAGGCAGACTAGGAAAGCTATGTGGCAGTAAATGGAAAAGTAAGAGATTAAGACAGCCTCTCCCAATTTATATGCCAATATCACTATTGAGCAAGATGTCAAGAGATCATTTTTAAACACAAACAACAACTGCTTGTCCCCAGGAAAGAAGCACAGAAAAAATGTGTTACAAAGCAAGAAAATCTCCATGGAGGGAAAAAAGATAATGTGAACAAATGGCACAGTAAAGGAAATCATTGAAGAAAATCTTTTGAAAAACTCTAGTTTCATTATAAAGTAGAATAGATGGTGCAATAAACAGAGACAGAAGAAATGTGAAAAACAAGCACAGAGGGCTAGGGAGAGAGAGGAATATCTCACAAAGGGCAAAAGAAATGAATAATCAGCCATTACCTCAATATATCTGGAATATATCTGGATAGCAGAAAACATGGCCTTCTCAGAAGACAGGTAAATCCTCTCTGTATATGCTCACAGTGGGAGGGCTTGCAGAAACTCTTCTCTATGGGTGGATATATCAGAAGTACTGTCTCAAAGTGAGGCAGCAACAAAAGACCTTTTAGAACAAACAAACAGAATAAATAACAACAGCCGCCACACTTAGTCACAAGAGATTTAAAGAAATTCAGTCAACAGTGGCTTCAGTACATCACCACTTAAAAAGTTCTTTGGTACCTGAAGATTAGAAAATGGCAAATGTGACACTAACACTTTTTTCAAGAGTCTGTAAGTGGAAATCCAGGAACTTACAGATCAGTAAAGACAGCATCTATTCTGGACAAATTAATATTAAAAAACATAGTAAAGAATTGAGTTAACGGTCTTGGCTTTTGCAAATTGTATGAATCACTTCAAATGACAAAACCTAATCTACCACAACCTCTGGAGAAAATTTCCAGGTCAGCACAGGTTTCTCAGACATTGCCATTTGATGGGTTGCAATGTCACCATGCAGAAAACTAGAAGGCAAGTTCCCTCTGTAATAGTGATTACGTGATTCCCTTACAGAGGGAAAAGACAGTTAGGCTGTATAATATCAGCCTAACAGACAGCCACATTATCTATTCCAGTGCCAAGAAGACAGAAGCATATAATTCTGTTAAACACAGTGTAAAAGCTGTTTTTCAGGAAAATTAGAAGAATCCATCTGAACGCAGGTACATACTGATGATCCTCCTTACAAATTTGGGAAATGACATGCAAGGAAGGGATAAATACTTGCACTGGACTGGAATGAAAGAGGGGTCAGAAGAGTGCAGGAGTTACCAGTTTGATTTGTTTCACAAGGGCTTGTCCAGCATATCAACAAGAGTGGAAAGAAAAGAATTTGAACCATTAATCTGATATGGGCACTTCGGGGAGCAGATAATGGAAAAATTAGTCTTGATACCAGAGAAACTACCTCTAAGGTAATGTGCTTCTGCATGCTCAGATAAGAGCAAATGCCACTGCTTTTGTGTCTGAAACTGGACTTCCCTCACTTCCACCCAGACTATCATAATGATATTTCATACCAGGCATGCCATAACCTGCCTCTCCCCCTCCACAATAAGGAAGGAAGGAAGGAAAGAGAGAAAGAGAGAAAGAAAGAGAGAAAGAGAAAAAGAAAGAAAGAGAAAAAGAAAGAAAGAAAGAAAGAAAGAAAGAAAGAAAGAAAGAAAGAAAGAAAGAAAGAAAGAAAGAAAGAAAGAAAGAAAGAAAGAAAGAAAGAAAGAAAGAAAGAAAGAAAGAAAGAAAGAAAGAAAGAAAGAAAGAAAGAAAGAAAGAAAGAATAACCACTTTTTCGTCTATTGAAATAGTAAATTAGGAAGGCTACACATTACCTACCAGGTGGTGAGTATCCCTCTTGGCATCAGACAGTCACACAAACTTTGTGAATTGCAGGTCTTTGATCAGCTGCTGCTTCTCATGATGGTAAAGAAGGATCTACACAGATCTTTCTTTCCTGTTTCTTGTGTCAGTGCCTCCCTCCCACCCGAGTGCTGGCAGCTCTGCTCTCCAGCTAGTTATTGACTCTGACCATGTTTCCAGAGCAACAAAATAGTCCTCCCCCAGGGCTGTGATGGTTGCAGTAGTTGTCATTCATTCTCCAGCAGGCCATGGCTATAAATACTTAGCTGTCCATCCCTGCTTTAGTATGACTCCTGTACATACCATCAGCACGTTACCTATTTGTGTTACAAATCTATGGTATGCTGCCCACAGACTTGGACAAGGTGTGAGGTATCAAAAAGAAAAAACAAAAAACAAACAAAATCAAACAAAAAAACCCAGATTCCATCCTGCCCCACTCACTACAAAAATTATGAGTTGGCACCTAACTAGTTAGTATTTTGTTTGTTGTTATGGCTAGTGCGGAAAAGGCAAAAACCCACTGAACATATATTTGAAGGTGTGGTGATAGGTAAGAAATTTTTTTTAGATGGAAAATGTATCTGTTTGGAGCAGAGATGAGCACACATTGATTATCTTGGGGTCATGGTGAAGCGATGATTGGGTGCTGGATGCCTCCTGATGCAGGCATGCCAGCTCATGATGAGGAGATGTGTGGCTGTAAGGAACAGTAGCCAGAGCTAAGTTCTGAAAAAAGTGGCACATCAGTAAGAGGAAAATGTAACTATTCAGCTGCAGGTGAAAAACTAGCATTGCAAAGCAGCTGTCTCAAACTCCTTTTGGAAGCCATTCTCAGGACAATAAAAGAAACAAGAACATAAAAGGAAGCTGTCACAATAACAAACAGCAAAGAAGCCCTTGAGACACACTCTCTCCAAAAAACTGAGAGCAGTGAGACCATCTAAATGATGACCACAACACAACTGCTTGCAAATTCATCCTTACTTTTCACTGTATTATTAAACTCTTAATTCTACCCATTCCTTTGTGAAGATTGAAACCAGTTCTGACATGCAGGAGAAGTCAAATTGTACATAAAGGACCAAAAAGAAGGGAAATCAGATGCAGCCTGAGCAGACAAGGAGATACAGGTGTTGTCTCTATAAAGCAGCTGAGTACCCAGTTCAACAGTGGCCCTTTTGAAGTGTGTGAACGCTGAAATATACCCTTCTCATTGAAGGGAGATGCAAAAGTATTAGCCAGAAAAACCTCTAATAGAATTTGGCACCTGTTTCAGTGGCAGCTTTTGCAGGACCCTGTGCAGGACCGCACATGGACAAATCAGTGGACATTAAAATTGATCCCCAAAAATTGTTTGCATCTGCAAAGAAAATTTGGGTGTAACTCAGACCACAGCTAAGATGAATAAAGGAACACTGGCTGCCTGTGTCACTGTCTGGTGACACAGGTTGTCCCTCTGGAGCACATGGAGGACCACAGTGGACCAAATATCCACATGGCAGCCTGTGGAGGACCACACACTGAAGGGGATGGACATACCATGAAGTAAGTTGTGACTCTGTTGTGAAGTCCACACGGGATCAGACTCCTAGCAGAAGCTGTGGGCTGTGGGAAGGATCCCAAGCAAGGGCAGGTTTGCTGGCAGGACCCGGGACTCTGTGGGGGACC
>VYXB01008661.1:60448-75250 GCA_013397135.1 Pachyramphus minor | reverse complement strand
AAAGGGGTTTTTTTTTTTTTTTTTTTTTTTTTTTTTTTTTTGTGAGGTGGGAGGAGATTCTTAAAAAGCTAAATGGAGAACACACAGTCAACTGTTCTTTTCATAAGTCAAAGAATTAGTGGATTTTGGGAATATCTACACAACTTAGTGATGTTTTCAACAACCTCAGTAGATTTTTCAAGGAAATCACAGCTATGCTGTTTTCAAACTACTGTCTCACTTGTTCCAAAGCTCCCAATCCATATAATCCATGGGAACAGATTAAATGAAAGAGTGGAAGAGAACAAGACTTAAGGTGATATATGCATAACTAGAGAAGTGAGCAAGCAGTACCACGCAAGCACTGGATCCAGAGAAAATTACCTCACACCAATATCACAAGACAGAACAATACAACATTCTCTTTCCTACAATGCAAAATCACACTGTTATATGGTTGTTGCATAAACACAACTGTTTTTTTCTTGAAAGGTATTTCGTATTACTTAATTTTATCATTGATAATTTATAATGTAATCAATCACTAAGGCTACACTACTTTTACATGTAATTAGTACCAGATATTTCATAAACAACCAGAAACAGAGTTGCCCCAAAACTACCAGTGTAGCAGCATTATGACATTGCTCTGTTTGTCCTGATTAGCAGATTTGATGACATTATTATAGCCCTGGGTAATTCTCCAGCAGTGATTTACCGTGAATGAAGCACTTCTGCTATTTTTGGCTGGGGGTGCAACAAGATGTTAGGAGGGGACACACCCAGGATAGGTGACCCCAAATGACCCAAGAGATATTCCAGACTATATGGCATCATGCTCAGCATCTAAAGTTGGGAAGAGGAAGGCAGGGAGGGACTTCCAGAATGATGGTGTTTGTCACTATTACATCCAATGGAGCTCTGCTCTCCTGGGCATGGCTGAATTGCCCATGAAAAGCAGTGACTNTTTTTTTTTTTTTTGTGAGGTGGGAGGAGATTCTTAAAAAGCTAAATGGAGAACACACAGTCAACTGTTCTTTTCATAAGTCAAAGAATTAGTGGATTTTGGGAATATCTACACAACTTNTATTTAGCTGTCTTTATCTCAACCCATGAGTTTTCTCACTTCTTTTCCAATTTTCTCTTACATTTTCCCACAGGGGAAGTGAGGGAACAGCTGTGTGGAGCTTAGTTGCAGGCTTTGGTTAAACAATGAAAGTACTACATTAATGCTAAGATATTGCTTCTGGTGCTTGAAGAATAGCAAGGTGCTAAGTCAGAACTCCAGTGGGACAGAGAAACAGACACCAAGGACAGCAAACTCCAGAACACAAGCCACCTGTGGCCACACCACAAACAACAGTAAGCCAAAATAGACTGTGCTGAATACAGTTATTAACAAAGATGCCTCTGCAAGAAAGTCACACAGATATCAAAAACGAACTGTGGACTGAAAAAATTCTTAGTATTCTAGCTCCTTTCAACCACATCCTTGATTTTCATGGGTGCAGCAGTACAGAAAGTAACTGCTCATCCTTTTGTTGCTCAAAGGAGTAAAAATCTAAATGCGACAGCTTCTGGAAAATGAGAACTTTTATCTTCCTCGCTGAGGGCACAGCAAATATTTCTACACCACAGCCATATTTTTTTATAATCCCATGCAATATTTTTTTCTTGTGATGGTTATACGCCAGTACCTGGAATGTTATTTTCCTTTCTTTTGCTTCAGCTATTAGAGTAAAAATAATTGCAGGCAAACACTGTAAATACAGTTAGGCACCTTTTAGAAAATTGCCTCAATAACTACAAAGAGTGAGAAACAAACTTCATGTTTCAACATTTACATGCCTTCCCTATACAGTTACTACACTGCTACATATCTTCTGTATCCATTTGCATATATATGTGTGGGTATGTATATATGTACAAGAATATAAAACAGGAACAGCCAACAGAATAACGTTTCAGACTGACTAAGCTACATGACTTTCAATCTCATCCATCTGAAGTGTTAAGAGAAGATTCATCACCCTGTGAATTCATCAATGCAGAGCATAATTTACAGTCTCAACGTAAATTTCCATTTTTGTCTCCTGGTAATAATTTTGGCAAGCACTTTATGGCATGAAATGAGCAGCATTAGGCACTGCGATGAGTAGCAAGAATGACCTTCAGCTCAGGAAACATGGAAGAGAACAGGGGCTGGAGACTTCCCTGGAAAGACATACAGGACAACCAGAGAAAAGGCAGATACAGAAAACTAAGAGAAAGAAAAGACAGATGAAAAGAAGGTGGAATAATTAAAGAGAATGGAATAAAAAATAAAATGGAATAATTAAAGAAAATGGAAGGTGGAATAATTAAAGCTATTATGTAAAGAGGCACTGAAATTATGTATAAAGCCAGGCAGAATATAAAGGGGAACCCTAGAAAAACAAAGAGGAGAAACTCTATTATGTGGAAAGTATCTCCTGATAAGCAGAAAACACTTCCTCTAAAAGAAGAAAAGTCAGGAGTAGTTTAATAAATCTTACTATACAGATATTTTCCTGGGATCTTAATCACAAGGCTCAAAAAAGTAAGCCTCAATTTTTCTCCCTAAAAATTGAAGCTATTGACAAATACTATACCAAGCCACAGTATACACAAAGCCATGGGACATGATACACCTAGACACTTCCACAGGGAAAGGAAACAAAGATGACTCCCATGAAAAAGAAGAGGTATTAATCACTAATGACTGTGTCTGTGTCATATGGAGAACATAGGCCCAAAATACCTGTCTATGGACAGTGAGTGGGAGAGACAAAGGAGAAAATGTAGGGTTTGTACAAACTCTAAAAGAGGTATATTCTCATTTCTTTGGCAGTTCTGCCTCATTTGGCACTGTTAGCATATCCCACCTCATCCTTCACATCACACAGCTCTGCAACACTAACAGGAAATCCACCCCACCCCGCAAGTGTCATTCTCGTGATGATTATTACACCAGGAATAATCCTGGCCCGATAAGTCCACAAAACTTTCAGAGTTGAAAGATGTGAGGAGTATCTATTGACATTTTATTTGATAGAGGGGAGAAAAAAACCTGACTGACGGCTGAAAACTTGTAGCTACAGAAGACAGAAGGTGGCATGCACCAGAACAGAACCATCACATTTATATTTCCCTTTTCCCTTCAGATATGAGTACTGCAATGCTGACGGCTGTCCCACTGTGGAAGCAGAAACATCAGTGTGCCAAGCAGTCAGTTACAGAGCTCCCCACCAAGTAACTGAGTATGATTCCAACTTTTCATATTGCACACTCTAAGGTTTTCCTAATATTGTATTTACTAATGTAGCAAACTCACACAGATTGTTTTAGTAGTTCAAATTGTTTAACTTGCTACATGTCAGTAGTATTTTCCGTTATGACCTAAAATGGCATTTCCATTGAGAAAAATCATAGAATCATAGAATGGTTTGGGTTCAAAGGGACCTTAAAGATCATCAAGCTCCAAACCTCCTGCCATGGGCAGGAACACCCCTCACTAGACCAGGTTGCTCAAAGCCCCATTCAACCTGGCCTTAAACACTTGGGGCAACTTCTCTGGACAACCTATTCCAGTGCCTTAACTCACAATAAAGAGTTTCTTCCTAACGTCTGATCTAAATGTACTCGCTTTCAGTTTTAAGCCATTCCCCCTTGTCCTGTCACTACATGTTCTTGTAAATAATCTCTCTCCATCTTTCTTTTAGCCTCCCTTCACTTACCAGAAAATGCAATTAGGTCATCCTGAAGCCTTCTCTTCCCAAGGCTGAACAATCCCAGTTCTCTCAGCCTTCTTTTGTATGTTGAAACTGTACTTAAATGCACAGTTATTTTGCTTTTTGCAGAGTAATGGGAACCATTTCTCATCAGTATTCTTTATGAAGATTGAAGGGCATTACATTGATGAAACTCCACTATTAGAGAGTACTTTTCAGACACAAATGTATTAGTGGAAAAAACACACTGGTGAGTCTCCATAGGATATATTGTGTTGGCAAATCAATAAAAATAAATAGCCTAAGAGGACATGGCACATTAATTTCCTTGATAAAACCAGGCTTTATAAAGGTGATAAGTAGCTGCTATTTATTAAAAAACAAATGTTTTAGCCAATATGAATGTAATTTAGTATACTTCAAAGCATGTCAAAATGGTTATTCAACAGTTATCTGCATTACAGCAAAATTTTGGCAGTTTTTCTGTTTCTTTGTTTGTTTTGTGTGGTTTTTTTTCCTGTAATGGAAATAAAAAAATCCATCCTTCAAAGAAGACTGTTCTCAAATAGCTCATAAAGTGACATGTACCTCCTTGTCAAGGTGCTCATGATGGTAAGCACATACTTGGTTTCAAGAATCCTCTTTTCCATTGCCTTCATTTGTTTGGTTTGTTTTTGGGTTTTTGTTTGTTTGTTTGTTTTTGAATTTGTTGTTGTTGTTGGGGGGGCTTTTGTGGGGTTTTTTTTGTTCATTTGTTTTGTTTTGATTTTTTGGTGTGTGTATCACAAAGTTAGTCCACAGGTAAGAAATTCTGAAAATCCTGCCTATGCTTGTGTTTTTCTACAGGTTTAGACTGATACCTGTACCTGCAGAGACCATAAACACATCGCTGGTCTGCATGGGCACCAAGGGTGTCACACTGTTTTGAATGGTACTGAACAAAGGTGATATTAGCAAGGAGACGAGAAACAAGACAACTCTGCATGTTGGTGCTTCCTCCTACAAAATGTGCTTGAAGGCTCCAATATTACATAGATAAATTCAGGATCCCATTTTGGAGATCAAAAACTTCAGCAAGTTAGCGTCACTGTTGCAGTAAAAGCAAATCTACTGTTTTTCTTTTCTGAAGATATCCTAGAACCAAGAAACAACAACACCAATTTATAAGCCTGTTGCCTCTGAAAGTTCAGTTTGGGCAAAAGACAAGAAGCATCTCTGCAGAACAGAGTCAAGTCCCATCCAACAAGTGTCTTTGTTCTGGACCTGTCTTAGTGCCAACTCTAAGTCTGTGAAATAAGAGTAAAACTTGGAATTTCAGGTAACAGCTAAACCACCCCTTCTGATTTTATTACTTTGGCAGGTGAGTCACATTCTCTCTCTATACTTGGAAAACAACAGAAGTATTTCATCCATATCATCCAGCTGGCACAGGCAATGTGTACTGCTGCCAACTCATCAGCAGTTTAAATAATAACAAGAAAACAAAAAAAAAATCTGTAACTGCTGTATTAGACTGCTGTATGATGCATCCATTGAAAGGGTGCCTTGATTTGAATGGAATATGTAGAAGGCTTTTTTTTTCCCCCTGCTGAAAAACTGAAAGAATATCTGGCTTTTAAGTTGGGTCAGTTTCCAAGTATCAGGAAAAAAAAAGGTATACTGGGTTTAAAACATTTTGTGATTTTAACTTATCTTTAAAAACAGCATGTAAAAGATAAAGGCCGAAATAGACTTCCAGATGAATCCTTCCATAAGTCTACAAAAATACATACTTAAATACATTTGGATGTAAATACTACAAAAATACATTTGGACATTTCTACGTTTTATTAATTTGTTGCAATTGAGAACATCAAACATTGCCTTTTGTTTATCTGCATTTTTGTACAATCTCTATATTCCATTTTTAATATTCTTTCTTTTCCACCCTAAATTCTGTTCACAATTCATCACTGTTGGTGTAGAAACTGGAAAGCTGAAGGTAAAGAACAAATTATCTTTATTCTATCAAAAGAAGAAAACACAGGTTTACCCAACTCCTTAAAATCAGATTTGCTTTTTGAAACACAAGTTCCCCAGCTCTTGATTAAATCTTACTTTCTTCTGTCCTTGCTGAAGATTTGGATTACGTATTCTGAAACAAAACTAGACAAATGCTTTATTCACATTTTCCTACCACCTCTCTTCCCATACAAGTGAGGGAACGCTGCCATTATATGCCGTTCTCAAATCTCGGCAACCACCATTTAGCCAAAAAATTTAGTGTTTGACCCCTTCTCCTTAGACATCAGTTAAAAGGTAAATAGACCTGCTACCCTAAATAGTTAGTGACCTGATTTATACCAAGAAAAATCTTAGAGCTTAGCAAGAACTTGTATATTAATGAAGAGACAGGCCTCATTTACATCATATGCATTGGTTACGTTCTTTAGGTGGTTTTCAGTAACCACAAAATAATCTTCTCCACATTTTTACCAGGCACCAAAGTGAGACTGACAGGCCTGCAGCTTCCAAGGTTATCCTCCTTGCCCTTCTTGAAAAGTGGGAAAATGTTAGCCAGCTTCCAGTTCACTGGGACCTCTCCAGATTCCCAAGACTGTTTAAAAATCAAAAGAGGCCTCACGATGACATCAGCCAGTTTTTGAGTATTCTTGGATGAATCCCATCAGGCCCCATAGACTTGTAGGGATCCAGCTGGAGCAGTATATCCTACACAAGTTCTGGGTTGACTGGGGGTTTTTTGCTCTCACTGCCACAGTCCTTCAGCTCAGAGCACTGAGACCCCCTTAGTGTGTCATCAGTGTTGAAGACCGAGGCAAAGAAAGATTTAAACACCTCTGTCTTGTTTATGTCCTTGTCTCTGAGGTGACCATCCTCAGCCTGTAACTGGCTGATGTTGTCTCTGCATTGCCTTTTACTATTAATAATTTAAATAAACTCTTTCTATTGTCCCTCACAGTTCTGGCAACTTCAACCACAACTGAGCTTTGGCCAGATGAATTTTCTCCCTACAATGACAAGCAGCCTCTCTGTATTCCTCCCATGTCACCTGACTTTGCTTCCACTGGACATACACCTTCTTTTTTTGCTTTAGCTCCAAAAGAAGATCCTTGCTCAGCCAAGCTGGCCTTCTGCCTCACCTTCTTGACCTCCAACATTTTGGAATTGCCTGTTTCTGTGTCCTTCAGAGGTGGTGCTTAAAATTGACCAGCACTGATGGACTCCACCTCATGAAATGTTTTCCTAGGAACCTAACCATATAGCTCCTGAAGTCTGCTTTCCTTATGTCCAGAGTTGAAGTTTTACTGGCACTTTTCCTCTTGTCACCAGAGTTTTTAAACTCAATTGCTTCATGGATGCTGTGGCCAAGAAAGCCACTGATGACCAACTAGTCCATAAGACCTGCTCCGTTAAAGAGCAATAAATCAAGGAGAGCATCTTTTCTAGTCAGCAACTTCAGTACCTAAAACATGAAGTTATCATCCAGATGTTTAAGGGATCTTCTGGACACCTGAAGGACAGTGCAGTCATAGGTTACAGCGAGCATGGCTTCATGAGGGAAAAGTACTGTTTGTCAAACCTAATTTCCTTTTATGACAAGGTAACCCACCTAGCTGACCAAGGGAAACAGTTGACACTGTTCTTTTAAATTTCGGTAAAGCTTTTGATCCTGTCTCTCACAGGATCCTTCTGGACAAAATGTCCAGCCCACAGCTGGATAAACACGTCATGAGTGAGCAACTGGCTGATGGGTGAGGCATAAAGCACAAGGGGTTATAGTGAATGGATGACATCAGACTGGTGACCTGTTACAAGTGTGGCTCCACAGGGCTCCATTCCAGGGCTGGTGCTCTTCCACATCTTAATAAATGACTTGGATGCAGGACTCAAAGGTACATCAAGTAAGCTTGCTTTAGACAATAACCTGGGAGGAGCTCTTGGCTCCCTCCAGGGCACGAAGGCCCTGCAGAGAGACCTTGACAAATTAGGGAGATGGGCAATCACCAACCATATGAAGATCAACAAGGGAAAGTGACAGGTTTTGCACCAGGGATGGGACAACCCCAGATGTACTGCCAGGCAGGGAAATAAGGTGCTGGAGAGCAGCCCCATGGGAATGGAGCTGGGAGCCCTGGTTGGTGGCAAGTTGAATATGAATCAGCAGTGCTCTGGCAGCCACAAGGGCCAACCGTGTCCAGGGGGGCATCAGGCAAAGCATCGCCAGCCGGTCAAGGAAGGGGATTGTCCCACTCTACTTTGCACTGGGCTGGCCCCACCTTGAGTCCTGCATGCAGGTTTGGGCTCCACAATATAAAAAGACATTAAGCTATTGGAGAGTGTCCAAAGGAGGACAACAAAAACGGAGAAGGGCCTTGAGGGGAAGCTGTATGAGAAGCAGCTGAAGACAATTGGCCTGTTCAGCCTGGAGGAGACTGATGGGAGACCTCAGTGCAGTCTACAACCTCCTCAGAAGGGGCAGAAGAAGGACAGACAGTGATTTCTCGTCTCCTGTGACCAGTGACAGGATGTAAAGGAATGGCATGCAGCTGTGCTGGGCACTGGAACAGGCTCCCCAGGGAAGCAGTCACAGCATAAAGCTGAGAGAGCTCAAGAAGCGTTTGGACAATACTCTCAGTCACATGGTGTGATTTTTTGGGCTGTCCTGTGCATTATCAAGAGTTGGACTTTAATGATTCTTGGGCTGGGTACCTTCCAGGTACCCAGGATATTCTATGATTCTGCTCTTTGTTTGTAGCTGCAGGTGTATATCCACTGAATGGCCATATCACAGGAATATCTCACGTATACTTAAATTAAACTTGCAGCTAAATTCAGAGGAGCTAATAAAGGCGTGTAATTTTGAGTCTTACAAATTCTTCATAAATCTGTCAAACCCACTGCACATGTCTGTCATGTTATACCAGACAGGACCCAGAGCTAGATCCATTCACATCTGCCCCAAGGTGTCTCTGCTAAAAACAATGAACGTGGCTGTAACGTTGCTGAAGAAAAAGAGCACTGGCACCAACACTAGACCTAAAAGCTCTGTTCTAACACAACTAAAAGCCAAGCATGATCTCTAATGCAGTGCATGAAACAACACAGGCAGATAATTGCCTGTTTCCAGCAGGCCTTAAGGCTCAGAGTTTCCCGCCTGGTCTGTTGCCAATTATGGATATGAAGGCATTCCTTTCAAGAAACATGGATAAGAAGCAAAGTAATTCTTCCCTGGAAGGAAACATTAAGGAGTATGTCTTTCTTCAGTAACATTTACCTTATTGAAATTAGCTTTCTTCTTTAAAGATTAGGAAAAAAAAAAAAGTAGTAAGAAAAACAAGGTACAAAAAAGTAGTTGTTTGTATCTGTAAGAAGAGAGTACATAAGAATTTTTCATATTCTAGAGCAATCTACTTTCTACAACAGTTCTGTATTTTGCAATTTTCAGTGGTACATCTTGCTGAAGCCACCTATTGATCACTTGTGAGCTAAAACCTGAGTACTTAGAGTCCACATGAAAAACAGAAACACATTAACAGTACTCATTATTAAAAAGGTTAAAAATATTTTTTTCAGTTCACTGATTGACATTTGTGCATGGGCAAAAAAATAGCAACTCTGGACAAAGAGTATTACTTCTTTTGGAAGATAAAAAAAGTATATATGAAGAATCTAAACATGTTCATTCTAACTGATGGGAAGAGAACCAAAAAAGAATAGCCCAAAGCAAATGTTTTTTCCACCATGGAACAGCTACTCTACATTGACAGCATTCTTTCTCACCCTGCTTGAAGTTACAGATCTGATTCTTTAGAGTAGAACCATAAAACTCCCAGCAGTAAGTGTTTGACACAATATTACAGCACAGTAGCCAGTGCTATTCTGAGAACTCATCTTCCCTCTTGCAGAATATACAAGAGCATCTCCTCCATTTAATATGGCAAAATGCCCTAAAATTTTATTCCAATAAAAGTATTATTGCCCAGTTTCACAGACACATCTGCCAAGTGTTGGTCTCAAACATACGCTTAGTTATTGCCTCAAGGCATCTGTGGTGGAATCATTAGCTTCAGTTGAATTGAACACATTGGAAAATGCCAGTTTTATGTATTAAACACTGGATTTTAAAACTTGACTGGAACTGGAAAAGGGCCTGCACGATGTTGTCCTTGCTTAGAGCAGGAATTTGGACTAGATGACTTGCTGAGGTTCCCTTCCAGTCTGGCTGATTCTCTGACATAGCTTTTTTGATACTTCTAGAAACTTTAAAAGAAACCAACCCAGGAATTGAATATTTTACCCAAGCTCTTGCAAGTAGTTTAATTCAACATATTCTTGCACTTAGGAAAGTTAAGGACCTTGAAAAAGCCACTTGGAAGTCTGTACAGTACAACATAACACACAAATCAGGACTCCTTTTACATGCCTCTTTGCTGAATTACTTTATAATACAGTGAATTCTCATTTTATTTCATATCCTATACACTAAATTTGCAATTAACAATATTTCAAAATAAACCAGTTCCCAAGTTCACTATACTTTCCATTTCAACACTTATGCATTTAAAATACATGAAAGTTAGATTAATAATAAAGTAGACCTGATTTAAAGTCAGAACTTATAAACAGCAACACCTTTGCATTATTTTGCCATGACTGCTTTCCATAAGTGATAACTACACAATGATTTATAATTAAAATGCAGATCAATTTACAGCATTCACAAAAAACAGATTTGCCACATGAATGTGAAAAGAGCAACAGCCTCTGATATAATTTAAGAGTGACTTTCCACATGCTTGTTTTATTTGCTGAAAACCATCTCTCTCCCTTCCCCCCATATTTAGTGATGAAACCAAGGACTAATTTTAGAATGATCAGAAATCATTTTCAGGCTGAGTCTGAAGGGGAAGAGGGCAAAAATTATACATTTCAGTGGTTCGCTTGCACATAAACAGACTTAACTCTGCTCTGCAAAATATTTAATATAGCAGAGACTTTAAATGAAAGACATCAGTGCTAAATAGCAAGCAGATGATTTTACACAGAACTCTGATCTAACAGAAGAGAAACTCTAGAAAAAGCCAATAGTTTTTTAAGCTTTCCGTACACTTTGAGCACCACTACTACTATACACATTTGTAAGATTATTTTACTTTCATATGAAGTAGCAGTGAAACTAAACCCTGAAGTTATCAGTGGAAAGTCAACTAAAAATGGCACTTACACATGCACACATCAGTTTCCAATTTGCTTTATTCACACACCTTAGTTATTGTAAGCCTTGCAAACAAACTGCAAGACAGTCAAATCTGCATTTGGTGCACTTTTGCCCAAAATCCATTTTTCATTGTTTCTGTCAAAAGCAAAAGATTCCCTTAGTCATCTTCTGCCACACTGCAGCAAAATAAGTAGTCTGTGTACCTGTAAATTATGACATTTAAGTCTACTTAAGTTACTTTTACAATTTCTATTTTACTCACAGTTCATTAACAGTGAAGTTGGAAACATTTTTAAAAGACCAGTAAAGCCATCAGTCCCCCACTTGGAAGTTCTTACAACTTAAGAAAATAAATTCCTTTGAACTGGCTAACAGTCCATATTAAATATCAGATGTGATGCTTATAAAACAGATATTAACAACTCATATCCATATCAGTTAGTGAACTGGTGAAAGATAAATCGTCACTGCAATCACATTTGAAATCTGATCCCCTTTTATGACTGCATATGATGTATTCAATTTGTGTCTATCACTTTTAAAGAGTACTTTTTTAATTACACTTCGGAAACTATATCCCCATTTTTAAAACAAGTTGGTTTACAGTGTAAGCAGAATCCACTGAGTGGATTCTTCGAAGTTCATTTTCTAAGCCATTTTAAACAACTAGGCTAGCAAATCAATCATGACCACTGTGTTAGATCCAGACCTGGGCAGATTAAGAAATGTTTTGAAGCAGTGTTGAGTAAATAATTTTGGTAAGCTGTAAAACTGCCACATGCAAGGTATACTGTACTATAACTGCACCAAATCCTTTATAAAAACCTTGCATTCCTTCTTCCCGTTTTATAGTATTTATGCAGTCTTTCATTCCCTCATACTGAGTATTGATTGGAAGCACTTCATAGCCAAGGTCTGTATTGTCAATTATTGTGCGTGTCCCTTGAATATGAAGGCGGTGTAAAACTGTTTCCAGTGGGTAAAGCATGACATCAGCACAGAGGCTAGCAGCAAAGCTAGCAATCAGTTCTGGAAAATAAGCATCCAGCATGCTCTGCACAGAAGTGGAGCTCTCAGTTGGAAGGTTGTGGGAATTACCCCTTTTTAGAACAAACAAAACAAGCTTCTGGACGATGGAACTGATGACGTAGTGAAGAACTCCATGTAAAACAGTCGGGAAAGTCAGGACCATCAGAGGGAGTAGGCGCTTGCTATGGGGCACTCCCAGGCCTACAACTCTGCCAATTCCTTCCTTCACGCAGTCCAGTATGCCAGGATTATCTCGAATTATTTCACTCTACAAGCACAAAGAAGTAGTTACAACTCGTGCTGACCACTTCAGAACCATCCTGACATCCACTCTGACACTTCATCACTGATGAACGTTTTTAATAAAAGAGTTAAACATTTGCATGCTACGTGTCCACACAGCTGTATAAATAAAAGTCCTTTGCTATAACACTCTCGAGAGCATTCAATTAATTCATCCTTTTAAAATGAACCCATCTTGAAGAGGCTTTTTTTTAATGTATACTGCAGTTGTGTTTCTACCAAAGAAACTCAACCTTCAGCTGACTACTGAAAGCATCAGTCTGCAAAAAGGTCATGAACTTAGAATGTCTATTTCTGGAGCAAAATGCAAGAAAGTATTATCTAATTCAAAATTTCTTGTCTTTAAGGACTATGACTACAATCTCTGAATTTGAATGTACATAATAAGGACTTCTATATCTAGAGTTGAAAGGTCATTTTTCATAGGAATTTAATAGGCTCAGCTTTGCATGTTTCCATTGCATTATATGCCTTGAAAACAGTATTCTTTCCCCATGCTGTCTGTTAGTAAAGAGATAATTATTTTGTTCATACAGCTAAAATAAAAATCACTTGATAATTATTTACTCTGTTACATTCCACCTATGAGGGTAGGATTAAGCTACAAACACTGTTTTCCCTTGTAATGCTTATACAAACTCCAGTATTTTATCATCTGGTTTACATCTGAAATTCAAGATTTGGGTGCTGTCCTGAGCGCCCAAGTCTCTGAGTCCATGTGGACTGTGTTCTGACCTCATGCTAGGATAGACCAGAATATTCCTCACCATTCTGAGGAAGGACTAAACAGCCTGCAAATCCTTCACGGTCACTAATGGACAAGAGAGAAACTAATTCAAAAACCTGAGAACATACCATTTTTTCAGACTCTAAATACAAATTAAGCATCACAACCTCTCCTGACTCCTTCTCGATATTGCTGGTCATTGCACTTCAAAACTGTTCTTGCTTTAGTCAAATAACGCCACCATGAGGTTTCAGGTGTTAATGACAAAAGGAGTAATGTAGCAGCCCTGAATGTCTACCATTTACAGCTATTTTATAAAATGTATTTACTTGGAGAAGCATCAAATACTGTTGAACATTATGGCTTATCAGAATTAAGACAATCAAAGTCAATATAAACCTACTAGTAGCAAACCCCACAATCTTTACAGCTTTTCTGATTTGTTACTGGTAATTGTCCTCTTGCAGCACAGGGTATAATGTAAAACTGGCCAGCCAAGTTGCTCTCCTCCACTAATTAGTACGGCTTTAATAAAATCTCCATAAATGCTATAACTACCTCAGATGTCATTTGAATTTTCATAACAAATCCTTTACAGAGATGATCACCTGTCTAAAAGGCTGGAAGAGATGCTCTTTTGGCTTTTTGACTGTTTTCCTATTAAGCTGCTTTCTAGCAAAGAAACTTTATACTTACTTTGCAAACGGAAGACATGCTCTAAATCATGTTCTCTTTTACCATTTATTGGTAAATATTTACCCATGTTCAACAACACAGGTAAAGTAACATCCTTTCAAACAAAAATACAAGCAGTAAGACATGTAACATTCCATTCTGTGGCCTGCTATGAACTCAAGGAACACTGAAGTGTTCTGCCACTGTTTCTAGTTCCAGAATTATGGCATGTTCAGGGTAGAGCCATTCCCCAGTAATTAAAGGAATCTGAGTTCCACCTTTCCATTATGAAGACAGCTAAGTATCCCAAGTCTTCCACAAACTCAGAGATCCCTCAGGCTGTATTTTTAAAGTAATTCAAGAGGAGACAGGGTTTCCTAAATACAGGGCAACTTTAAAGAAAGCAAGTTTGTTGCTGGGAGTCTGCCTATGCCTCTCCCTGCATAGACATTTAATCTCACCTGTCCTGTTAATCCATAATGTAGTCAACTCAGACAGAACAGCTTTCCTAGGACCTTCTGGCTCATTTAAGCTTGGATCCTCTGCACAGAGCAGAATCATAGAATCAGATGAGTCGGAAAGGACGTCTGAGATCAAGTCCAACCCATCATCCACTACTAGACCATGGCACTAAGTGCCACATCCAGTCTCTTCTTAAATACCTCCAGGGATGGAGAATCCACCACCTCCCTGGGCAGCCCATTCCAGTGCCTGACCACTCTCTCTGCAAAGAATTTCTTCCTAATATCTAACCTAAACCTCCCCTGGCAGAGCTTGAGACCGTGCCCTCTTGTCTTACTGCTGGTTGCCTGGGAGAAGAGACCAACCCCCACTGGCTACAGCCTCCTTTGAGGAGTTGTAGAGAGTGATGAGGTCTCCCCTGAGCCTTCTCTTCTCCAGGCCAAACAGCCCCAGCTCCCTCAGCCTCTTCTCTTAGGGTTTCTGCTCCAGTCCCTTCACCAGCCTGGTAGCTCTTCTCTGGACCTGCTCCAGCACCTCAATGTCCTTCCTGAACTGAGGGGCCCAGAACGGGACACAGCACTCCAGGTGTGGTCTCACCAGCACTGAGTACAGGGGAAGAATCACTTCCCTCATCCTGCTGGTCACACTGTTCCTGATAC
>VYXB01008661.1:41567-60004 GCA_013397135.1 Pachyramphus minor | reverse complement strand
AGGTGGGTCACCTGATCATAGAAGGAGATCAGGTTGGTCAGACAGGACCTGCCTTTCCTAAACCCGTGCTGGCTGGGTCTGATCCCTAGTCCATCCTGTAGGTGCTCTGTGATTGCCCAGCACTGAGGTCAGGCTGACAGGCCTGTAGTTTCCCAGGTCCTCCTTCCGGCCCTTTGTGGATCAGCATGACATTTGCCAACTTCCAACCATCTGGGGCCTCCCCAGTGAGCTAGGATTGTTGGTAAAATCCTGCCCCTTCAGAGTCCATGCTTGTAAAGTACCTGCTGAAACTAAGAAACTGTAGAAGTCAGACTTCTCCACAGAAAAAGCACCATTTTGGAGACATACCCCAGCAAATCAGTCTTGACAGAACTTATAACTTGTTGATGTCATGAATGTAAATTATTTTTAAGACTGAATGACACAAGAGTGACTGTCCTGCACCCTTGCACGAGAGCTTACTTTACAGAGAGAGTTTTGCTAGCTGCACAAATATACTATTGTTAATTAAGAGCAACTCATTATACAGATATCTCTGGCAGAATTACCCTGGACCACTTGTGCACAGCTAAACCCTGCCTCTTCTCCAGAAAAAGCTGCAACACCTCCCTGAAAGGCAGTCTGCAATACACTGCTATAGTTTACTCCGTATGCAGCTACAGAACAAGATAAGCTGTATCCTAAGTGACAGGTCCAGATACTAATTTTCATGGCTAAGGAAGAACTAGATGAAAACTTAAAAGTGGATTAAATAAAAGCGGTCCTGAAAGAGTAGTGTTCAGTATTTCATCAAGAAAACTCACTGAATTACTAGAAAAGCTTCATAGTTGTTATAGAGTACTGGAGGGGAGTAGGAGGTCACTGCAACAACTTGCTTATAAAGTCTTAAAAACTTCATGATCAAAACTCCTAGAACATATTAGTGTAACCTCCTTATTTCATACACAATATATTCTAACTATCAATGTCTTTTCTAATTCTAGATTAAAAGTTAAGATAGTACCCTAACATACACTTCACAGGAAACATTTTTTATCTCAGTTCAGAAATCATAACAGCCTCAACTAAAACAAATGCAATTACTTCAACAAACTTGAATTCAAAGCCAAAGATTTACTTCTCTGTATAATCTAATCTATAATTATCTATAAGTATCTTGTTAATTATTGTAAATATACGTAAATTACCTGTACAGTTTCAATCAGGCTCGCAGAATAAAAAGGCATTGCTATCACATGTGTTAAACTGTAGAAATTAACAAGATAACAATTAAGGTCATGACAATTATTCTAATTTCAGCCAAACAGGCACATGAAAGTTGATAAAATTAGCAACCAAATGATTCCTCAGGGCCAGTTAACAAAGCATGACTCAATTACCAAAACACTCATCAGTAAGTTGAGATAAACTTTGGTCAGAAGTTCTGCTAAATTCTAGTTCCACGTGACCAGACTGATTCAGGTCTAGAAGAATCTAACCTTTTAAATCAGTCGAGTTGAAGACAGACACAGGGATCTGTGAAAATGGTGTATGCAATCCAGATTGTTCAAAAAAATCAATTTGAAAATTACATTAGCATGCTGTCAAGTAACCATAGCTGCAGACTAAACTAATATCTGTTTAGTAGTTTTATTAATGTTTAGATAGTGAGACAGAAGGTAGTAACCTGCTATACTTACCCTTTGAGTAAAAGGTGTCCACCCATCTGCTTGAAGTTCCATTTATGTGAAAGTTCCCTAAAAAGAAAAGTATTTACCACAATATGAATAAGAACATGTAATTTTCAAGCATTTCTCCCATGGGTGTCAATATCCAGTTTTCATACTGGCGTTCTACTATTGGTTTATGCTGCAGGATTTCTCATATTGGAAAGACAGAGCAAAACATTTAATAAATCATGATTAACTTCTAGAAGTTATTCAGGCCTGTCAGACATTCAATCAAAAAAGGTTTCAGCTATTAACTAACAAGCTATATCTAGCTCTCACAGCAACAGGCTTTAGTCTTTTGCATTTAGTTTGCATTCTTATACACTAACCCTTCAAGCAATTTTCAAGGAATACCCTGTTGTTTCTTTCCTGAAAATTTCAATCACATTCTGACACAGTTAGACAAGAACAAATCAAGTACAAGAGATCAATCTAGAAGCAGCATAGTAATTCTGTAGAGATGCACTCAAACTTTTTGACTTATGACCAGTCTATACCACATCCTGATAAAATAAAACCTAACACAAAGGTGACATGAAAACCATTCCCTTAAAGCAGTATCTTTACATACTTCAAAATATGAACAGCTAATGTTTATATTCCACTTGACAGAAAGTGTAAACCCACCTAGCTCAAGAAAACACTCAAATACCACATGTACTTACCATGCATATGGTAAATACTCCAGCTATGAGGTAAAGATACTTCTGTCTCAAGTATTGGGCACACTAGACTTTGCATTTTTAATAACAAGGTATAAAGCATTCATCTTCCATTCTTGTCCAGGAATTGCACTCAGCCACTGCCTGTAGTCACGACAATTCTATTCCAAGAAAGGCAACTCTTTACTCTTTCTCAAGAATTTTGTGCTACAGTAGCTACCACTTTCCTAAACACAGAGGTCAGTCACTACATAGTAACAGAAGATTATATTTGCCATTATATATTTCAGACACTTGGATCATATCCATACCCATAATACTTAAATGATGTGGAAAATTAAACCACCCAAACTAAGGTGTGAAAGCTTAACCTGTCAGTCTACTCAGTATAACTGTCCCTGCAGCGGAAGAACAATTACAGAACGCGTTTATCTAGTACAGAAGCACATTCAAATGTCCACATCCATTTCTGGGCCCCCCTCCTAAAACAGGGGTATTCTTTTATGATGCCATGATATAAAATTGGAATTGACATTTCACTTCCCTGTGTCCTCTGGAGCCTGATAATGTGGTTAAATAACATTTTAAACCAGATTTGCTGGCACCACTGCTCTAAGAAATAACCTTCACCTCCACATGACAGCCCAAACATGCCACCACTAAAGAGGAAGAGAGAGCACTCAGTAGACAATTAGTGTGGGGTGGTGCATGAACGAGACAACCATTTTAACCAGATCACTTCCCCAATGCAGTTCCTTTCCTGCTGTTCACATACTGTGTTGGCACAAAGATAAGAGTAGCACTGAGGAAGGAATAAGTTGGCTCCAGAAGAAAGATTTGCTTCTTTTGGCAGCACCACCAGCTTACTTTTCAAACTGATGAACAACTGGCCCACAAGAAGAAAATTGCAACTCTCATTTAGCAGAAATCAGAACTATGGAAATATAAACAATCTATCACATCTCGTGAACTTAGGCGTTCCCTACAGTTGTATTTAAAAACTAGAACAAGCCACATCCGGAGGAAAGTGTATGCCTGGGAATTTCAGTTATAGATGAGACAGAGCTGACCAAAAACCTTAAATATGCACTCCATTCAATTTAAGTAGTAATGCTTTTATTAATGCTTTTGAGCCTGCAAAGACCTACTTTTATTAGTATGGACGCATTCATCATAAGAGTAGTTCAATTCAGTCTACCTACAGTTCTTGTCTTTACAACCAGGTTAGTTTCCATGTCCCTTAAATGCTTGGTCTCTGTCCACACATTCAAAATAGGCACTTGTCTCTTCTGAAACATAACATGATTCTCAAGCTCACTGCTCCACTCAGAATTAAACCATAAACCCAACTACCCAATTATTTTCCAAGACAGGTCTTCATCATTCGTCCAGTCATCATTCACACCAGTAAGCAGACACACCAAACATACAAAGTTTCCAGAAAGGGCCTCCCATTATTTATGGATTACAAAATTGCCTCTGCCAAGACAACCACACCCTGCTTGGAAACACTTATTCAATATTCCCATAGAGTAACATGTTTCAGCCAGCCTTCTAAAACTTTGAATATAGGTCAATAATTGATAATAAATTTGTGAAGCAGTAAAAATCCCATTAAATACCTCGGCAAAGGTGTAAATTCACTGATGATGCCTTCTGTTCCCAGGGTTATGCCCTGAACAATGAAAGTGCTGCCCATTCCTTTCCAGAGAGCTCTTGGACCCTGTGTTTTGAAATATGCAACAATCTTACTAATCTTACTAATTATTTTAAAATTTCAGCAAATTCATGCCATGCAAAGCTGCAATTCTACCGCTTAACTTTATCATCAAATTCAGGTGATAAAATACATTTCAATGCTAGAAAAACATTTATTTTTCAGTAATTTCAAAGAGTTGTCAACGATTTTGGAGGTGTCTCTCTCACTGTTAATACTTGGTACTATAAACTTAACACCATTTTCTATGGACAACAATGACCTTGACATGTTAAAAATCCATAAGAAATTCAGAAAGTCTTCTCTTACTGCCTTCTGATCTGAGTTTCAAGATTGTCATTTCCATGCAGAACTGGAAATTAATTCCGTATTATCACTGAAAGTAATGCTTAGGTATTATTATTATCCACATAAAGATTAACGATCTTTTAGAACACCAGTGAAGAAAAATTAAGTTCCAGGGACCTATTTTTTTCTAATATCTATGAATCTTCCCCACTAAGTACTACACTTCTTAAAAAAAATGACTTACCATGACCTTCTTGAAACATTTCTCCAAATAACAAACCCTTATAATGGACATGATTTTAAACAACAAATACATAGAGTTACAGATTTCAATGTACACTGCTCAGATACAGCCTATCACCAAATACTGACCTGTGTCTTATTGATGCAGTACATAATATTGACAATAGTAAATGGAGTGAGATGGTAATTCCGAGCATGATAATTAACCTGTTAAAAATAGAAATAGTAGCAGTTTTAGTAACACACATGTAGATGGTACAATTCTGAAGAATAAAAGCATTTCCAACGTAAGAACTTTATCTCTGTAAAGGTCAGTAAAAAATATGAATGAATTCTCCCTGAAATTTAGGGAAACAGGCAGAACTTTTAAGAATTTGTATGCTGAAAACGCAAACAACAAAGTGAAACTATTAAACAAAGTATTCTGCTTGTAATTGGGGGATCTGGAAGTTGCTCTGCAGACTCCAGAACACTTGGTGTAATTCACTTTCCACTGCCCAAAAGTGACTAAGGATTTTCAAGATGAGCTTGAAAAATGACTGTGAGCTTGAAAATGACTAAGGATTTTTCTCAGAATGGAAAACATGTATTCTACAAATAAAAACATGTTAATGTAGCAGTGCATCCCTAAAAATTGTGACACATTTCTCTATTTTCATAACTGTATGAAAGTATGCAGTATAAGGAGTATACCATAGTATACACAGGAGCTCTGACTAGAAGAGGTAACATAAAAGACATACCTGACACTGACGACGTAGAACGATGCAGGGATGTGCCAACACATTTTCTGTAAATAGGCTTTCAAAGAAAATTGTATTTAATGCATGAGAAGCCACTCTAAATTTCTTAGAAAGAAAAGGCTTGTTATTTTTCTCTAACAACATTAGATCAGTACTTGGAAAAACTGTGTATTATCTAGTGAACTAATGGGGCATTTTTGATGGCTGCCTGATATCCTACCAATACTACAAAAGGAACAAGTTACAAAAAGATGGGACACTCATGTTCAGTACGAAAAGCCCCATACATAGGTAGAATGAATGTATTTTTAAAGGTAAAATAACAAACCAAATTTCTTAAGCTCTCCCTCCTCAAAGCATCAGAGAACAAAACAGGCCAGAGCCACAATTATAAAAGGATTAGTGTTCATTCTGCTTACCATATTATTAATCAAGACTCTCCTTACCAGGGCTAGAGGACTGGTAATAAAAGCTGACTATTTTTTCATCAAAAACACTACTACCCAAAACTAACTCTTCCACCACTCCCAGAAGCTGTACTTCAACTACAACTTAATAGAAAGTTCTCTCACTTTCAAAGTAGGATTCCTGGTTGCAGCCATGCAGAGAAACTATTAATTCCATCTCAGATTGCCTGAGTGATCAGATTACTTACCTGTATGTTGTTCAAATCTCGGATATGGATTAGAAAAGCAAAACATCCAGGATTCTTCGAAATATCCCAAGTAACAGCTATAAGATCATATGGGGTAAGTTTCCTAACTCCAGACAAACAAGTACTAATTGGTACAGAAAAGCACTGACCCTGCAGTTTCATAACTATTAAGCTACTTAATAGTTTGCGTAGACCAAAAGAGGTGAAACCTTCCCTGTACTTCAGCTAGTATCTACTTAGCCTTCCCTGTTGGCAACTCAAAGCTGCATGTCCATTTTAGTCCTAGTGAGCATGGTGCTCAAAATGTGGAAAACTGTCATACTTAATTAAATCAAAGCCTGCAGTTCACAACATATTTCTGCTCCTGAATGAGATCAACATGTTCCTGCCCCATGGCTCCATTCCTCTGCTGGTAGCATCCTGAGGTCTCCCGCTAGATAAGATTGGAAAGAAATCAAACTTCTCTTTGCACGTTTGGAGGGATTAGTTCTTCCTCTTCCACTCCATCATCTCTATTTTAACAAATTAAAAGCTCATCAAGGGGCCTGAATGAGCAAGCTGAGCCACTGCAAGGAAAGCAATGGGAGTAGAGGGATAAAGCAGTTTCATGGAAGGGGATAATCCAATTTAAGCAACTCATTACTTGCCAAAAATGGTCATTCCTAGTCCTCCCTCCTTATCCCTGGTCTGCTGGTTTTCATAGCTAGTCAACTCCCAGGTATATCAACCTAACTGAAATCAGAAGAAAATAATCCACCCGTTTCATTGACTCTTGTTTTAGTGAGTCAAACTGGTTAAAGAGGTTTTGATGGGCCTCAAGGGTCATAACTAAGGGACAGGAGCAGGACAGGTTGGTGAAAAAGTGAAACAAAAAGGTCCTCCTCTTCAAGTAAAAGTATACTATATGAACCTGAACTGACATAGCTTCATATGTTGGTCTAGAACTGAGTAAGTGGCAGAAGTATTCTCATATTCTGAAGAGAGAAGCACTTTTCTCTGAGAATTATCACATTCAGGTAAACAAGGAGTTAAACCTTTTTTAATTCTAATTAATTCCAACTCCCTCCCTTTCACAAATTGCATTAGTACTTTCACCAAGGAAAACCTAATCAGGTGAGTATGACTCAGCAGGCATCCTAAAAAAAAAAAAAATTAACCTCTGAAAATGTTGTTAAATATCTTAAAGTCCACCATTTTCTCAAAAATATTATCAGTGATCAGTGTCACCATAATAAAAAATAAAATGGCTATCAGACTACTTGGCCAGATGAACATGATGATCCCATGATACTTTGATAAGATACTTGAAGACATTTTCACCTTCTTAGGAAATATTTGCATTACCTAAAAGTAGTAATTAAAGTGGCAGATGTGAAAAAAGTTCTCTGAGGTTGGTCTCAGATTGGTCAGACAGGGTGCAAATGTCCTGGGCACAACTACTGAATAACTATTTCTTGCATTCATTGGTGATTTAGTATTTTTGAGCAACAGTTAAAGAGAACAGAAAACTAAATGGATTTTGGGTAGTGGCTTTCTAAAGGTATTTCAACTGGTGAAGTCTACTGGCACAAAAACATAACACAAAAGTGTATGTAAGGTTTTTTGTAAGACAAATAAGAGTTTTACTACTTCACTGTCAGTGAATACAACTCTTACCTTGCAAGGCCAATTCCAAAGCCTGCAAATCTGTTCAACTGCTCTGGGAAAAAAAAAAAAATACAGCTGTGATAATCATAAAACAGGAGAAAATGCCACGCACAGGATCTGAAAAACTAATTTTATTCTGTACTTGTTTCAGAAAATTACAAGCACTAAACCACAACATTTATGGCAGCTCGGCAACAGAGAATATAAAAAATTATTTCCCCAGGGATATTTGCACTTTGGACTGCCTTTGAGTTTGTACATGGTTTTATACATAAAATTATGCTTGTCTCACAGGGAAAAAAAGAGAAAGAGAGCAGTAAAACAGTTAAAAAAAAAAAGGCAGTAAAACTGCTCACTTTCAGAGAATATTTAAAAAAAAATTCTAACTCAAACCAATTGTTTAAAAAGTTAACATAACTGGCAGTTTACAGTAATTCTGAGACATACATTTAGATATCTGAGGTGAAAATAATGCTAAAAACAAAAGAGTAAAAAGGAGACAATCTGCAAAAAGTAACACAAAAAAAGTCATGGATGAAGTAACAAACATCAACACAATGCAAATTTTCAAGCCAGTTGTTTATCTCCACAAATAATTTTCTCCTTTGCAAAACTCTAGTTACCGGAGAACTGTTAAAATTGCAACAAGAGCAATGAGTTCATCTGTTGTCTGCTACCAGGCAGACATTTGCACATTGGGAATTACCACAAGAGATTTTAAAGAGAGCATAAGAACTGTAAAAGCAACTGAAAATTGATGTTCAGCCCTACAATTTTCAGGGTGCAAGCAGCACGAAAGCATGGATAAAGCCAGTAACTTCAGTGAAGCTTCACAGAGATGTGGCAGCCCTCCCGAGAGGAATGGTTAGACTCTCTCCATCTGCAGCAGCTGCATTCAGTGATTACAGTCACTCCTTATCAGTTCCCCAAAATGCAGAATGAACATAGTCTTCATGAGGAGACAAGAGGAAAAAAAAAAGGCAGCATCCAAGTACATCAGAATACTTAAAACAGTGCTTTAACAAGTGCTTGCATGAATGAAACGTCCACTTAAGGGTTATACTCATTGTACGACCTGAATAAATTACACTACAGGTTACAAAAAAACTTGCCTACTAACGTAACTCAATTTCAGATAAATTAGTATTTCATTAAACTTTGATACTCAAGTATCCTTTTAATTAAAGGGGACAACGTCCAGTAGCCCTGATACAGTTTTTCTTAATTCACCTCCATTTCACCAAGACCTAAAATGATTCTTCGGTTCTGAGGGTTTCTGCTGGAATAGACTTGAATGCAGTTGCTTCCTTAAATCCTGCCAGTCCCACAGTTCCTTGGCTATCAAGGATGCAGGGTGGTTTATATCATCAGCTCATTCTCAGCCTAACAAACTGCAGGAACACAGCCTGAAACACTAACACTGCCTGAAAGAAACACCCGAGGCCCTGAGGCACTTCCTGCCTTCACAGAAGGCGGAGTATTCCTGCAGAATATTGTTTACATGGGCTCAACTGGGAGCTGCGGCGGGGGCGCGTCCTGCCACTCCCCAAAACCACCACTGGCACGGGAATTACGTGGTGCTGGGGCGCAACAAGAGATCGTTCTCCTTCTTCTAAGTGACTTTTATTCCCCTTGTGCACCGCCAGCACATAGGAGCGCACAGACCGGGGTCGCCGCCCGCCCGCCCTCGCCCGGCTCACGGGGGGCCGGAGCTCAGTCCGACCGGGCCCCCCTCTTACCGGCGCCAGGGCCGCCCGCCCCGAGGTTGGGCTCCTCATTGGGGCCAGCGCCGCCCAGGGGAGTCCCGGCCCCGTACGGCGGTGTCTTCTCGCCCCAGTGCAGGTTGCGGCTGCCGGGGATGTCGGGCGGGGTGGTCACCCAGTGGCCCAGCTCCGACCCGCTGAAGGGCCTGGCGCCCGGGCCCGGCTCCTCGCGGCCGCCCCCGCGGTAGCCCAGGCCGTCGAAGCCGTCGGGGCGCCGCGGGTGCATGGCTGGGGGGTGGCTGAGGTGGGCCGGGGAGGGACCGGGAGGCAACCGCGAGGGAACCGGGACGGGAGCGGGAGGGGGGCGTGCTCGGGGCCAGCACCCGACCCGGACCCGCCGCGCCGACTGGCACTTCCGGCCGCGCTGAGGCCGAGCTCGTGACCTCCGGGGGCGGGGCCGGCGGCGCTGGGCCAGTAGCGACGCTCCGCTTGCCCGTCTCTGGGCGGGGCGCCCGGCCCGGAGTGTGGGTGGGCGAGGGCGCCCCCTGGCGGTGCGGCTGGCTCTCCGGGAATGTGGGGAGTCCTGTGCCAGCACTGGAGAGTCCTGTGCCAGCACCGTTCCCGGCCTTCCCCCTGCCGAGCGCTCTCCGTGTGGAATCCGTGAGAAAGAACAGGATGTGGCCGCAGAAGGGAGGGCCGTGCCACAAGATAGAACAGCTCTTTCCCTGGGACAAACATCCTCGTTGCCATTCTATGGATGCAAGCAACGCAGTACGGTGGACACACAGGAATAAGGTGGAGAAGTGGGCATGGGCTGGAGAAGGTGATAAAGATTATCCAAAAGCCCTGTGACCCATTTTCAGAAACGTCTGAAAGAGCAACCTGCACACGATAAGTTATTTGCATGGAAAGCAAAGAACCCATCTTCGGGGTGGGGAAACATCCATGAGAAGGTATCCACCAAGCAGGACCGTGGGTATCCCATCGTTCAGACCAAAACAGCTGGATTTTATCAAGCACATAGGTAAACCCTGAGGCAGAAGTCAAAAAAAAAGCAGCCTGGGGTTTCCAGTGTCTGCTGGCAGTCTGGACTTGGATCTGTTACATCCTTCGGCTGTCCTTCTCCGTGACTCCCTGAATGACCCAAAGGAAGCTGAATGGTGCCCCAGATGCCTGGGTCTCTCCCTCACACTGAGACCTGACATCGAGCATGTCTGTGCTGTTGTCGGTTGGTGCTTGCTCACAAATGCCCATCAAGGGTGATCTGGGCAACAGAGACAAGTTTGAAAGTTAAGTGGGTCTTTCAGGGTTTGTTTCTCCACACAGCTGACTCTGAGGTGGGGTGAGTGGATAATCATTTGCTGCGATGCAGTAACAGCTCCACTTCAGCCTTCTGTTGTCCACGAGGTGACTGCTCACTTTTATATTAAACCTGTTTCTGCTGATACCTTTGCCATGATTCTTAAAGTGACCTTAAAACATACACTCGTTCACCATAGTACAGTAAGAAAAATGAAATCAGGGGAAAATAAAATGAAATTTTTTAGGGTAGCATACCTGCATTTTGTCATCAACATATCAGAATTCACCTTGTGTTTGAAGACATGCCTACACACACACACATGAATCAATACATAGGCACAGCAGTATCATAGAGTAAGATGAGTCGGAAAGGACCTCTGAGATCATCAAATCCAACCCTTGATCCACTACCACTGCAGTTACTAGACCATGGCACTAAGTGCTACATCCAGTCTCTTCTTAAATACCTCCAGGGATGGGGAATCCACCACCTCCCTGGACAGCCCATTCCAGTGCCTGACCACCCTCTCTGTAAAGAATTTTCTGCTAAGTAGGTATCTGTTGTTGCCAATATGGGCTCAGGATCCATGTGGTCTGACCAGCACCACCGTGTGACACACTTATGAAACACTGTGGTGTCACACACCTGTGTATTAACACTGTGCTTGCCAAGAGGGGACACAGCTTCTGGGGTTTGCACTGACCGCATGAGCTGCTGACCTCAACCCAAATCATTCTGTTTGCAGTTTTTTCAGTGTCACCCTGTTTCATGTCCACTTTATTGAAACACAAATCCGGCTGTCAATTGGCCCCCAGAGCACCAGTCCAGGGAGTTGCTGGGAACTGGACTGAAGATCTGGTAATTTTAGTTGGTTTTGGAAGGACTGCTTCTGTCATTATGGGTATCCTGCTGGTCTTTGAACTCTTGTTATTGTTAAAATCTCACCAAGGGTAAGACTAATCTGTCTTCCTTGCCGAGGGTGAGGAGAAATACAGAAGGAAAGCAAGCTGTATGTGTCATCAATGAGGTAATGCCACAGAGTTTTTGAAGTTTAAGGGCTGATGTCAGTTGAGGCTCTGAGAAACAGATAGGAAAACTGTACCTGGAAATGCTGTTAGGCAAGCTTCTTACTAGATTATCCATCTATTAGAGAACAGGATACGTACACTCTCCTGCATATCTGTCCATTTGGAGTATGCCATCAACTATCCAAGAATAGTAAATAATAGTGATAACAGCAAGTAGTGCAAGAAAATAGCAGCATGACAGAAAGGAGGCTGTGGTTGATGACAGAGCAAAGGGCAGAGTCGAACTTACCTGTGACAAGGTAATGAATCTGTTTTGTTTCAATCTGAAATGTCTGATGCCATTTTCAGTTTCTTGGGATATCTATTTTCAAAACAAATCCAGCCCTCTTGTTTTGTAGGCTTTTTGGCCTGACACCAGCAGCTAATCAGGTGAAAATAAAGATGACTACTGGCATACTCCTTGGTACCATTAACTCCCCAAAAAGTCATGTGTTCTGTCACTGCTTCCAGGGGGCACTGTAAGGCATAGTGCAAATGCTCAAATATGGACATGAAGTGCTAAGCATAGGTATGTAGAGTTAAATTCTGACAGTTTGAGTGCTTTGGCTGTCCCAGAGCATCCTGCTGGGCTCATCAGTTCAGAAGGACACAGGTACTGCTGTAGGCCTATTGTTACATCTGCTCCTGTAGGTGGTTTGGCTATGCAAAGGTGTCCAAAGTCCAATGCCACCTTGGTCCTTGGCATTGCTGAAGTTTCCTTGCTCTGACACAGTTCCTGGGTTTTCATCATCATTTATCCTTGTGTGGGATGAACAGAAGAGATCCTGGGGCAAGGAGAACACTCAGAACCTCACAAAGATACTAGGGTGTGGAAGTTGGTACACTTCCAATAGCACTGGCAGGGATATTTCAGAACATTATTTCCACTTGCTAGCATGTTCTTGTGGCAGTGCTGAGGACAGACACGGGTCCTCTTCCAAGGACCTCACAATCTGTGAAAACAAGTGACAGATGGACAGTAAGTATGCCAATAGAGTTGCCGAGAGGAATGAAGTACCTTAGGAAATCCTCTGTTCCATGTTATTTATGGAAGTAATTTATTCATATTTTTTATATTAATTCTTTTAGTTTTGATACAGTGCTTAGTGTTTTATAGCTATCCTTGCTAGCTATCCTATAGCTAATCTTAACTAGCTATCTTTGCAGGCTGTCAAATGTGATCACCTACCTGTTAGGAACTTGAAAGCTGGCAGAAAGATTAAGCCTTCTCCAAGTCTCACAAAGAGACAATAAAAGATTTCCAGTAAGGTTAAAAGAAAAAACTTCATTTCTCTCTGGCCTGCTTTCAGGATCAAAATGTGCACAGGTTTTTGCAGTAGCTGTCTCTATTTATCTTGTGCTTTACTTTCTTAAGCATAGAATTGAATCAGATACTTAAATTACATATGCGTTTCCTTTTTACAGACCAGAGTTACCAAATCAGATTCTGATCTTGCGCAGCTACAGGTGCCCAGGATCACTCCATGCCCTGTGAGCTTTGGTGGCCATTACACAAAATTTTGTCTGCTTCTTCTCTTCAGCGTCCTACACTAGCTAGGTGCTTCAGAGCTGGGATACTGGCTGCTCCTCAGAGTAAGCCCTTCCCAGAGGATTACCTTGACCTGGGGTAATTTTGTACACAGCCTTGATCTCTTCCTGCTCACTGCATGTCACTGGTGCAGAGTCCACATTGTTCCTGTACCACACACACCTACCACAACCCCCACTTTCTCCAGTCCCCAACCCTACCCCATTTCCTGTAGCCATTCCCTACCCTTGCCATGGAGAGGGTTCCTACCTGTTCCTATCTGCCATTGTGCCCTCTCACAGCACAGCCAACACCTAAGCTAAAACCAACCAACCAACCAAAACCAAACAAAACCCCCAAATCCTAAAAACAATTCAGAGCAATCTTGGTCATACTGTGGTTAACAGGATTGGTTTCCTCAGTTTGTGCAGAAGGGATGCTGATGGCTCATAGCCATCACATGCAAAATTCCCAGTTCTCCATCTGCAATTTCTAACACAGCCCTTTTCCACCTGTGCAACCCTTCTGCTCTGGTCTCTTTATTCAAGCAATCTGAGTCTATTTAGAAAAACCCTGAAAGTAGGATACAGACAAGAAGGGTGTCAAACTATGTGAGGGTGTCCAGAGGAGGGTGACTATGAAGGTAAAAGATCTCAAGGGCCAGACTTCCAAGGAGCAGCTGAGACCGCTTTGCTTGTTCAATTTGGAAAAGAGCAGCTTGAGGGGTAACCCCACTGTTTCCTCAAGGAGGGCAGCAGATGGGGAAGTTCAGCTTGGACATTAGGAAAAGGTTCTTCACTGAGAATGTGGTTGGGCACTGAAACAGGCTCACCAGGGAAGTGGTCATGGCATTGAGCCTGGCCTAGTTCAGAAAGCATCTGGGTGATATTCTTAGTCATATGGATTAGTTTTAGGTAGTCTTGGAAGGAGCAAAGTGCCAAATTTACTGATCCTTATGGGTCTCTTCCAATTTGCAATATCTTATGATTATATGATGACAAAGTACAAAGCAATTATTAACTAATATGCAGGTTCTAGGTGAAGCATTAATATGTTCGCCACCATGAACAGGTCTGAAATGCTCTGTGAAAACTAAACTTCTTGGGTGCAGGAGCTTGGCCTGTCCGTTGGGAGGAAGGTTTCACTGGGAAAGAGAGGTTAATGTAGATGCTTGTATATTTCATTGAAATTTGCCTTTCCCCCCTCATCTAAAAGATACGTGAGATTGCCTCACAGGGATAAAGCAACCAACATGAAATCCACCCTCCCCTTCCTGAGATCTGTGCAATTTACTGCATCCCATGCTTTCCTGGTGTACAGTCTGCAAGGATGCTAGACTATTTCAAGCATCCCTGTCAAAAGAAATAATCCTTGTAGAGGAGACCAAGTGGAAAGTGAAAATTTAGCTTTTGTAAAAGAACATGGAGAAGCTTGTCTTTACAACCTCTCACTCAGAAAATCCATCTTCTCTGAAATTCTGCTTGCTTCAGCAGTTTTCCAAGGTTCGCTCTGGCAGGTAGCAGGAGTTATGGGAGTTCTCAGTATCAGAAGCATCAGCCTTTCTCAAGAGTGGTCTGGAGGAGTCAGAAAGCTTTGAACAATGTTTGTTTATGCTAATATAGTCTATTTAAAGGTTTAAGAGAGGAGATTATGGATTGCCTTGTTCTAAACCACAATGGAAGTTGCTGCATGAGATGTCTCTTAATGAATTGTCTTGGGAAGGTTTTGTAGCTGTCCTGTTACACTTATTGTCCTGTTATTCTTTCCACATTCAAAGACAGGTAGTGACTTCCACCACAGATTGCTCTCCCACCAGACAGAAGCAAAGAGGGCACAACCTGGGTCATTTATACCAAGAATGGTTTCTCCATATTCACAGCCAAAAGAGAAGAAATCTGAATAACTTATGTGACAAAGATATGCACACTGTTATCTTCTCCAACTTGCAGTGTTTTTGTGGCAAGAAACTTTCTGAAGCTGTACAATATTTCATGTTTATTTACAGTGAGGCATGTGCTGATTAGTATAGACTTTTCAATTCAATCAACAGAAGTGCTAAAATTGTACTGGAGAAAAATGCCTTTTGCTGAAGTTTAATAGCATTTCTGTTAGGGAAAAATCAATGCCAAACAAAGAAACTCTCAGTGTCAGCCTTATCTAAATTTGTTTGATCGTGCTGTAACATATATTTGAAAAGCACTTTCAAGTTGTACAAGGACAGTAAAGGTTAAGTATCAGCAACAATGGGCAAATGCAGCTGGTAGCGTCATAGATAGTTAACAATATTATATGGGTGTCATGCTCTTCCAAAGCCATTACTGCAGTTTTGTCTTCAAGACACCGGTAAATTTGTAAGAGGTTTGACATGAAATGTCACCAAAAAGGAAAAAGAGAAATTAAAATTCTGAATGTGATGACGGAAGCTCTCACAGACTGGTATTGCTTGTCCAAATCAATAGAAGAAAGAAAAGGATAAATTTTCCTCTCTTTATTTCTTACTGAATTAGTCACAGCCAAGGTTGCAGCTGGGGGGGGGGGGGGGGGGGNNNGGGGGGGGCGGGGAATAAAAGAAAGTGCAAACACACTGAAATGAAAGGAAATGAACAGATAGCAGCCTCAGAGAGAACTGTAGAGGGACTATTGGCCATTTCAAAATAGTCAGTCTTCTACCATAGCGGTTACCTTGCTGAAATGGTAGGTATGGATCAGCTTTTTCTGGACCCAATGAGGACATGGAAGTCAAAGTGACATTAGTTGCTTAATATATCTAGTGCCTCTGTCATTGCCTCTTGTCATAACATGAATGAGATGCTGTATGAATCTTTGATTCACATATGGTTTCAGATTAGTTTTTACTCTAAGTGCCTTCCACATTTCCACAATCCACAGCAAAACAGTCCTGAATAATGAGATCTGAAAGCAGGTCTGTATGGAGTGATGAACCTATTTCATGCCTCTCTAAGAATGGCTTCCCATGCAGAGGAGTGAAAGAATGAAGGAACTTCTCCCAGAAGATGCTGGTCATCCTTCTCCTCGGGCTTTGTGTCATTCTCTGGGTCCCTGAAGTGCCTTGTGCTCCTACAGGCAGACTGTGGAAGCACATCACCTGGAACCTTAGTTTCATGTTATGCCTCTAAGCTTTAGGAGGCATTTAAGACTCATTACTTCTGCTTTTCCTACCATTAATAATCTAATTTTTCTAATCAGTTTAGGATGAAGAATTATTTGCTTTATGCGTTAAATAGGTTTAAAATGCTATTATCATAATAAGAAACCTAAACCTAGTGATTAAGGCCAATAAATTCCTTTGGTAGTTGTTTTTAATCTCACCAAGTCAAACCATAACAAGGCTATCATGGGAAGGTACTTGCTAGTTAATGTGGAATTACTTCAGAAACAAACCTCATTCTTCATTAATATTACATCTGACAACTTCTCAGTCTTCTCACATAATTTTTAATGCTCTATAAATGCACCAAGCTAAACAGTGTTCTTGTACACTCATCTCCAGAGGAATCCCATTATACCAAGCAGAATCCTGAAAACAAGCCCAGTCAGCACTTAGTACATGCCTGACCACTGAATGCTTGCAAACACTCCTCATGCCAGGAAAAACACTTGCAGATGTATTTGCACAGAATGGGGGTGTGTATCACCCATTTTCTTCTCCTACCACACTCATCAGAGCAACTTGTGATGTAAATGGCTAATAATTTTCTCCCACAGGTGGCCACCCCGTGGCCAGTGAACAGGCTTTTGGAGTGTCATATTCATGTGCAGCCTCTGGCCAATATAGGATGTCTCTGTGAATCTGTGGTAACCTTACCATAATGTTCATTTGTATGTGATAGTTAAAACCCCTGTAAGCCTAAGTAGCTTAAAACCTTTGAAGTGTCAAGAGTTTGTATAGTGGTTATTTATGTTACTACCTCCTTTTTTTTATTTCTAATTTTAAAATGGTGATATCAGTGCATTTATGGTGTCTTGACATTGTGTACCTTTATAATTATCCATAATAAGTTACATTCCTAGATGTGAACTGACAGATTCTTTTGGTTCCTGAAGTTGTAGTGCAATATCATCCAAGTGCTTTAAGAATATTTCATGAAGTTAAGAGACTACTGTTCTGAAAAGAGCAAAGCATATCCCAAAACCAGACTGCAAAAGAGAGACTGCACTTGCAGGAGAATAATGGCATGTCTCCACACTGAAAATACTTAACTATTGTCAAAAAAGGTTTGCTCTGTCACGCATACATGGCTCATTATAATCGTGTCTTTTCAAAGGAATTCTTCTGTAAGAAGAATAGGAATATAGCAGTATATTGGTATTTTAAATATAATTTTTGAAGGGAAATTTCAGGGAGCAAGGGCAAATTTCAGAAAAATAATTCAGAGGAGTGTAATATAGATCACTTTTTGTTTTTTAATCAACCATTACATCAAAAGATATTGGTTCTTATATTTTCAATGGTTTACAGAGTTGCGGTGCTGTCTAATGACCAATATGAAGGGATATAAGAGAGGATTTTGAAGGAGTATTTTGAAATTTTATTTACATAATATCGAGAAAGGAAAGCCTAAGTACATTGCAGAAAATAAGTAGGTTTAAATAAGTTCCTGTAAGACCATTTAATTTAGTTTGTTGAACAACATGTGGCTAAAATTTTCCTTCTTATAGGCTATTATATTTCTGCAAAGAGCTTCTGATTTAACTAATGTGTTACCTACTCAATGCCTCTACTAAAGGGTTCCTTAGGACTTGAAAATAAAAGACATGTCCTTGCTAAAGGCAAAATTGATCAATCTGTAAAGGACAAAGTAGGAAGATTCCCAAAGCTCTTTGCTATCAGTAACCTTTTCCCCCTCTACCATTTCTTTAAGGGTTTAAACAAGACATATAAAAGCTGTAATTAATTCTAACTATGCCAGATATGTTCTGTTCAATAAAATAGTAGCATAGGCTTATTTTTCTAACTGTTTTATTCAACATACCATGTCTGGTTTTCATAATGCTATTTTGAAATGAATGTATGATTGCCTCTGGATAGACATTCAGCTCTCTAAACTCTCAAGCCAACAAACCACTAATAAATCTCCTGTTATCTCACCATGCTAAGTTTTACATGGCTCAAAATGACTAATATTAATCCTTCAAGACCTGTAAGATTCC
>VYXB01008661.1:10294-41547 GCA_013397135.1 Pachyramphus minor | reverse complement strand
TCAGAGCCTCTCTTGCTCCAGTAAAACTATTTGTGGAGAAATAGAAGATGTTAGATTATCTATGCAAAGAGCTAAAAAAGTGTGTACCATTTTAGAGGATATAGTACCATCAGACATACAATGAAAGTCAGGAAATTAGAGGGAGCTAAGAATTCTGTAGAGAAACTCTCCAAAATCTGTCAACTTGCTGGTCTAAATAATTTTCCTTTCAGTTAACAAAGTAAGATAGCAAAACAGAACAACTGTTTCAANGTGGACAAGTGGTTCTGGCAGTTAACCCAGGAACAGACCAGTGCAGCAAGACTTCAGAAAAAGGCCAGATCCGGGGTGACACCGATTTCACTCTCCACCTCAATTTGCCTCTGAAGCATTTTGTATGGAGTCATGTCACTATGGCTCCATCTCTGTGGGAAAAATGTCCCAAAACTGAACTAAAGAACTACAGCTGTGGCTCTCTGCAGTTAGTACTGTAGGATGTATACATAGCACAAAAAAAGGAAACACTTCTATTGTAATTCAGGAGAGAGTGACTGAGACCTGTGGGAATTTTTTTTTAAGTGCTTTAGTCTTTCATAACACGAAAAATATAAAAGAATTCTTCAAAAGACTAACCTCAATGGAACCGCTACTGATCTTTTAAGACAGTAGAATAATAGTATTTTAAAAGTACTAGGTAAATTTTATTTCAGTGAGCCTTCTTTGTGCCATCATATATATGTTTTGAAACAGTGATAAAATATAAAATGGAAAAGCTAAACCATTCCTGTTTCTGAGAGAAGAAGCATATCTTTACAAAAATAATTGGTTTTGAGGCATCCAAACTGTGGACAATGGACAACTACTATCTTGAATTATTAACTCAAAAGCCTTTGACAAAACCTCCAGGAAGATTATATGCTGGAAACTAACCACACACAGGATCAAAGGTGTACGACTGCTCTGGATAAGAAATTGGCTAAGAGATTGCAAAGTTCCTGGATTGTTCTGAACATTGCAGAAGCCATTTTGTGGCACACTAGAAGCGCTGTTGCCTAATATATTTATCTATCTGGATAAAAATAAATGAACAATAAGAAAACAGATTTTGCATATAATACATAATTGTGTTGGTTAGGCAAAATCAAATAAAGCAGTGCAGCAACTCAGGGAGACCCAGTTGAGTTAGATGAGTAGATAAGAGATGGAGGTAAAAGAAGGCATTCTGAAAGAAGCAATCTGAAATAACATTAAAATGTCTTAAAACGGTAACGGAAAAAATAAAAAATAGTTTGATGTGTAGTTTCAGGGACTTGGAAGAAACATCCTCATAAAATCAAACTGGAAAAATAGTTCTATCACTGTTGCCCAGTCTTGGGCATTAAGTTAATTTAGTCAACCAGGAAGAGATGTATAGTTATTTATGAATGTTTCACTGAACATATGCCTTCTGTACATATCAGGATTAACAGAATACTCCTCATCTGAAATGCTGTAATCAACTTTGATCACCCTGCTCAAAGTGTTAATATGTCAGGAATGTTATATGTCAGTAAACAGAAAAGATTTGTTGGCTAAGGTTAAAAAAAGAAGTATAAAAAGCAGTAACTATGATTTTATGCTGTACACTTTGAATTATCATTTTTCATAATAAGGAATAAGAAGAGATACAAACAGATTGAAAGGAACTATGTTTACTTTATGAAGTTTGAGAGGATATAGAATATATAATTGTTGATAAATCTTTGGCTTGAGACAACATACACCTTTGAATTAGTATAAATAGATACAAGGCATGTCATGCCATCATCATATCACTGGATCATAAACATGATGTGATTCTTAATAAATCATAATCCAAAATGGAGCTATAGTAGAATTTTTGATAATATTAATATTCCTGTGGCTGGTCCTCATGCTAATAAAAAAATTATTTAATAATAGTTTTAGGTGACTTCTCTAGTTTTGTAGATGTTTGCGTTTTTGGCTTTGTGATTTTCTTTTTTGTTGCAGCGTACCGCATTAAATTCAAATGTTTGTATTTGTGAAGCTTTCCATTTTTTTTTTCTTTTTTTTTGTAGTGTGTGCTATTGGTTAAAAATAGCTACATTATATTGCCATTAAATATTCACTAAATTGAGTTGTGGCAGCCTGTGAGAAACATCCAATTAAGCAGTTAATTTTCTACACATAAGGCTACAAATGAGCAGTTCTTCTGTCTTTTCAATAATGCATCACAGGCTGCCCTTGGTATCTGTAAAATAATTTTTTGTAAAATACATACTAGAAATAGAAAAGTAGATTAGGGGGGACAATTTTGCCTTGGGACTTTCTTCTGATTGTGGGAAAAGTACAGCATACTTTGATTTAATTTTTACATAGCCTGGGGAAACCTGAAATGCCATATCTAATAATACAGTATTTTCTATTTCTGACTTGTGTTATGTATTACTAAACCTTAAAAATCAGAGATGGAAAACGCATCATAGACTTTATTCACCCTGAAACCATTACAAGGCGGTAAATATGGCTGGGTCATGGGAAAGGCTCTGGGATGTTTTGGATCTATCCAGTTTTTCTTATTTTGTGTACTGACGGACTGATACACTCGGACGTTTTTGCAGGATGTGCCAAGGCAGTTGGAGGCATGACTACCATCTGTGTAGGCAGAGCTGAGCTGGTTTGAGGAACAATGAAGGTGGAGGTGAACTGGCTCAGGCTTCAAGGTAGCACAGAGCAACTTTCTGAATGCCCAGGATCAGCCTGTGCTGCTGACCCTGCACTGGACACTGACTAAAGACATTAAACTGGGTTTGCTATAGGTAATTTCAAACCTCATCTGCAGTACAGACCTGCCTCAAACCCCACACTGGGTCTGATACAGTGGGGGAACAACCACTAATGAGGAACTGCAGGGACCCCCAGGTCTGTCCTCTGGGTAACCTGGGCTGCTGTCTGGATTCCACAGTGCCATGGAGAAGAGGCATCAACCTGGTGCCAGTCTCCTTTGCCTCCAACCCTGGGCATGTCCAGGGATTAGGCATTTGTTAAAGCCACTGTATCCAAGTTAGATACTGCATGCCTGTTTCGTAACAGCAGTCATCTTCTATTTTGCTTTGTATGTATCTCACCTTCTACCACTTGCTGATTATTTCTCACCTGTCTTTGCTTAGTGATGTTAGAATTAATTCACCCTTTTAATTAAGTTCTGATTCCAGTGCACTGCTTCGAAATGAACCGTCTTGTTAATACCAAAGCCCTGCATACAAGCTGGCCCTAAACTCCATGGGATGTTGGTTCATCAGACTGGAAATTTTTTTGCCATTTTGTTTACATATAATATGTAGGATTTAATTGAATTAAATGTAAAGCAAAGCACTACAACATTATAGTGCTTTTTTTCCTTCTTCCCCCCCCCCCAGCCTGAGATAAAATTACAATTATACTTTTGTTGTCTCCAGAGTGTGATATTTGAGACACAAAATCTTGTATTGACCATGGATTTATGTCAGATGAGTGGACCTATGGATGTGTCAGCTAACAGCAACCACCTAAGCTACTTGAAGCCTTTCAAGGCAAAGGAAATAGTCTGGAAATAGTCCCAGTGCTGGGAAGAAGGGTGTGCTTCGTGATGTGGCTGAGGACCAGCTGCCACTGCAAAGCTTTCTTGTGCTTTTCTTCTCTACCTCCCACCTGCAGTCTTGTCCTCCTGCCACCTTCCCTGTGGCAGTGTCAGGACCAACTCAGTGCCACAGTGATACAAATGGAGGGCCTAAATGAGCACATTCCGTAAAAATGTGAAGAGTTGTCTCACAGCCCATCTCCTGGGTACACACAAAGCATGAGGGAAGGGGGCAGAGCACGTGGCTGGGACTCTGGGTTTTGAGATCTGATGACAGGCACCCAGCAAAGTGAAATTATTAGTATTATTACTTGAATTAGATGATTAGGCCTCAGAGCTCATACTGCAAGGCAAAAAGAACTGTTTGCAGGACTACCACTAGTCATATATCTAACTGGTTGCAGACTCAAGAAATCGGTGTTTTGAACCACGTGACGGATACTATTGAAAAACTGATGCAGTCTCAACTGCCCAACAAGAATAACCCACTATGGAGTGATCTTACAGGGGGAAGAGACAATTTAGATGTTTATACATGATGACTATCATGCCAAGAAAAAGAGGTGAAATCCTGGGAACAGGAAATTTACTATAGCTGTGGTAAAATTCCTCTCTGAGAAGCAGGATTTCATATATGATAGAAGTGAGCAAGCATGTAGGAACTCAGTAACAAGCTGATTTTTTATTAATTTTTCAGCTTGCCCTTGAAGTGGTTTACAAGAAAAACATTTTGTTTAGTACAGTATCACTATGAAAGTTACACCTCAATTAAAGTCTTATTTAAAACTAGGATAATAATATATTTTATGTCATAAATGCAAAACAATGAAAATAATTAAACAAGAAATGTAAAGTAAGGCTGCTGTTTTGTTTTCCTACTTTTCCCATGTTTTCTGTATTTTTCAGGCTATAACTTGGACATCACAGAAAAATTCACTCAGACGTCCAATCTATCAGGAAGTCCATGCTTGTCAGATGTATATTATGTGCTGAAAGAAGGAAACAACTTCTCTACTATCCACTACTATATAAAAATAATATACATTATTTATTTCTTTTCCCTGGTGGCATTTCATATCCATCAGCTCTTTTTACAGAAGGAGAAACAGAAGTTTAAAGTTTTAATAATTCAAATACTGAGATGGTAAAAGCTGTGACATAAATGAAACAAAACCAAATCAGGCTGTGATCTTGTACATTGGTAAATACGCAGATAGTGACATTGTTCTTTAAAAAAATATTTTATAACTTTTATTCTGCAAGGCTTGCTACTATTGTAGCATACTATTTGATATAAGAGGAAATCTTACTGCCAGGCAGTAATTGCCAGCTTTAGAAGTTTATCTTAGTATTTACAGGGATCATCTAAAGCCCAGTCAAATGAATGGAAAAGCTCCTGGGATTTGTCTCTGCTGCATGAAGCACAAAAATATTAGGCAATGCATGACTTGGTGCTAAGTGTGCTGCCTTGTGCAGAGCTGTGCAAGAGGCAGTACCTATAAGGGCTAGAAAGGAGAATAGTGACAGAGCAGGTTAAACCTCACACAGGTTTTGGTTCCAGAGGCTGCTTAGTCTCGGCCGGTGTTTCACATCCCTTCACTTACCTAATTCATGGAATGAGAAAAACCCTGTTCTATTGTGAAGTGACATGCAGTTTGGCCTCAAACTGAAACAAATTCAGGCTGTGCCTGATAATCAGGTGTCTTAGGGTTGATGTACTTTTCACTGCATTACTCACCCAGAAACCTGCAGTAATATAACATCAACGGCAAGTAGAGGGTGTTTGAAAACGTAATCTACTGCTTTATTGCTAAACTGTCAGGCAAGTAATTTCTCATCCTAAGCTTGATCAAGGCACTAACAAGGACTTGTGGAGGGAGAGGAGATGAGATTGATGGCAGCAGGGCCAGTATTTGAAGGTCACTTTTCTCCCCAAGGGGTGCAGTTTCATGTCAGATTCAGTGGCCATGGATGCTCAGTCCCACTGTGCCATCTGCCATCATCCACCACTATCGTGGGACTGTGGGTTCAACCTATCAAGGGATCTGATCTCTCTGGTAAGTAACCTCTTTTATCTCCCCTTCCCTTTGGCAGAGTTAGCTCCCAAACACATGAGCTTCCTGAGGTAATACCATCAGATGTGATGGGGCTGGGCTCACACTATTGGGTAAGAATACAGTGTCACGGTGTCTGGCATAAACTGCTGAGAAACCACTGCCTCACTGAGATCTTCCTAAAAGCAGCTTTTTCAGTCTTATGATCATGGAGTATGACAGGGACTCCTGGAAAGTACAATTTAATAGTATCTTATACAGACAAGTAATGGGATCTCAAATCAGTTAGTGTCTTACATACAATTGAAAGGATGATCTTGTATTTGAGGTACCAGTCCTAATCCTTCCATAATACTATGAAACTTAGTAGGAAAACATACAGATCTTTTACTAGGTTGCAGTTGTATAAATCTAAATTTTTGCAAGGCAATTTTTAACAATATTATGAGGAGCAGATTAGCTGTAATATTGCTTTAATTAATTTTATGATTTCTTTTATTCTCTCCATTAAAATCTTCGCAACTGTTTTGAAAGGAGAAAACAGTAGACACCATATTCTGCAACCCAGAATGATTCCTAGTGGGCTTCATAAGCCAAAAATAGATAATTCATAGGAACAGAGTGGTCATTTGAATTGGGAAATTTATTATGAAAGCTATCTATTTGGCATTTAGTGAGCCCCAAAGAGAAGGTCGTGGTACAAATATAATTTGTCCTACGTTCCAAATGGAAAATACGGGAATTATAAAACACACTTAAGGCCCTCTTTGCAAATTATGGACTTTCATTTTGGGGGTTATCCTTTATGTTGCAATTCTTGAACTTGGCAGGAAAAAAACCCATTGAATAAAAGAGCTCAAAACCCTCTTATATTTGGCAACCTAGAATGGGCACCTTAGTGACTTTTCACTGCTTTTGGGCTTGAGCTTAGCAATCCCTTCTTGTCCAAATTAAGCCTGGATTCATTTCAACATCAGAAGAATGCTTTATAGCACATTCTGTAATAAGGAAGCAACATTTAGTGAATCAAAATGTACCAGTGGAAAAAACCAGCCTCAGCTTTGTACATTTACTCACAACATTAATTCTGCAGTCACCAGTCTGGAGTGGCTTACGCCCTCTCAGCAGTGTAGAAAAATTAAATTTTTTTGCCTTATGGTTAAGAAAAAAAATAAGTAAACTATACCTCTTATTTGGAATTAAGAGGTGGTACAGCTGTGAAACTGTCCTCCTGCAGCAATCACTCTAACTCTGCACTGATCTCTCAGGATCACCAGGAAGAAAACTCCTCAGTGGTCTTGGGCAGGCAAAGTAATCGGTAAGAACTTTCCTGTCTCTTTTTGCAATGATTTTACCCAGGTTAGACTGCCACCAAAGACTGCTTCCTGATTTTCCTAAGCTTGCAGCTGCTCCTGTCTTTTGCGTCCAAAACTGCTACTGTCTCATTAAATATAGCAATGTTGAGAGAGTGTGTTCTCCTTTTTAATTTCTCAGTGGTGGAATTACGGGGTGCATGAAGCCAGGTCAACCCTCAGCATCAGTCCTAGAAGGGTGGTAATAGTAAAAAGAAAAGAAGATTCTTCTGGTTTTTTAACAGGAAATGCTGGTTGTATGCAAAATGTTAAATCTAATTATTATGTATATTCCCCATTTAATAGCCAGAATGTGCTGGTGTTTTGGCTACTAAGCACTCCATATTGTTATAAAGCATTTTGTAAGGGGTTGTCTATTGAGAAAAAAGTGTTTTGATGTACAAAAATATGAATGACAGAACTCCAAAATAGTGCAGGGTAATGCAGTTTCATATTACCCATCCATATTATTATTGCACTGGTTGTCATAGTAGTATCCTTGCACTACCTTGGCTGGAGCTACGGATTTGTTAAGAGGTAACACCCATCGCGAGAAAGAAGACATAGACTTGCTAGCGTTCTTTCACCAGGTCTGAGGTGTGGAGCAAATCCACCTTTGTTGAGTGCAGCTCCCTCTTTTATAGAGGGGGCTAGGGAAACTTCCAGAACAGGGGGTGGTCTGTAACATATAAGGAAACAGTGGGTAGGGACATGGACAAACTTGGAAAGGGGTAGGAGGATACGAAAGGATTTATGAGGCGGGGAATAACCTTATAAGCAAAATGCTGCATTGCAGTGAATATTAACCAATCAGAAATCGTGAATAAAATCTTAATAAAACTGAGGGGAAAACACTATTAAAATGGAATACAACACTTATAGCAAGCATGTAATAACAGAGTTCTACTGAAGGGTCCATATGTGGAATAGTCACAGTCCTGTGTCTCAAGTCCGTATCAGGGAGGATCCTCTTACATGTTCTGCAATGGGTATGTCTCCGCTTTCCATTTCTGAAACCTCTCCCAGGTTTTGCGGTTATCCTCCATTTCTTGACCTCTGTCAAAGAGGTGGCAAATAATTGTTTTTGTCGGAACATGTTTAAAATGGATAATAAAGATATAATTATAGGTGTGAATGCCTGTTCTTACTTGAGTTCTAGCTCTAGAGTTTTGACACTAATGCCTCATAAATTCCTACTCTAGAGTTTTGCATCAGCAAACTCATTTAATGCTGTCTCTTTCAAATGAAGCCGGGTTTTGCTTGTAAGAAAGATGTTCCGTCAGATAGAGGAGCCTTTTTTTTTTTTTTTAACTTTTCTTTAGCCTTATACCCTTTTCCTTCCAAATAGAGAACATCAGGTCTTAACACTTCAAATGCTAAGGAACACATGAATTTTCCAGTAGCCCAGAATGAAGAAATTATGCTGTCCCAGTGCAAATGTTATACTCAAGAAGGTACAATTTTCTTAAATTATATTTCTGTTAATTACTTCGAGCTTTTCTGACTAAGATGTGAAAGCTAACTTGATTGCTCTCATGTATGAAATCTGGAATAAAGCCAAAGTCTTCTACTTCCTACTTGAAGAAAAACTTGAGAAAAATACACTGACATTACCAAGAAAGTAGATACATTTTCTATCTGAACCTTCTGTTTGTCAGTTTAATTTATCAAATCGTAAAATCATTTCCATTTAAGCACCTTTTATCTAACACTTTTTTGAGTAATTTCTTTATAACCTGTTCAGAAATAACAATTACCACCATTAAAATAGAATTTAATGATCTCAAACTGAAAAACTTTAAATAGGTTCTTATTTACCCTTTTTTCTTAATTGTTCTTATTTAAAAACCCACTGAACATTGAGATATCTTCTAAAATAAAAGTGTTAACTAATTTAATGCTTGCTGTTCCAGGTGATGAATTTTTATGTAGTGACAACATGTGTTTGTCTGTCCCCTCAAAAAACTTCTGGTTTCAGTGCAGATTTGCTTATTGCAAATCAAACTCAGTGTTTCATAACATGCTGCTGAGGGAGGTGAGAACATCAGAAGAAAGAGGGAAAGAAAAATAGGAAGAAGAAAAGGTATGGGCAATAGGGTGGTGCTGACTGTACTGAAAGTATAGAGGAAGTGGCCAGGAGGTACAAATGTAAGTCCACAAACAGGGGGGCCTCCTGCTATGTCATTTGTGGAGGAACTCTCAAGTACTCTGAATCACATTTGGTAAAATCAGATAAGAGGAAAAGCTATGCACTCACCTGTATGGTAAAGGGTCTTTACTTCACATAGAACTTATGTAGAACACAATTTATGTAAGTGAAGCTTTATTAAATAATTTAAAGCAAGCTTCATATACATTTTAGGGTTTTTTTGGCACCTGAAGTGCAAACTATTAAAAGTGTGATTTACTATTGTAGAAAGGAAACATGAATGATGGATAAATGTGTATGAAATATCTATGATGTACAGTCCATAAGGCTGATATGTAGGACAAAAGAAAGTCACTCAGTTTTTATTTTGTAGGAGAAATAATGCTGTGTGTTATTTTAGTGTCAGGGCAGGATCATTCAGCAGTAAAATGGAACTTCAGAGAGATCTGTGTTTAGGATGATGGTTTGCTATATTGTACCTCGTTCAGAAAGTACTGATGTTGACAGCTACAAATTTACATGAGAAAAATGCAAAAAATGCACTACCAGTTTAACAAAGTGCATATTATTGTTAAAATATCTGTTAGAATATATGTTTATTTGGAATAAAACCTTAGAGATTCTATTTACTTAGCATTCCAGTAGAGTACTGGTAGAAACCTGTGGACATTTTCATGGTATTGAAAAATAGACTTTCGTGTAGTACAGTAGACTCACATGTCTACTTTTCAAAGTCTTATTGAGGAGGAAAGGAGCTTTGTGTTGAAAAAATATGGATCATGTTACCTGGCAAGTCAATGACCTAGCCTCTTAAATCCGTCCTAAAAACAAACTAAAGAGTAGGTCTTATCGTGGGCCTACTGAGTTGTATTATACATTTAAAAATTAACAGTAATGCACTGTGTTATCATTGCATGATCTATCCTTGGTTTAGCCACTTGTTGACTGAGTGGGAACTGCTTGAGTATCTCAGGCAACACGGCTACAAAGGAACATGTAGTTGTAAAATATTCTGCTCTCAAAGAATCCTCTGAAGCAGAGAATGCTGATTTGGATATGCAAGAGCTTGCTTTCATCTTGCATCATTTATATCAATAAATATATTAATATCCCTTTCACTGGCTGTGGAGAAGAAAAACTTAAGAATTATTTTGAAATCATGGATAACTTTCCTCCCATCCTGATATTTTGGAGAGGAAAGTACGATGAGAATTTTACAGAAAATTTTACAGAACCTCTCCAAAGAATTAATACAAGAGTTAATATTAAATAATAAAAAAAGGACTGTACTGTAAGTTTCCACTCTCATTCTAACTCTGAGGGCACACCACCTGAGTATGAGTAGACTTCCTTATAAAAGTTGCTCCTAAAAATTAGCTTCTATAGATCCAGCTTTCCTCTGTCATGTTTATGCAGTGGGGTGAACCTGGACAACTGTGCTCTCTATAGACATCCAGCTTCATGGTGTTGTATCGAAGTACCTGTACACATAGCCAGCCATGTGAAATAGATGTACTTGGACACCTGGTACTCAGCAGCAGTTAATCTCTTTTACAAAATTAAATCCACTTACTAAGACAAATATAACCATGTGTACTGGACTTAGGTGGGGAAGAGACCAAGGAATGCCAAAGTTATAGGACAGAAGGGGACTTAAATATGGTGACTAGGACTATACAAGAAATAAAAGCTGAACTAACTTCTTACATTCTCTCAGCTTTCCACAGTTTAAAGAGAAAGGCTAGGACAAGAAATTGAGGGTCAACAAACTTGCAAAAGCCTTTCTCACCATCATACCTAGGGAAAGCCTATGGAAAATGTCCCATACCTCATAGTGGAAGGAGCCTCTCCCTTCCATCCTGTTACGAAGTATAGCATCATTAAAGTGACTTACTAAAATATCAGAGCCAACCTTGCCATATTTCTGCTGTGATGATGAATGTTTTTGGACCTCACAGTGAAATATTGTCTTACACCAGGAAATACCAACATCTCTCTGTGTTTCCAAGTTCTTTTTTTCTTGGCTTTCCTACTTTTTTAGCCCCTGAATTGGCCTTGTACTAACTGATGACACACTAGATCATACACCAGGTTAAGTTTTGGTGCAGGCAGCACTGTGCCACTAACAGCATCTGTCACCAAATCGTCCTGCTCTAGAAATGAGCCTCATTCCAGTTCAGATGCAGGCACTTTGGAAACTGATGAACATCTCTTCCACTTCAAAATATTGCAATCTCTTCCCATTTTTCCTAGGATGGTGTGAAGAGAGGTCAAGCATTCACACACGTGTCACAAATTCTTCCAGTTCTCAGAATCTCAACCATCAAAGGCACATATATGATGTGTGGGAATTCAGCATATCAGTAGCCAATTTCCACAGCTCTGTTCTCGTCTGGGAACTCTCAGGAGCCACATTTGCTGAACAGTGTGGTGGTCTATGGGTTACCAAGCAAACACTTCTCCCTCTCACTCTGCTTATCACTAATGGAGCCCTGGCCATTAGAGAGGAGAACAGCTGCAGAGCACCCTTTCTTCTTGGCATTTCCCAGGCCAAGTAATTAGATCAGCATGGGAAAGTCTTCCATGGAAGTGATTCAGCTTAAAGATTTGCTTATAATCTCTAGAGGTCTGTCCCTGACTAGACCATCCATCAATGTTCACCTTATTGCATTCCCAGTACAGCGGTCACACTAAGAAGAACTCACAGGTGTGTGAGTTTCTTTATGGAAAATCTGTATGGAGTTCTTTACTCTGTATACTCATTTCTCCAGAGCTTGTTATTTTTAGCAATCATTTTAAGAGAAGTGCTCTGGTGCTCCATATCTTTTTGTTTGAGGCAGTGTGGCCCCTCTGCAGGGAGCTAGGGACAAGCAAGACTTCTAGAGCTGCATTGTACAAACTCAGCCCAGTTGGCAAAATTCCTATTATTAACACTGGCCCAAATAGAAGCTATAAATATCAACTCTGAAGAAATTTTTGCTACCACTGCAGCTCCTGCTGATGCTACCAGTGGTACCTCTGTTTGTCAGGCAGCAGTAGCAAGGCATGACTGTGAAGCAGAGGAAGGTAAGGTCAGAAAGGAAAAGCCTTTATACACACCGCCTCTGAACCAGGGCGTGCAAAGAATTCATCAAAGTTCCTGGGGCGTTACCATCTGCACCATCCGGAAGAAATCATAGCAAATGACCAATGAGATAAACAAGACAGTCACAAATTCTTGATTTTTTTTTCCCATAAAGTCTTGATTGTTTTTTCTCTTTTTCTGTTATAACTTTCATTATTTTTCCCTTTCATTCATTTTTCTGTTATTACATCCAGCATCACCTTTTAAGACCATAGAAAGTGCTTCTCTATTTCTGTTAAACTTACGTGTTTGTGCTTTCTTTTGCTAAGAGGATTTTCATATTCTGAATCAGAGCTGAATTAGGGCTGCAGAATGTCACAGCAGTATCTTCTTGGACCTGATGAGCCACTGCAGCTCTTGTCTGGACTTTGAAGCCTATGGTGCTGGAAAACTACTTTCTTTTGTAACCACACATTAACCTGCTGTGCTCCAAGAACTCCATCTGGCTCCAAGGCATGTATTGTTCACCTGGATATCCCTAGTTCAGCTTCCCTTCATCCTTCTATGGGATGGCTGCCCTCCCTCAGCCTTTTGGCCTGCAGAAAGAGCCAATGGTACTTAAAGGTCAAGCACAAGGGTACCTTGAAGTGTTATGTCCCCATACTCTTTCTCTCTTTGAAAGTATATGAAAATAATGTGTTGCTTGGAAACATGGGGCATATTTTGGGGCGTTGCCCCCACTTTGTCCTTACTGCCTCTATATTAGTCTGTTTCTGCTCACTAGATGGGGCTTCTTTAGTTATCCTGGAGCCTGACATGCCTCACGTGAGCCCAGTTGGGTTCACTGCTAAATGGAAAGTTCCTTCCACTTTGCCCTAACACTCTCCTACCGAAATGCATATAATAGACTTACCTGCTTCTCTCTTTTCTAACTGATCTGGAGTTTCCATCATGTCCAGTAAATTTCTCTCTTTATTGTTGCTTCTTGTACTGTTGCTGAACTGGGCACCAAGCCAGGTGCATGAACATGCGTAATTTAGAGATTGCTATCACCCTGGGAGGTGCCTTGTTCAAGAGATGCCCAGCTAGTGGGCCCTGGCATTACAAACATTAGTGGTTGTATAAAAACCAAAAAGCTTATTGCAGCTGGCAGTAAGGGAGAGCTGAACTATGACAAGTTTCAGCCAAGCTTTAAATGCATAGCATAACATCTGTATCCATGGAGAATCTATGCAAAAGAAGCAGGATTTTCTCATGGACGTCTCAAAGCTTATATGAGAGAAGGCCATAGAAGTGTTACCTAATGGGAGAGATGAGTTCAGGTGAGCCACTTCCACAGAGCAAAACCCTTGAATGAGTCCTACTAAGTAGATTATCAGTAATCTACTTTTAGACATAAACTGCACCATGACTTCCTGTCTCACTTGTGATCTCTAGGTGCTACTGTGCTATATATAATAATAGCACTTCTGACAAGTGAAAAAAGTTGAGAAATTGACTGGGAGAAAGACTGATTTTTTCATCATGCAACATATGGATGAACAAGATGGGGAAGAGGATGTGCTGAACTTGGAAAATTTGTGTGAGGCTGTGGTTCCACTCTTCCTTGCAGGATTTGTAAGATTTCTTTTCCTAAACAGAAATTGGCACATAAAATTCATACAGTGAAGAAAGCACAATGACAGGCAAATTTGGAGAAATTTGCATAGTAACTGCCTGGCTAAATTTTGCCAGTGAGATCTATATATCTGTCGCTTTCATGAACAGAAGATTCTCACAAATCATTCACCAAAAACTGAGAGATCTATCCCTTATTTTCCCAGAAAAAAAAAGTTGAAAGAACAATATAACTATCTTTTCAAGCATGAAAACCCATCCTACCATCTCAACCATCATTTTGTATGTCTGTGTTCACTGACACTAAAAAAAGGCAGTACATCTATCAGAGATTAGACAAACTTTTAAGAGATCACATTATCTTCAGAACAGGTTTTGTTATACCCTCTCTTTTATGATTATCCAGAAAATTTTGCAGAAAGCTCTATAATGCCTTAAAACAAAAAGTCTACAATCAGGGAGAGAACTTCACTTCTCAAAGAGACTGTTGCTTTATCTGCTTGTAATTTAGCAACTGTAATACATATAATACATCTACTATAAACTCACAAGGCATTCAAGACTGAAGTTAAGGAATTAATTTTCCTTATTTTTCTACTGTAGAAAGCTAAGTGACCCTTATAATTTCTTTCAACTGTGCTCTCATGAATCCCGAACATATCTCTGCTTTATTTTTTAATAGGTAGAGCCAAATTTGTTTAAACCCAGCTGAGACGTAGGACAGAAATTGCACTTACCCTCAAGAAAACTTAAGTTAGCAAAGGTTATGCAATTTCTAAAGTTGCCAATAATTTTCCAGTATTTGTTATAGCCACTGATTTTGAAAAACATATACTGATTTTATGAAAAATATGTAGATACTCTGGATTTATACCTTTAAAAAGTGAGTAGAACCCAGTCAATTTGCTAAAGTGCTTTCACTTCAGTACTTGAATTTTCTGCTCTTATTCACTTACGTTATGACTTTATTATCTATCATGCCAAATACTCATATTTCTGGGATTCTAAATAAATAGTGGAAAAAATTTCCTCATTGGTGTAGTAGTTGACAGAGCAATATAAAATGCATGGCAGTGTTTATATGGATTTTATCTTGCCTTTAATAATGATGCTTCTTGTTAAATTATTTAAACTATTTATTCTTACACCTGCACTATCTGTAACCAAGATACAGAGCATCAGGATCCATTTTTAAAAATTTGCCATCAAGAAAACTATGCACTCAGAAGAAAGAATGGTGCACAAATACACATCCAAGAATACATGGGATTAATTGCAATTAGAGTTTCCTTCTCTAAAATTCTGAGTAAATATTCCAACCAAATTTGAGACTTTCTTTATGCTTATGTCTCTCTTTTCTTCTTGTGAATCTCAGAAATATTCTTCTTTCTATTTTCTTTCTTCGAGATTCTGTTGGAAGACAACTGCAATACAGGGAAACAACAGGGTAAGGCTTATTTTGATGGCTTATAAGAACACTTAAACCCACAAAACACACTTTTTTTTTCTTTTTTTCTTTTTTTTTTTTTTAATAGAGTGAAACACTGATTAGGTGTTGCTGAACTTTCTATTTTGCTTTACCTCTTTACCTTCCTATAAAGCATTTTGGCTGAAAGCATTCTTATAATTGAAATGAAAGGAAATTGTGAGATATTATAGGAAGTTTAAGGAAGGCAAATTCTGCTATTTCTTATTTGTCCTGAGGAATAAAAACTTATACTGTCCCCCGTCATCCCTGGAAGAAAAATTTTGAGACCTGTCAAGTTTGAAGTTTAGACAATACTGAGTAATCTACTTTTAGTGGTAAAACATGAAGAGTAAAGTATCTCTCTTTTTGTGCCTATGGATAGAACGAAGTATTTGTAGCATGTGTCAGTGAAGACTGAACTAATTTTACTCAAACCTTTAAAAAGACATTCACATTTCAGCATGGTTTATATACCGAAAATTTCATCTTGTAAAAAGGTTTTACATAGAAAATGAACACCTTTAGATAAACTCTTTTGTGGTCAAAATAGTAGCCAAGTATTTATGCCATCTGGATTTATATTATTCAGAAGATGCCTCAAAATTTCCAGAATATATTGATGATGAATTAAATGGAAAACTTAGTGTGGTAAGAGAAAAGCATGTAAAAATTCCGAGGGATCACAAAGATAGTAAGCATTATAGAAAAACAGATCATTTCCAGGAACAATGAAGAATCATTTACTGCTTGGAGATTTTTATGCTATATAGATTTTGCTCAATTTTTAGATCTGAAGTTTGTCCCCTGTAGGGTTTAGATCAAACTTGCAAGATCAGCCCATATTTTAGTACATTTTTCCATCTTCCTAGCTTTTAAAAATTTTGTTAGAGGGGCCCATCAGGGCCAACAACTGGTTATTTGATGAATCTTACTTCCTCCTATGAAAATTGTATTCACAATAAAATGCATCTCCCAGGGATTCCACAAGAAGATTTACTTTTTTAAGGTGTCTGTTCTTAGCAATGTGTATAATTCTACAGGCCAAACCAGTCTGGAGATCTTCGGATAGCACCTTTATTTTTTTTTTTAGTATGATACACAAGACAACCTCTGAAGTGGACTGTACTCTCTCTCTTCTGTTTAAAATATGAAAGGAAATGAATTTATTTTCTGAATTTTTGTCACATGACTTGCACGAAAAGAGATGGGAGAACCCTATCCTCATCATAGTGAAACTGATGAGGGTTTTTGTCACTGACATACAGATCAACAAAACTGAAAGTTGCAGAATTAATATCAATGTCTCTGCATTATCAATATCTCCCATTAAAGGTTTGAATCTACTCAAAGGTGAAGAGTGGGTTTAAAAAAAAAAAGGAAGTAGAACTGCATTAGTGAGAGATAAATGAAGCCTCATGGGTTGATCCCATATTCTGATTATTGCTGAAGAAAAGAAAGGTAGTGGGAAGAGATGTACACCAGTAAATACACTTTTGAAGGATTCATACTCACTGCCATTTAAAGGTAGTAACCCAATTAATTAGAAAATGTCAGAGAGAAATAACAAAGTTTGTTTAAAATACTTGTAAATATTTTATTCTATTTTGTAATGCATAGGATCTTTTGCTCCCATCCCTGTCTAGGTGGCAATTGGTGAATGAGAAGTCAGATACTGGAACTTTTTTTACAAGAACAAATTCTCTCACTTTGTCTGTGTTCTTAGGCTCAGATCTGAGGCTAAAAAAAAAACCACCTCCCAAGATGTTTATAGTAAAAGATCTCCATTATTTTTCTAGCTATAGCCAGAATTCTCTGTCACAGTGAATTATATTGTTCTTTCTACACTTTGCTGAGGGATCTTACACGGATTGACGTTTCGGTTCCTTCAACATCCTCTGTATTGCATCTCCAGCTAAATTCACCTGTAACACATTTATGATCCAAAAAACCAGTGACTATTTTCTCAAGTCATATGAAGGTGTCCAATTATTCTAACATTTAAAATTCTGTTTGATTTCCAGATGTTTTCAAAGTCGTGTTAATTTTCCTTAGAAAAGGATATGAAGAAGCAACTTCCTCGTTTTGCAGGTTTTATGTCTTTTCACATAGCTCTCACTTTGATCTGTGTGTTAATAAAACTACCATTCAGGCACATGAACCACCAAATGCAGGAGACACTTCTTCTTCTTCAGAATGAGCCTGATTAAATTACACTACCATTTCACATACTTTTTGATGACATGTTTAGGTATGTAGGCCTCTGTTCACTGAGGTGGAGGACCCCAGCATTTCTCCCACTGGTGTTTTACACATTCATATTGCTTTTTTTTTTTTTTCCATTTGAGTAAAATTTAATGACTTGTGGTCTTTTAAGATGTAATGACTTTGGTAAGTTTTATTTTTCTCTTTGGCTTTGTGAAAGTCTTCCGAACAAGCTCCAAAACATCTCTGTAACTATGCTGTAAGTTCTTAATGAGAACAGAGGACACACAGCAGAATAATTAACTTGTTTGGAATGGTACAATTTATGTAAAATTTAGCTATATTTTGGGCTTTCTTACTTTGAAGTATATTATTTCTTACTTAAAGGTCCTATTTACATACACATATCAGGTGGTTTGATGTAAAACCAAAAAACTTGAGTTTTTTTCATTTTCAGTTTGAATGGCTAATTGATAAGCTAGATTTTTAAGACTTCTTGCTTTCCACCTTCCTGGTAAATCAAACCTTTATGCAGAATTAAAAGGATTAAACATTAGCAGTACAACTGACATGTCTTCCTGAAAGTAGTACTTTTAACTAAATCAGGAACCACAATGAGCATAGAAAAACAGTCAGCAGTTGATATGTGTTAAACTAACTGGAGTAGAAGAGAAAACTCAGAAGTGTAGGTGAGAAAGTGAAAGAAAATAAAAACTACTTGACATTTATGAAGTATTATCTTGACTGTAAGTAAGAAAGGTGGATATTTTTAAGAGCTTAATCAAATTTAAATTCTGCTTGCTATGTGGTTAATGTTAATTACTTGTTAAGCCATTTCTGAAAGTGTTCTTACACATTCCTGTGCATTTCAGGTAATGAGAGGAGCCTGTCACAAATAGTGGGAAAAAATGACATTGCAGTATCCTTGAGCTTCTCCTGGCCTTTAAAATAGTATGTAGACTAATCCTGCAAGGTGTCAGATACCTCATTCAGGGAACTGAACAGCTTGGACTACATTAGAAACAGAAATTAAGCTATTTGGCTCCAATGTATTTATTAAAACAGCCTTTCTGGTACAGACACCTGATGGCAGGTGTTCACATGGTACCTAGTGGCATCCTTTGGGTACACTGCATGTAGCACATCAGCAGGCTGCTGCTGTGGTTAGACTGCAGCGGTACTGCAGTCTTGTTACTATCGTTGGTTGTCATGACCACAAGTGATATACAATATGAGGCACAAAGATTCAGACAATTTTTAAAAGTGATACCACTTTTTCCTGTTTTTTTTTAAACAAGGTTTATGCATGGTTACAGAAAGCACCTCTACACACTGACAATACTTTTGCAACTCCTGTGTTGCTTAAGGAATGAACGCCAGTACCTACATTTATATGTAACTGATTTTGCAATTAGTAGCATTTCTTTTATATATTTGCTATTGGCATTGAACATTAGGCTATCAAAGATCTCCTGTGCATGGAATCATATTCAAGACACTTGTTAATGAATTTCTTCAGTGACAAACATCATTAACAACATTAAGTGATGTTTTCGGTACCAGCATTCTTACATTACTGCCGAATGTGGAATTTTAAAGTCATATCAGAAATCAAAAGAAAACAAATTAAGATTAGATTTAGCTTATGAAAATAGACTTAGGTAGTAATTAAAGTCATCCAAATTACATGCACTCATTAAACGCCTGATATGAAGGGAAATTCGTTGTTCATGAGAGATTCTCAGGGAGCAGTTACTCTTTCATTAATAGAAATCTGGCCATCAAGGCATATGGGCTTTATGCCGATTGCAGGTTGTATAAACTTTGTTACACATGGGTGATAGGTGTAATATTTTATTGCACCGCAAGAGGTCATACAACATTTATAAATCTGTCCAGTGGAAAATTTGATAATTGTTTTGTCTGCAACATGGTGAAGTTAAATCTCATGCATGAAATAAAAGGCAAACAGAAGAAATTGTGAAACAATAGTAAAATTTTTTTTCCTGTTAAAGCACTCTCAGCTTGTTTGGTCTGCTATAAGCCATATGCAAATAGCTTCTCTCTGGTACATTTCATGCTGAAGGCAGGGAAAACCATACGCTGTGCTGTGATATCTTCTGAATCATTTTCAGTATATGATGTAACCTTGGAAGAAGGACAAGATCAGATTCCCTTTGGCATGGTGTGTAGCGTAATCAGTTGATATACAATGCATTGGATGGAATTACGGTGATTAAATAAACATGCTTGGCAGCTCAGTGAGAAATATGAAAGCTGAGTTTAGCTGGACAAATATCTTCTAGTTCAGCAAAAAGATAGACACATGAAGATTTTTATTTTGCAGAGATTCCATCCTGAATTTGTGAACCAAGATCATTTCATAAAGATACCATCCAGAATTTTCAACAGAAATCTGTGATACAATTATACAGCATTATAATTACTGATAATTTGTGTGGCAATAATACTCCTCTGTGATTCCTCTTTGCTCTCACTGACTCCAAAGCAAGCAAATTATGGAAGAATTGTGGTGGGTGGAGGAAGCTGGGAAATTAGTGCAGTGCTAGCTTGTGACAGGGAAGGACAGGAACAGTTTTGCTGCCATGGGAAATGCATGTGAAGAATGTAGTTTTGGGAAGTGTAAAGGGGATGGTTTTTTAGTGTCTACCCTAAGGTAGACTGTTGGGAATAGTAGACCTACATGACCTTGTACAGAAAGGGAACATGCTGCTAGATGCTCGTGCTTCACTGCTTCTGTTGCTAACCCTTCCTTCTGGAGGGCTGATACATCACATCATGTGAAGGTTACCTCTAAGCAATTTTTCTACTTTCCAAGCTTTATCTGCAGTGATAAGACTGTAATTATTTGACACGTAATAGCCTATCATTTATATAATTTAAAACTGCATAATTATGTGCCTAGCTTACAGGCTATTATAACTTTAGTGCTGTCCTTTGGGTAAACAAGTCTTCTTTCTCTCAGGTAAACATGTAATTAGCAAGAAAAGAATAGCACTGAGAATGAACTGACCAGTAGTAATTTTGGCTTCCTTCTCAGAATTTAAATACAAATGTTATTTAATGTATTAATAATGTTTAGTTCCTGTATTTTTTCTCCCAGGAACTCACAAAGCTTCTCATAAAAGAGTAAGCGTATTTATTACTGTTCTGTAGTCAGAAAAATAGAACTAAAATGTGAAACTGTCATGAGAAATAAACAGCCCCAAAAGACAAAACCTATTTCAAACTTATAGCCTGAAAGAACTTCTTTTTTAAATGCAGTCCTCTCAATCCCAGGGAAGGTCACACATAGCTAACCTCAAATTTCCTCTGTTTTATATAGTAGATTATGTTAGTTTGACTTACATTTGTGTCTATTATAGAGCTACATGATCTCTACCCATTGGTCTGGTTTACTCTTCAAATGAGTGTAAGTGAGTAATTACAATTAAATCTGGTTTTTTGTTTCTAAAGTAACTTCTCAGGAATGCAGACTCTTGACCATTTATTTCTTACAGCAGGAGAATGACCTTTTCTGTAAATACCTGATATTCAGGAAATCTTAATTTACTTGAATGAATTCTCTTTATGATCTTGAACTAGTTATTTATTACCTTTACGCCTTCATTTCCCACATTTCTCAATTTTTTCTCCAAAAGGCATTTTCTTATGGTGGCTGGGGAGAGGAGGATAATTGGTAAATATATGAAATAACAAACAGCCACAATGATAAAATTAACACTCAAAAGACAATTTATTACAAAATATAAAGATTAAAAACAATGGAAGAGAGAATTAAATTCCTGTGGAGGAGGATTGGTTTTTAGAGAAAAGCAAGGAGTTGAAACAGATGGCAAGAGGGAGAACGTGGCACATCCTACAAGCCTTATGGCAAGGCAAGGCTGTAGATGGAGATTGTGAATATTCTTCACTGCAGAGAGCTTGCAAGACCAAACAGAAAAATTTAAACTTTATCCCCTCCTTAATCTCAAATCTTCAATACACTGAGGAGAGAGTGTCTGTAATATGATCATTATTACTTAAGCTTCCGGGCAAATGTTGTGCCTTGTTTTCAGTGGTTGTCAAGCAGCTGAAATACTTCCATGGGAATAACTGAGGTGCATGGACTGGAGGCTATGAGAAGTATTTATGCAAGGCTCTTGAGTTAGGAAGAGAGGCACAGCACAAACAAGTTGCATGAGAAGCAAATGAGGTCACTTTTTGCATGGGAAACACTGTGAAGTCTGTGGTTCCAAAGCAGATGTGAATAAAGCCGATGTCAGCAGCTTTTTGTGTCTATGTGCTACACTGCTTCAGGGGCTGAAGTAAACCAGAAGCAGTGTGACCTCATTCTGCAGGCACCTGAGGCATTTATGGCCTGGCAGCAAATACCTTTCATCTCCACTGCAGACCAAATCCAACATGAGAAGAGGCTGCAAGTAAAAGTGATGAAATCATAACTTATTAGACTAATTCAATCTGAACAATTTTCCCAGTGAGTATGGAGACAAAAAAACAGTGACTGCTCTCCTAACAGTGACCTCTATTAATTAATAAACACGTCTTGAGTACATGGATCATTAGAGAAGGAAATCAAGGGAGAAATTAGTGGTCTGATACCAATCCCTTCCTGATGTGCTCTGAGATCCTTTTAGTTCCTGAAAGTGCAGAGAATGTCTGGTATACTGCAGTGATAGTCCATTACCAACTTTTATTGAGACATGGAACCATTTTAAAAACTAAAATAACATCAGTACCTGGAAGTACATCAGTTCCTTGAAGGAATCACCTCTGAAATCCAGATGTATCTAAGGATTTTGGATGCAACCAATTCTCCAGACAACACTGCTAATAAATTATAGATGATACACACCCACACTTTCCAACAGTAAATTGCAGCAGCTTCTTCTGAGCCTATTTTTATTTTCCTTGTTACAAGGTCTACTGTTCTTTGTTATTTTTACTTAGGGACTCATAACTTTGACAAAGCTAAGTATAATTTAGACTATTAGACAAGTTCAGCTTAGACAGATAAAACGTATCATGGAGGTGAATAATTATTAAATCTTAAATTTTTTTTTATATGTTTAGAAGCACTCTACATAATAAATTATTCCTCATGGTTTACCAGACTGAGGAGTAAGGTCTTTTGGCATGCAAGAATAAGCCACTGTTGAATTACCCTGGGGTAATTTAAAAACCAATTTCAATCCAAATCAGTTCTCTGATTTTGCTGAGTCCCTGATTCATGCTTAAAGTCCCTGAGGAGACTTAATAAAACCTGTCAGCTGCATGAACTAATGTGCCTGCAAAATGGGTAGCAGTAGAGCTCATGGAGCTGCTTTGCCATTTACAAAGCTCTTCTGTGGAGTTATTTAGAGTGGGAAGTTCAAGATGGTTGACTTTTCTTGTGAACAGACTCATCTGGCAGCAAAGGAGTTCTTTAAGGACAAGGTCCTAGAAATACTGGCAGTAAGTTGCCCTATTTGCCCATGCAGGGTGATTGCAAACGTATAGCCATTCTGAACTATTTTAGTTCAAAGTCATTTTCACAGAAGGAATTGGACATTCTGAAGATGTAATAATTGATGATATTCTTCTGCAGAAGATTATTCAGTTCCATGTTTCAGGGTTAGAACTAATTTTCAGCTCTTTGAGGGATGAGACCAAAAGCTTGTGAAAAATTTCCACGTGTCAGACATCAAAGGGCTTCAGCACGCCCCAAGGTCAGAATGATAGTCAGGAGCAAGACACTGGGATAGCAGGACCTTTTGAGCCTGGTGTGGGAGATCATCTCACAGGTACCAATTACCGTAGGGAAGGTAATTACACAGCACCACTGACATGCACTTAATTAATTTTCAAATGCATTTTTTTCTCACACTGGTAAAGCGAAACACTTTAAAAAGGGTCTTGTAGCTTTGCATTTGGCCATGTAAATCCTCAGGTACTGATGAGTTTTGTTTGATACTGTTTATTTAGGTTTTTATCCTCCTCTACTTAAGTGTAGTCTTTGTGAAGTCAGCATGCCTCTCTTGAGCTGCTGCTGATCTTTTGGAGAATAAGGGGTAATAAAATTCTGACACAAGAAGTAATAATACTGGCATTTAAATCAAATAGCTGTAAATAAAAGTGCTTTGGACTGTATTCTTTAGTGCCGTAAATGCAATCTCACAAGTTTGCCATAGAGGAGACCTCTGCATGAGCAGAGGGATGTGAGAATGGAGATCTGATTCCAGATGTCGAGGCTCAAGTGATCTTGATAGGTGACTGATCCTCACTACTGATACCTGACTACACCAAGTGATTGCATGGAACAGCAGCAGCCATTGTACTGCTCTCAGTAGTTAAGAATTGGTAACAACTTTTACTAATCCAGTCTTAATCTCAATTACCCTAAGAAAATGTTTATAATTTGAGCAACAAAAGTAGACATACTATAAGTACTTTGCATGTCTTCAATATATTAATAAATTGTTGCTATCTTTTTTTTTGTTTGAAGCACATACAAATTTCATCCCAGTTTGTTTTTATTAAATTGGATTTGTTATTGATAGGAACTTTGTTCCTGCGCTCTAATTTGCCTTATTTTCTGACTACTTAGACAGCGGAAATGAAACAGGGGGAAATGCATAAAGTGTTAAGTTTTTTTGTATCTCTACTTTTGAACTAAAGCAAAAACTATTCTAAAGATATTAAAACTAATTTTTTCATTGGAATGTTTTCTAGTACAATTTATATTAATTTAATCATCAAATATATGATATCAAGCTTTAAATCTGACTGTTCAGCAGAGCTACTGTATGAATAAAATATATAAAGCAATTAAAAACTCCACTGAACAATTATGATGTACATATTCCTTTTTAAGATTATCTGTTTACAGAGGGATAAAAGATACTGACTTCACAACTAATCTCAGGCATTCCAACAACCAAGGATGTTAACTGCCAACGTTTATATGTAACTGTTGAAAGCTCTAGCAAATCACATCACTGGAAATAAGAAATCTGACTCAGAAGTTGATTTTACTTCATTTTGTTTCCTTTATTTTGTCTGACAGCAATAACCCAGCTCTTAAGCAAAAGATTTATCTAAATGATGTATCTTCTTTGACAGAGGCAAGAATTTTGGAAGATATACTTTCACTTTGCTGCTCCCTTTTTCCCCCTTAAATATTGTAACTTGGATTCACATTATTCTCCTAATTTTCTTCTTAGGGAAACAAAGCCATATATGAAATCTGTGCTTTCAGGTCTGTTGTGGTTTAACACCAGCTTGCAGCTAAGCCCCACACAGCCACTCACTCACTCCCTCTCCAGCAGAATCTGGAAGAAAATCGGAAGAATAAAATCTGGAAACCTCATGGGTTGAGATAAAGACAGTTTAATAGAGAAAACAAAAGCCACACATGCAAGCAAAGCAAAACAAGGATTTCATTCACCCCTTCCTATGGGAAAGTAGGTGTTCAGCCATCTCCAGGAAAGCAGGGCTTCATCAAACATAATGGTCACTCAAAACATCTCCGCCCTTCCTTTTTCTTCCCCAGCTTTATGTACTGAGTATGTGTGTCATACGGTCTGGGATATCCCTTTGGTCAGTTGGAATCAGCTGTCTGTGCTGTGTCCCCTCCCAACTCCTTGTTCTCCCCTGGTCTGCTCACTGGTGGGGTGGTGGGTGAGCTGCAGAAAAGGCCTTGGCGCTGTGCAAGCTGCCCTCAGCAGTAACAAAAACATCCCTATGCTATCAACACTGTTTTCAACAAATCCAAAACACAACCCAGTACTAGCTTCTGTGAAGAAAATCAACTCTAACACAGCCAAAATCATCCAAAGGTGGTAGCTGATTTTCTAGGCCATTGCCAATAAAGGAAGATAGAGAAAATGGGGACATGCCTTTTTCCAGCAAAGGCAAACAGTCTAACTTAGTTTCTCATTCTCAGGGATGGGGGCAAAATGGTTACCAATCGTTCCAAAAGCTCTGCACTAGGAAGGAGCATGATGTGGTGAAGCATGTGCGGCATGTGCCTCCAACAGCATCAGCTGTGCCAGTGTTCTATTGATCTGCAATGTCATGGCAAGAAATGGCAAGAAATTATGCCCTCTGGAAGATGTGTGGAAGAGTAATAACATGGCTCTCTGATGTGTGGTTCTTAACATAAGAACAGCTGCATAATAGCAGGATTGCTTGTCTACAGGGTTACCTGTCTCACAGTCTGAAATTCAGAGACTGAACATGACTGTGTGCCTGTGTGAAGATGTGCCCAAAACTTCTCCAGCCATGTGTATATAGTACCTCAGAGTCTCATACCCCCACATCTCCCGCTCCACAACAATAATTTCATTCTTTTTCAGTCACACATGTGAATGGCATGCACTGCAATGTAAGTAAAGTAATACTTTGTTTTTACTTCGGAATGGGTTTACCTCATGATTTAATAACTATTTAAAATCTTTCCACTTTCCAATTTCCTCCAACCTTCATAACCTGAGTATATGCTACATATGACTCCATTCAGAGGCACTGACAGCCTTGGAAGATTCAGGGAAAAAAACACCTGCCTGACCAAGGTTCAGACTAAGCTTCTTTCTTTTATTCTCTCAGGTCTGGGCCAACAACCGTTGTCGTTGAGCAATTTCAGATTCAGAAGTAACTCTGTCCTACTTTGACCTAAATCAGGAATGACTCAGCCAACACATCAGCAGAAAAAACTTCTATAAGCACCTTCACATGCTTTGTCTGTACAAACCCTTTGCTGTCAAGAGCATCTGCTTCCTTTGTAGAAGTTTTTTGCACATTTTATTGCTAGGTTTGGCAAATGTAACACACATAATGGATTAGGGCACTACATTATATGCCAGGGACTTGTGCAAGAATCGTGTAAAAAAAGACATATTTGAGAATGTATAGTGCCTGCCCTATTATTAGCTTTTAGCAGTAGATGATTTGTATCTCAAGCTATAATTGATTGCTCTTGTAAAGCTAATAATTAAAATAAGCCTTATTCACTGCTTCTAAGATTGAGTCTGTTAGATACTTAATCAGGTCTTGTACACGAGCTCTGAAGGGTAAATTTATCCTCCAGAATCTTCCCTGCCACTTGCTTATATTACTTATTGTTTGCATATGTTAGTGACAGTTGAATATTAGGTGTTGTCCCAACTTTGAAAGACAGATGCTTTGAGGAGTGTATTTGGATTCTGTGGAGCTCAGAGTCAAAAAAGAGACAAATTGCCAGGGCCAAATTAACAAGCAGTGGGAATTTAAAACATACATATGTATGTATGTGTGTGTGTGTGTGTGTGCGTGTGTGTCTGAATTGGCTAGTTCGGTGAAGGCAGTAGAAAAGTGTAATGAATTTTGTTTAAACAGGTGAAAAATTGTTCTGAAATATAATTATTCTACTCCTGAGTAGGGCTGTTTTTCATTTTTGTTGTTATTGCCTTTAGTATTCACTCAGTCCTTAGGGAAAATTGTATCTGAGCTGCTACATTTTCATATGTAAAAGTAATGAACTGCCTTGAATATGCTGCTGGAGTAAGATTTGGTTTTAAAGTGAACTTTAACATGAACAGACCTCCAGCTGTAATTATACTTTTAGAAGTTTTTTAATTTTCCATAAATTAATTTAGAATTTGAAGAAACATGAAGTAAGACAATGTCCTGGATTTTTGTTGATTAACTTAGTATTAGAATACTTTTAAAAAGAGTAATCCTGGAGCACTTTATTAAATACTTCTTGCACCTTTACTGCCTATCCATGGTCTCTTGCATGGTTTCTGTACACTTAGTAGAACCTGAATTCTATTTGCATCTGCTAACATTAAGATCAAATGAGCTTCCATATCCAAGGCATGTCTTTAATCACATGGATTTTCTAAGTACACTTAATAAATACAGAAACTGCATTGCTTTTTTTTCTCAGTTGCCTGTGCTTCTATTGTCAATGACTGTTCCTTCTCCTTATCTGAGTAGGACTTTTCCACCTTGTGCTGGCACTGTTAACAACATTATTCTGAGCCCCAATGGTTGTTGCTTTTCTGTGTGACTACTCTTTATTTTCTTCTACTTGTTACAAACCTTTGGTAGCAGCCTATTCATGTCATTTGGCTTGGACATATAAGGAAGAAATAAGAAAAAAAGGGTAAGATGATTAGAAAGTGCTCATTATGTTCTATTTTTATTATTCACTGCTTTATGTCAGGCAGGCCCAATAGTGATCTTCAAAATTTCCTCTAAAATTCAAGCATCTTGAATGATGCTTTTTAGAACATAAGTCTGGCAAACCTGGTCCACAATAACTGTGTGTAGATCTCTGTGCCTGCTTAATGGTTATTTTATCATAAGATCTTACTCAACCTTTCACTGACTATCAAATACATTTCAATCTGGATCCACTGAAGGATATTGGTCATCTGGTTAAATACAAATGAGTCAAGCCAACAGAAAGTCAGCAAATGCTGAAAGTTAGCTGTTCAGAAATGGCAACGAGAAGACAGTATTTGATACCTCAGCTAAATATAGCCTTAAATTGACTGCATATATAAGACAGAGGCTCACAGTCTCCAAGACTTTCACGTATTTTTATTCCTGATGAAACTCTTTGTAATGACAACTTCAGAACAGAGAAGCAGAAGTTTACAATGATTTAGATGATCCAAAGATCATTTTTCCTTCTCCCACATACCCTTCTCTTTGGGTTGCTACTTTCATTGCTAATTCTATTTTTCTTGTGACATTATTTATGATTTCTTCATAAATGCAATGAAAGCATTTTCTTTTCTGGGAAGTTCAATATGTAATTGATTCTGGACACAGTGTTGCTGTGACAGTAGTGGTTTGTGTGCAGCTGGGACTAAGTCATTAATTCTTTTCATCAGTGAACGTCAGTTCACATTAATTTCTGTCAGAAACTGAGACAATAGAAAAATCACGAAATGCCTATACCCAGTCCAGTTCTTAAGGCTGACAAAATTGCATAGATCCTCTTCGTTGCTCAGGGATTGATCTAATTTGTCATGACAAATGGCCCCATAACCATTTAGTGATATGTTTGCTGAGTGGAAATAACCTGAAGTAACCTAGAATTTGTATATATAATATTATAATGTTGTAAAATTTAAACACTGATAAGAAAGTGTTAAAACGTAATGGAAAATGAAACTTACCTATGCTTTAAAATCAAACCTAAAATGATGTGTTGTTTTCTGTATGCTGCAAAACTATTTTTAGAAGAACATTGTCACTATGGACTCTGTTGACCTTAACATCTGCTATATCCTTTTATTTCATCCCACATGAAATCTATATAGACATCTCTGTAAAGACACATTTTAAATTTGAATCTCTGCAAAAACTGCTTGCATCATCTATATAAACCTCAACCATATCTATGGATAATTATAGGTGGTCCCTTCTCTTTTGTATTTATGTGAGTAGTTTTACTGTTCATTATAAATGCAAAAGCACCTTCTCCTTATTCCTGATGCTTTAGGTAAAATCAATCTAAATCTTGTGGACTTGTTACCTTACTATTTTCTCATGTACCACAGACTCTCAGCTGTTATTCAGTCTTGGTATTATATCACTGCTCAAACTCTGTGTGTAATTTTGAGCTCAGAACACCTACTTTCACAAAAGCAAAAATACAGCTAATAAGTAAGAATTTCCTGATAAACACATGCACCTGTCCTGGCTGAGTCAGGAACACAAAGGAATCCTGCATCAGAAGTTTGGTGGTTTTCCGCTTTTTCCAGCACAAACGATTTGTTTGATAATATCTTTCTCCCAAAGGTAGGGGTGACTTTTCAGGCTGTTTTGTAGGAGTGATGAAATATATTTGCCTACAAATACAAATGCTTCTGTGAGAAATTCTGCCTGTAAGTGGAGATTTCTCAGCTGGTTACAGGAAAACCTCTTCAAATACAGCACATTATGTAGTTCAGTCCTTTTAATCACTCATAGAATTATAAATTCATTTAGGTTGGAAAATATCTCTAAGATCATTAAGTCCAACTGTTAACCCAGTACTGCCAACTCCACTGCTGAACCATATCCCATATATTGTCTTTAAAATGCCTCTTTAAAATGCCTCCATAGATGATGACTATCCCACTTCCCAGGGCAGCCTGTGCCACTGCTTGACACCCTTTTCAGTGATGAAATTTTTCCTCATATCCAATCTGAACTTTCCCTGGTGCAACTTGAGGCCATTTCTTCTTTTCCTATCACTTGTTACCTGAAAAAAGACACCAACACCCACCTGGCTGTACTCTCCTTTGAGGTAGTTGTAGAGGGTGATGAGGTTTCCCCTGAGCCTCCTTTTCCCCACCTCCCTCAGCCACTCCTCATCCCTGCCTCATCTCCATTGCCCTTCTCTGGACACACTCCAGCACCTCAGTGTCTTTCTTGTAGTGAGAGGGGGCCTAAAGCTGAACACGGGATTTGAGGTGTAGCCTCACCAGTGCCCAGAATAGGAAATATCACTGCCCTGATCCTTTTTTCTTTCTGAAATCTAAGTCAGAAACATCATGTTCACAAATAACAAATCACTGTTGTTGCTCATTGGTGAGTTCTGTTTGTTGACTGGCTTCTTCTGACAGTGTTTTCTCGGAGTAAATACAATAGTCTTCATGAAAATGTAACTGGACCACTCTCATTTTGCATTAGACTTTTTCCATCCATAAGAGGATGCAAGATACCTTTTAACTGTAGTTGTTTCTCTTCTACCACTTGAAACTTGCCCCATTAATGGTACATGGATAATTTTTGATTACTTTAAATACTATTTTTTCCAGGTTCCTGCTTATTCATACTTTATTTGTATTTGACACTACAGTTCCTTCTCTATAACAGCCTGCATCTTACAAGATTAATCATTTTACTACTCTTCTGGACATGGTTCTAACCTTCCAAAACCTCTGTTTTATATGTCAGTCTTCACTAATGTCAGTCATTAATGAAGATGTAGGCTAAAACTTGACGTAATATTGATTTTTTCTAAGTCATTTGCTTGAAATGTGTCCAGCTGTCATGAGTTACCAGCCCCCCCTGGGCTGAAATGGTCAGGGCCAGGTAGATTTCTGGAGAAAAAGCCAATCAAAAGTTTTAGTAACGCCTCTGCTAATGACATATTTAAGAAAACGGAAGAGAAGATGAGTTGCACAGAAGAAATTTGGCAGCCATGTAGGAGGGAGGCAGCTGGCCCCTCAGTGGGGGGCCAGGCCCCTCTTCCCCGGCCTTGGGCCAGGGGCAGGCATGGCATTGAAGTCTCTCCAGCCGGGACGTGTAACAGTGGAGAAACAAACTCCAGACAGAAGCTGCCCACCTGGAACTTGCTGCAGAAAAAATTTCAGCCCGGTGGAGAGCAGAGAGGACTTGAGATAACAGAGCTTCCTTCAAGGTCAGTTCTAGCAAGAGAAGAGCTGAGGTGAGCGGGAAGTTCATCCTCCCCCACCCCCCTCTCCCTCCAGCGGGGGAAAGACTGAAAGTTACAAACCCCTGTTGCCTTTAGAAGACAACGGTGGTGCAAAGACCCCCCCCATACACACCTCGGCAGTTAATGAGGTAATTTGTCCCAGAACAGACAAGTGCCTGAAAAGGCTGCGAACCCTTGTGAGAGGTTTGAGTTGAAGCAGAGTCCTGCCAGAGACCGGTGCCCTTGGAGAGAGAGATTTACGTTGGATCAAGTTGTCTCAAGTAGGACTTGTAGTCCCAGTGAGGGATCCATGCTGGTGCAGCTCACTT
>VYXB01008659.1:10074-79207 GCA_013397135.1 Pachyramphus minor | reverse complement strand
TGATTCTATGACGATCTTCTGTGATCTGTGATTTAAGGGAGCAAAAAATACTCAGTCAAAGCATCCAGATGTTCAGAATACTATATCTGAGCCTATCCCTCTCAGTCAGCTGCCTCGCTTGGTTATGAAAACACAATTGGTAGGAGACGATGATGTTTAGTAGTTATGCATTCAGGCTACTGGAATGAGCAACCCCCACACTTTCCAAAATGTCCTAAGATTTATTATTAGGGGTGGGGAGGAGGCAGATTACCATGAGCTGCACAATAGACTGGCTACTTATCTTGGAGCCAATCTATGCTACACAGCCAGTCTCTTATCACTACTGGAGGGTTCTTGGTAATGAATGTAATTTGTACAAATATGAGTGCTCAGTCTCTGTAACTTCAGCAAGGCAATGCCTGCCAGCATCAACACCACTTGGAGATGGTGTTGCTTAGATGCAGTGTTAACTATATCAATTCTTGCCCTAACACTCTGCAAGACTTCAGCAAAATGACTTTGCCCACTTTGCTTAGAGAAATCTGTTTAAAAACCCCATATATTAGAAACAAATACCACTGCTGGACTATAGTGGTGAATGCTACTGTTGTTAGAAGGGAAGCACTGAAATTTATTAAAAAATATAAGGAGATTCACCAGAGAGCACATGCTTGTCACAGAAAACCCAGGGCACACTGCAGAAATGGAAGTTGTATTTCTTACAAGCAGCATGCAGGGTATTCAGCACCATTTCATTTGCTTTACAGTCAATACTATTAAACACTATGAAATGCCATCATTTGAAACTTTCAGTTTGTTAAATGGCTTGGAACAAATGTGTGCGTGGGGAAGACTGCTGGCCACATCGCACAGAGGGCACTGCTGTCCTGGTAAGACACAAAAGGGTCACAGTTCAAGTCTGTCATATGACAACCCTGAAGGATCCAGGGAAAAGACAGCTCTGCAATGCAGCTGCCAGCACGGGTTGAAAAGGAGGTCAATCCAACAGGATGCAGCAGAACGCCTGAGGCAATGTTATAAATGAAACAAACCCCAAGGGTTTTCAGTAACCCAACAGCAATGTCCTTTATAATTCAAAGAACTTTATTGAGGTGAAAGTATTTTCTCTCTAAATAAGTCATTAGACTAGAAGTCTTACCTTTAAAAAGACACCAAACAAAACCACCTCAATCCTGTTCACTCCCTTACAAAAAGGAGGCAGATGGCACAAATCCCCCCAGCTTGCTTTGGCTACAATAGGGCAGAAGCCTCAAGGTGCCTGCATTTGAGACAGAGTTATGGATTTGTTTATTCCTAAATTCTTACCCATCATGCCCAGTGCAGACGTAAAGCGATGTTATGTTGTAACACCACATCCAAAGCCAAAGCTTATCCTGGAGTCCTGTTTTCTAAGACAGGCAGTTCATACTTCTAAGTTTCACATAGCATCACTATGGTTTATCAGAGCTACTGAGTACAGCATTTCAGTGGCCAGGAGCTTTTTAACAACCAACAGTTGCTAACACAAATTAGAAGGAAACATCCTTCTCTCAAAGTATATGATGTTTTAAAATTAAAGCAGCCAACAAACAGTCTTGGTCAGTCCAGTCCAGATTGGGGTGATGTTGGGGAACTCCTTTTATGTAAATTTATACAGTGCTGAGCACTAACTCCTTTTAGTTACTGTCCTCTATAGTTTTACTGAAACACTGTTTTTTCATGGTTTTGTTTTGGAATTTGGACCAAGCAGTTGGCACAAGGGACATTTCACGGGAGTCCTCTGCCTCTCAGTTCTCAGAGTCTCCACTTGAACAAATCCCTGTTGGGCAGCAGGTTGACCTTGTCTGGCCCTAGGCAGCAGTCAATAATCCTGTCCTTTACATCTCATATACACCCTCCCGCACAGAAACTACACCACACTGCTTTTGAGACCTGAAAAATACCAGCCCACTCCTTGCTTCCAGACATCTCTGTTATGTTCCTCCCAGTCGGGTAGCAATGTTGGGGGATTCTTCACTGCTGGTCTTCAGCCTACCCCAACACAGCTTTGTGAGCCTCTTCTGAGAGGAAGTGAAAAAGTGCTGCTTTTTAACCAGGTGACAGACAAGTACAAAGTACGTGAATAGAAAACGCATCCCTGTACAATCAATTCTAGCAAAGGGTACTGCAACCAGCCTCCATCCCCCATCTGCAACATTTGATTACTAGTGCTTTAACTAGTAACTTTTTTTCGTCTCTGTCTCTCTCTCTCTCTCTTTTTTTTTTTTTTTTTGGTTATCCTTAGGTTCCTGCCTTTCATTGAACCCCTTCCTTCCAAAAGGGAAATGACACAGAGACATGCAGCCCAGGAGGGCTAACTACCAGTAAATTCTACCAGTCAAATTGGGTATCACAGCTGACAGACCCTGTTAGTAAACCAGGTAAGGTACTGCAGCAAGGTAACTCTGCACCACTGTAAACCACCCATCTCAGCCCCGAGACCACCAGTTTGCTTAAAATCAGCCCCAGGAGGTCATGACAGCAGCAGCCCCACTTTTGATTTATCCTCAGAATTGAGTTCAGTCAGCAACTTCTTCAAACCAACACGCTTTCCTGATCCTTAGAGCCTTTTACACACACCTGACAGAGATCAGTTACTCATCTTGGCAGCAGAAGATATTGTGGAGCTCCTGCTGCAGTCCCGTGCTGCTGGGTAGCTAGTTCTGTTGAGAGGTTGCTCTGGAAACCTGTTTTAAGATCTCTAGAGCTCTCTCTAGTGGCTGGACGGAGAATTAAATATCAACTCTGAAAAGGCAAGAGTGAAATTGGTAAGAGAGCCACAGCTCAAAACGAAGCTCTTTCTTTACCGCAGCCACCATCACCACCTTATTTCTAGTCTCCAAGGTACATGAAACAAGAGATCTGTGATCTGCAAGTCACGGGTACTGACATGGGTATCAAAATTGCTCAGAGCTATTCTACAGGCCCTGAGACAAATCTCAGAGAGGTCAGCAGGCACTTTCCTTCTCACCAAGTCTGGGTTATGCTCAGCGAGCTGCTCCTGGTGGGGTACATGCTCCCTTCTCAAATTCAATGGCCTCACACCAATCACATTCAAAATTTTAAACTGTTGGGAGTGGTACACTTTAAGGGAGCAAAGTGTTCAGTCCAATGTTAAAAGCCAAGCCAAGAGTTCTCATTTCAATTTTTGGTGTGGCATAAACACATCCTAGTACCAGAGCCAAGATCCCAAGAGAGCAAACTATTATTGCAGCTCTGCTGCACATTATAAAAATACCACCAGCAGAAGGAAGCAAGGTCATGAGACACTTTTCAATGACATTTCCAAGCACTGAAAAGTTACAGCTGTGTGCACCGGAGACGTTGTTGAAAGGTGGTAGGAGCACCTGGTGAGTTAAAGCAAAAGCATCCAGGTTAAAGCCCCATCTCTGTCACGTGTGGTCACACTGAGGTCACTGATGCCTACTGCACATTAGTTTCCCAGCTGTAAAACACAAAGCCCATTCCTGTCTCATAGAAGGAAAAAAGGTTAAAAAGCAATGAATACATTGGAGTGTTCAAACACTTTCCTGAGTCTCCCCCAGCAGCAAGGGGGAAAGGAACAGACCCTGTCAGAATTGTGACAGTTTTGCTTGTACAAACAAGTGCCTAATTTAGGCCAGAGAAAACAAAGTGAAAGAAGTTGATATTAGTTTGGTGACAAGCCAGCCTACTGATGCTGCCTGTTCTAAGAAACCTTGGTCTGACAGAAATACTCCCACATTAACAATTCTAATACATTACATTACTCAATATTTATATGATTCTTTTTCAAAAACAAAGTTGGTTGTGTTAGGTTGGGGTTTGGGGATTTTTTTTTTTTTTAACCTTATAGATTAAGCCAATGTCTGAAAGACTTAGATCTCTATATTCAGGCTGTTTCTTGTGCAGCTGAAAACAAATGTGTATTTATGATGATATCTGCAGCCTACAAAAAAACCTCACGAAGCTGTCACATCTATATAATAGAGAACTCTATTCAACTACACATTTTTCCTCAGATTTCATTGCAACATTCCTACAAGTCCTTTCAAATGTAGGCAACAACATGTTTTACATATTGAAACAAATTACTGCAAATGCAACGTCAGTTTATTCACTATTATGCCCAAGATTCATGTACGCATGTCACTTCGTATGGGTACATCAGATGCTTAATCTGTACCTGGAGGTAATGAATACTATACAAATATGTCATGTTAGTTAATAGACAATTATTAAGCTGAAATTTTCTGGCTCTTTGCCACATCATTTTAAGCAATGTATTGTCAACTAAATTATAAATCTCTTGACCCTTCACATGTCATCAACATTTGCGCGTTACCAATATGTTCAGCCTAAAGCTACAATGCAATTAGTCATTTAAATTGCAGATATCTTTCACACATAAGAAGAATTAAGTTCATCTCTGGCACAGAGAAAGCACGATATGGGCCAATGAACTGTATTTCTGAAGTGTGTGAATGGCAGTTGAGAATATTTTTGCCTATTTACACAGCGAAAAAATTCAGATCAAGTGTATGGCCTAGACTGACAGCAGTCAGGAAATTCAGCATGGAAACTAAAGTTCTCTAGCTGACAGGGCTGTGCTTAGTTAGGTCTTGAAACAGACAACTAGGATACTAAAGCCATATTTTATAATTGCAGTAACTTTTAGCTCCCCAAAGGTATGACCATTTTGTAGATGCTTCAATTTTCCAGGGGCTTAAATAAGAACCAGAAATTGCAATTAAAGAGTCTGCATACATGAAGCATATGCAAAGTAGAAAAAAACCCACCCTCCTGTATCACTTTAGACCTATGGGCTGGGGGAAGGGGTGACAGACAGAAAGAGGGACAGAGAAAGCAAGGGAAACCTATAAAGTGTAGAAACTGATTTTGTAGCCTGGATATGATCACCTACTTGTACATACATAATCTAGATCCAATTTGAAGTGATTGCTTTTAAATTAATTTTCTACAGCTTTTAAGGAAGTACTTTAGCAGACTATCATGTACCAATGCCAAGGACCAGGCAGCAGCTCCATTGCACCACATGAATATACCAGGAGTAGCAAACCTATCACCATTTGCTACAGAGTGAACTTATGCCTTTAGGTTCACACTTAGACACAGCCACATCCTTAGCACCAATACTGAAGTTGATGAGTTATGCTTACACGTTCTCTCATCATTCTTATGGCTGGTCAAGAAGGTGGCAGTAACTTTTACAGTTAAGAGCATAAAGCCATATACCCCCCCCCTTCCTGCAAATGTAAAAAAAAAAAAAAGAAAGCCATCTGATTGTCACACAGCGGAAAAAACAAAGCACGTCTCCTCCCCAGTCATTTGGAAGGGTTGGGTTTTCTTTCATTCTGCAGAAAGGATTTGTTGCTCAAAGGCTTAGTTCTCCCTCAGTCAGCCTAAAGAGCATTTCCAAAGCTTATATAAGCACCATGTACAGAATACATGCAGACTGGCATCCCAAGCTGTAAAGAAAGAAGGGTAAGTTCAAGTTCTGCTAACAATGATCAGATGTGGCAGAGACAAGAGAAGATGACAAGCTCATTTCCCCCACCCACAATCAATACTAAAAATGGAACAATGAGCACTGCGGTAAACAAGACATTTCTCCCATTTTTCCTTGCCAAACTTCTTTGCAGAAGGAGAATGCAAGCTCATTTGTGGACTGCTCTATTAGATGTGCACAACCCTGGAAGGATCACATTATTTTATGTATGTTGGCCAGAGCTAGGAGTTTGACAGAAAGAAAGTACTTGAATAGCTCTGCACTGACCCCACAATATCAGCCTCATTATTTACTTCTGTAGCAACTACTTGCCATATCTTAAGTTTCCACAGCAAAGCCAGACTACACGTGTCAAGGCAAGACCCACACTTCCTAACAGAGCACATTATATGCAGGGGACAGAACAAGAGGGGACACAAGCAGTATCTGGAAGGAGGAAATTTCCTTTGCCATTGGATCTGACAAAAAGAAAGAAAAGACATGATATATAACCCTGAATCAGTTCAACAGGATCAACCTTAAAGAAGGAAAGTGAGGGACACAACACCAACAGCACTTTGGGGCAGGACAGACTATATTATTTCTAAGTACTGAGTGTGTTATCATGGAGCCAGAAAATTAATGAGAAGCAAGCAGTGTACCCCAAAAATTACACAGAAGTACAGGCATCCAACTAAGTTTTCCTGCACGAAGTAGAAGAATGGTCCAACCAGTCTTCAGAATCTGACTGTAAGTATAACAGCTAGTGTCCTGACTCTACTTTCAAAAACACATGTAGACATTTTCCCTCCCTGCCACACAAATATACTGCTCTCAGTTAAGGGCTGAAGATGACCCTGAACCCAGGACACTTTTGGATAGAAGGAAAGAAAGTTTAAGGACTCAGAACTGTAGCCTATTTTCTCCCAGAAAAACAGCTTTAATTATCTGCAATGGTTTTTAAATTTCTAAGACTACAGTTACAGTGAGAATGAGACAAAGCTGTTTCCAAAATGGCTTTGTCATCAGAAAAGCAGTAAAACTTAATAAAAAACCCATCCTTGACTATGTACCAGCATTGAAAGCATTATGGAGCATGTTACCAACCAATAAAAACCATGAAACAGAACACAAACTTGGGAAAATGAGTCTGTGGTTTCAAGTTTACTTTATTCTTATTTGTTTTAGAAGTGTCCTCCCCTCTCAAAACAAGTTATTTTTCAATTCTTCCCACCCTTTAATTCATTATTGTTTACTACATGCCCTCAAACGGGGAGAGGAGAAGAGGTGGGTAACAAATGCGCAAACCCCAAAACACATATAAATCAAATCCAAAGGCCTCTCCCCCTTATTGTATCCAGAAGTGTCCAGAGGGAACCAGAATGGGAGAGATGAAGATATTGCCACCTCTGGAATACAAGTAGCACCAATTAACACATTTTCCCAATAGAGGGATTTTCTTACCAGGGCTTTCTCAAATTACTCTGTTTGAACAATACCACTCAAATGTTAAATTTCAGTGAAGAGAACATACAAAACTACGCAAACTGGTGTTTCCAACAAGAAGGAAAAGAATTCCCATAATTCCTATTATACTGATGCTTTTTTTCTTTTTTTTTGTTTTTTTTAATTAGGTCTAGAGAATTAGCCTTATTATTTTTTATTCCATGATCATCATGGATTTGTCCCTACTGCTATTTCAAGTTTAGCGATACATAAGCAATAATCATGGCAAGATGGAGTTTACACTTTTTATATTGCTTTAGGTCCAAATTAGTTGGCAGGCACTCATCTGGCCAAGAATCTCTTTCTTTAGATGTTCCCTGCCACACTATGAGGTGATGCAGCTGCTGGTAAGGCTTCTAGCTGTAAAGCACATGTTTGTGTCACCACATGATCTAGCTCCCAGATTAAAATGATGAATGTGCAGGAATCAGGCTTTCCACTGTTTCAGGAAAAAGACTTTTCAGATGAGGTGCAAAGCCAGGTGCCAGAGTGTGGAGAAACAAAAACCTAGGGCTGAAGAATCATCCCAATTAAACACAGATACTCATTTGTGGAGAAAAGAAGCATGGTATACTAACAAAATGCTGGGTTTAGCCTTTCACATTTGCTGCAACAGAAGGCAACAGATCCAACAGACCCAGTCTGCTGAGCTGAACTCTCCCAGTACCCATTACGTTTTGGTACTGAATAAAGAAACACAAATATGTGACAAATTTGCTTACAGAGTTTCAGTTTTTTAATACATACTGTAACTGATTATTTCTTCCCTGTCTGCCCAAATACCTTAGGGCTTCAGTTTACATCAATAACTGCTTGAAACGATTCCTTTCCTTTAATTATTGCAGCAGACAACCATAAAAAGAAGCTCTAACATGGATGTAAGTGATAGAAACAAAGAACATTATCCAAAGAAAGTTGAAGTCTTAGTTAAAAATCTTAATATAGTTAGCACCACTGATTTCACTCAATAATGTTAAAGGATCATTCGTATTCAGGAATAACTTCTTCCATCATATCTGTCTATGAAGATATTAGGCTTTAAAAATAAGAAAAAAAGGTCACAGGAATATTATGCACAGATTTACTCTTTGCCATTGCAGAGTCTGGAAGCCCTAACATTTAAGATTACTTGAGAGTAAAGCTGTCTGTATTTTGTCTGTATTTGCAATTTGAAATGAGAAAGAACATCCTGCCTGTTTAAATTATTCTCAGACAGGTTGCCCAAAAAGATGATTTTAAAGATGCCCAAATGTGTATCAGCCTAAGGCCATATTGTACTTGCTTTCAGTTTCAAAGACCTCCTTTCATCTCTGAAGAATGGAATGTTGTTTACTGCTCAGGATGTTTTGCCATGTTATCATGAATGTATTACAAATGTTCTGCTTCTTGAACTAGAGAGCGTTTGTCAAAACCACTCTTTATTCTACATGAGAAGTCTTAAGCCTTTTATAAATCCTGCTCAGACATATTGGGACACTTAAAACATTTAAGTCTAAACATCCTTCTCAAGTTTTCTATCCTGCATAATTTCATAAAATAGGAAAAAAAATGATCTGCTGAGAATTGCTTTCTGGTAGCATGAAGCCTAAGTACTTGGCACTGGAATGCAAGCTTGCATGTAAAAAATGAAAATAGTTTCACTGGCAGAATTACTTTCACCTACTGCCCTCACAACTCAGTCTAGTACAGCAACCTAGACAATGAAGCACCTTAAAATACAGCAGGTAAATTTGTGACAATGAAATGTTATCAATGTTATGGTCAGTTTTAGGCGTGTTATGCCACTTTTTTTCAAACTCCAATGTAAATAATGGATCACCACTTTCCAATAGGAACACTGTTGTCTGTCTCGCTTTGGCACAATCTCACAAAGCTTTTAATAAAGCAGACATTACACAGATGATGAGAAGTAACTGAAAAGTACCTAACAGGCAGACTTGTTAAATATTCAGAAACAAATCCGGCAGTAATTACAGAAAACCGCTATGAAGAACAAGAATAGTTACTCGATAGAAGCTTGGGGGAAGATGAGAAAAGGATGGGGAAAACTGTTCTTGTGCTAGACTCATTTTTTCAAGTTTTTCCAGTGGTATTCTAAAAAAGTAACTATACATTGAGTTTCATGTGAAAGTGCATTAAAAAACTTCAAAGAGAAGAATAGCTGCTCAAAAGCTGTGAACACTGCTTTCTGCAGCTTGTTTAAGGATTCCTTCCCTTCGCTTGTGGTAAATATGGAGCATTCAAAGACCTAATTGTGTATCCACGTCAGGAGGGGAAAAAAAAAAATCAGTGAAACAAGTCTATCTCACCTGCTTAGTGAGGCATCTTGTCACAGTCCAGGATGAAGAAAAAACTACAGGACAGATGCCATCATGAGACATCATGAGATGTCTCATTTAGAGAAATAATCCACTGTCTCATTGGAAATAATTGAGCTTTATATAATACCCTCCCAGACTCCACTATGCAAAAATGACAGAGTATTTTCAACCCTAGCATCTATTCAAGCTTCCTGGGCCGCAAGAATGAGAAAGACTTTAGGTTCATCAGAAAGGACAACTTTACGATCACTTCCTCCACATGGGAGTTACCTTCCAGGCTTCTGCTTACTGTACTTGTGTCAGCACCAAACCAGCCTTTCACTTGAGCAGTTTCCCAATAAAGAGGGGTAAAACTGGCAGTAACACTTGAACAACACTTGTCCCATCTCCAGCAAAGATGATGAATAATAACAGCAGTAGGCTGTCAGTCTCATCGGAACGAACTTCCACAGCCACGAAAGATTCCCAGGTATTAGAAACAGTTAACCTCCAGCACATTAGGAGATTTGTTCAGAAAAGATTTGTTAAAAGCACTTTTCAATGCACTTTTAAATTCAGCGTGAGCCAGAACTGGCTCACTGCAGGAAGTAAATAGTCTGGCTTTATTTATTTATTTATTTATTGCTTTTGGGGAGGGTCTAGCCAAGGTGAGCTCACGGAATATCTGAAAAGAGTCCCTATGAATTGTGCATGAATAAATGTCCACAGTCAAATATCAAATCAAGATCTATTTCAAAAGCCATTCAAAACATCCATTGTGAATTCAACTGAGGGGCCATGACATCCACCTGCTGTGGAAGGCCACCACAGCTTCGTTATCCTCCGCTGCAGATGGAAATTTTTCTGAGTCATCATTTCATTCTGTCCTTTACCCAGTGCTCTTATCCACAGTTCTTCCTTCAACACACAATTAAACAGCCCAACAAATTTATCGGAAACAATCCTTTCAAGCACCTAACACAGAAACCAGGTTTCTTACAGAAGGTAGAAACTGTTTTGTGTGAAAGAATTCTCACTTCTTCCTACAGGGAAAGATAAACATAATTCAGTATGAAGACATAACACCGTACAAGTCATTGCAAGCCATGTCTGTACCTCCAGCCCAGATCCAATGTTTGATGAATCCAAAGGTCTTTTCTTCCTTGGTCCAATGGCTGCCAAAGCTGTGAGGTTGGCTTCTCTTTGTTGCATCTGTGCTAACTCCAACTGCTGCATCTAATTTAAAAAGAAAACACCTACATTAATTATGATATACATTATCCTAAGGATCTCGTTCTCTTTATAGCAGCTTCAGACAGCTCTGCAGTTCCTACTGACACAACGTGCTTCAGAGCATCTTTCCCTATCTTTATGGATACTTTTGAGACTCCAGTACTCTGTCATGCTTAGAGCCCTACAGATTGCACCGTGTAACACCTTGTATGAAGACCATATTGTGGTATCAACATAACCTTAAGAGGACCCTTGCAGCTGGTTTCTCAGCTCATAAGCTTTGCCATTTCTGATTATTAAAAAATATTCATCTGAATTGGTTTATGAAGCCGGATTAGTATTAAAAATCAAAGTTATCAAGTTCTGTGAACTGGGCATGTCCTTAATTCAAAATCTCAATTCATGACTGCACAAGTAAGATACTCAATTTCTTCATGCTTATTACCTCAACCCAGTACTCAATATTGGCATTGTGAAACATCTTATCCAACTGAACAGGGTGCTGCCATTGACTGCTAGTCTTTCTTTTCCCAGTACATATTTGAATGCTCACTAACACTGGAAGTAAGGTAGAGATATGCTGAATGTTTATTTTCACTCACCTCCAGAAACCAGTCAACACAAAGAAATGGTTAGAAACAATGTTTACCTGAGTTAGGTAAACTTGGGATAGGACAGAAACCCACAGTAAAGAGGATTAAAATAAAGAATAAGCTTTATGCCCACATTTCAAGGTCCATACTTCTTCATTCTATTCAATAACTGTAGATGCCAGCTGCTCTGAAGCTCAATCCAGTCAAGTCTGCTGACAGACTTCCTAGCTTGGATTGTCCACCCTGCTAATACAGCCACATCACTTTCAGACCCACCAGCTGTCCATCTTGGAGCACAGGTGGAGGGGAGCACTCTTTCTCTGTGGAGAATGAAGGTTTTCCAGAGACCTCTGGGTTTTATCTTAACCCTTAAATGATCTGACTTGACACTAGAATAGCTCCTTAGTCCATTCTCTCCCCATTAGCTGGACTTAGAAAATCCCCATGTGAACATGGGGATTCCTCTGCATGCATATGTGTGCACATCTTAAAAAAATTAAAGTACAACCATACCACGGTAGGAGAGCATCCAAATCTCCTCTCCTTCCTGCTCCCACCCTAAAAACGACTAATTAATTGGAGTTCCTTATCCAGACAATACAGGTATTTTGCTTACTAAGTTTGCAGCACACTATGACTTTGCCTCCGTTTCATCTCTCAGAGATTCCACTTGGAGAGGAGAAAATCAGATGACAACTGAGCTTGCACCACCTACATGGTGTTACTCCCCTACTTGCTCCCACTTAAAGATGAATCTACGACAAAGAAATACTGTGGGGTTTTGGGGAAGTGTTTTGGGGAGGAGAGCTTTTGGTTGGGTGGTTTCTGGGTGGGTGCTTGTACAAGTCTTATTTTACTCCAGATAAGTAGACTTTAGTGCTGCTGGCAAACTTACACCATGTACTGCAGCAGCTAAGGCTATTTAAATAAAAACAGTATTTCAGGGCAAGCTTCCTCAAAGGGCATCCTTCCCCGGATGACTCAAATTATCCATATGCTCAATATTTTTTAGCAGAAATCAGGGAAAGCAAGACTTTAACAGATATATTGAGAGCAGAATTTTTGGGACGTTTGGTGTTTATTGTTTTTCTTTTTTTGAAGATGGGATAAATGTTTCAGTTATAAAAACAACACTATTTGCAAGTCAGCTTTGATCACACTATGTAGGCTTTTGCTTATGGAAACATAGTAGTATTTTTCAATGCCAGATACCATCATTCACTTATCAGACACTGTTTACATTTGTGTGCAATGTAAACACTTACAAGCTTATTTATCAGAATTCACTCAGTTCATTGGTGTTTTGCTTATTTGGTTTTTTCCAAATATACAGTATTGCTTTCAAGAATACTTTAGATACTACAGATTTTAAGACTACTAGTGTTCTGCAGATGTCTGAAGTTAACTCTAGTCAGACTACTTTTTCATAAAATGTTTAGGATGAACTTTCCTTGAGCATGTATCTTTATATTCAGGAGCACACTGCAACCAATCAGAGATGGGGGAAAGTAAAAGTAAATCTGAAAAAGTAACTTGCAACTTCACAAACTCTGTGAAAGACTGAGGCTTAGAAACTACTTTCACATGACATCTTCATCACTCCCTGTGATGAACCAGGAGCAATGAAATGCTTAGAATAAGCACTAAATCTCAGCAACAAAACACTGAGATTTTCTGGCAGAGGCAGGTGCTGACTCCCAGCTTCCAACACCTGGAGCCACCACTCCTTACAGGGAGCTATGGAGCATCCCTGTTGAAGTAAAGTACACCTTCCTGCTCGCAACGTAGTCCAGTCATCACGATTGTCACATGTACACCACAGTCTTCTTGCCATGAGAAGAGGCATTAAAACATGCCATGCACACAGAATCCCTCTGGGGAAAGATTAAATTCCAAAAGGCTACTGACAAAGAAAACCAGAAGGCGAAAGATAATTTGCTTTAATTTTAAGAACCATTACACTTAAAGCAAAAGGACTTTTAAAACCATTAAACTTAAAACAAAGCAAAACCAAAACAAAAGCCTTTATTAGCCTAACGTTGTGCTTCCATCCCTGGGAATCATTAGAAAACATATCCCCCTTCCCTCTCAACCATACAAAACACATACCAAACAGCTCTACTGTAATTAGACATGTCGGAAACGTGCGGCTGCTGAACACTTCTGGCTCGAAGCAGCATTGAAACAAGACCCCCTCTCTTTTCAACAACTGATGTTAATGGGCAGCCATGGTCAAGTCTGAGGAGAAGATGCAGAGCTATGAATTTAATACTGAGAGGGCTTTGGGTTGGCCTCAGCATGGGGTGGAAGGGACTGGGCAGGCCGAGTCTCTGATGAGGGAGTACCAGAATGCAGCTCTGGCTGAGGGTGGGTAGTGCCTTTGCACCATCACCATTTTTACCCCATGCAATTCAAGCAGACAAAGCACACTGTTGGCACAGACATCCTGCAGGAGTGAGCACTGCTGCTGGAGGGCAGTGCTGGCAGAGAACCCACCAATAACAAAAGAGATGACAGTTGGGGGATGGTATGAAAAGATGCACTTTCTAGAAACAGAATTGATGCATCTTTGACCAGGCAGTTCCCAAGACAATGCTGGAAATGCAGGTCATTACTAACATCTCTCTCCAATACATTTTCCACCAGTCAAAGGATTTTTCAAAAAACACAGAATGTCATCAGGGTTTTGGAGCAAAAGAAAAAAAATCATAGTCTTATTGCATTCTACACATCCCAGGGATTTTTCTGAGAACATAATTAAGACAAATGACTTTAAACACTCAATCTCCATAATGGACTCAACAGATCCCCATTAAGTGATATGGGCAGGCATCCAAATTACCCTGCTCAAGCCAGCAAAATCATCTTTTCATCAAGTTTTGTTCCATTAGAAAGTGTGAGATTAAATGTCCAAACATTGTGTGAGCAGTTAAAAGCACAGGATAAGGAGAAGACAGGCAGATAATGCCAAGGGATACCCAAGGATACTGACTAGCTAATTACTGCCAGATTTTCCTAAACAAGATTAGGAAAGAGCAAGAGGCAACTACGTAGAGTCAAATCTTTCTTTAACAGTTAGGTTTGTAGCACATAAGTTAGGGAAGAAAGATCACAGCAGCAAGTGACAGTAAAAGTAGTAAATATACTTCATCAAAATACAACATAGAGAAGTTGCATCTATTGTTTCCCTTTTAGAGGTGAGTTAATTAACACTGGTGTCTTTGACTACAACAGGATACAAATAGAAACTGCCACACCCAGGTGAAATCATAATGCCATACCCATCTTGAAAACAGATGCATTTTTTCCTTGAAGACAAAAGGGTGTGATGGCTATTCAAGAGGAGCAGGGGGAAGCTGCACCATACATTGGACCCCCAAAGGACCAGGTTTCCCCTCAACCTGACCTACTTCATCTGCTGAAAGATGCTGCTGTTCCACCACAAGAATCCAACACATTCTCCGTTCAAAATTCATTGCTCAAGAAGGGCATTGAGAGGGGACAGTCTCATTTGCAAGTGGCAAATGAACATTCATGCTCCTTCCCCCCCTTCTGATTTTCACATACGCTAAGAACTGCAGTACAAAGAGTTCTAAAACCCTGTGTATAAAGATCAAATTGCTATGAAAACGTCTCAGAACTTGTAAAATAGTCTTTGTTGCTGCTGGCCTTTTTAATAATAAAAATAGGGTTTAAAGTCTGGTCTTGCAGCAAGCAGGAATCTCTAGGGTGACACAATAACCATTTTAGTTAATCTGACCTGCAGCACAAATCAAGAAATAAGGTATGTTTTAAAGTCCTTCCTTATAGTGAAATGGCATTTGCAGCACGGTTGTAATCACACAAAATGAAAGGTTTTAAAATTGACCTCTCTGTTCTTCACTCCATCCTCTGAGAAAAATATTTCTTTTTCTGCTCACAGAAATCCTTTCTCACTTACGTCTCATACTCTGCGTTTCAGAAAATATAAAGTATCTATTTTTACTACTGCACCAGTGACATTTTTGAGGCATTTTAATATCAAAAATAAATTTCAAGTTGTGTAAGAAGACAAGAAGTACTTCAGCTATGAGATGCTATGAGATGCTGAGACTTTCAATTAAAGCAATACTGAAGATTGGTTTTAAACTCTTTCGGTTACAAAGTACATGATATGTGGTTGTCCGAATTATCAAAGCCCCAGTAACTGAAGTTATGCAAATCTCTGTATTTTTCCTAAACAGGAAGAATCCCTCAGACACAACTGATGAAAAGTATATGCTACTACAGATAAAGCCAACTAATTCACACCAGCTCATCCATGATGTGTACAGGAGAGGGTGGCTGTATTATCAAAGGAAGGGGAAAAGGAGTGCTACCTAGCTGAACACACGTTCAAAAGGACAAAATGAAAGCCCTCGTATCTGGTCACAAAGTATCGAGCACAGGATTCACATATTTGGTATAACCTTTCACAGTAGACAAAAACCATGAAACATTTACTCTCTAGATCCTCAAGAACGGTTTTTCCGGGGAATGTTTTTTTATAGGTAGAGATAATTTGTATTATCCAGGGCTCACAGAGCAGTAATAGGACTGATGTTAAAGAAAAGCCAAACAGGTGGCACTCATCCAGCACGATGCTGGAGGAACTTATGCTTAGGGGAAAAAAGAAAAGCCATAAATTTGTCTTGGCAATGAAGTAACAAATAAATAACAGCCCCACGGATGTAAATGAGTTCGGAAGAAATGCTGGCAAGACAGATGTGGAAGCTAAACACCACAATTCTGGGCTCGGTATAATTAATACAAGGGAAAGACTGAAAAGTATATGTACAAGATACTGGGTTTAATATCAAGCAAAAAGTGGGGATGTCTTCACATATGACATTATAGGCAGATAAAGTACAGGACAGATTAAATAAATATTTAACGTAACAGAAGAACTGGCAGGAAAGGAAACTAAGGAAGGCTGAGGACAAGTTAATGTATGCCTAAGGGTTATGTATGCTTTCCAGCAATAAGTAGATCAGGAGTAATAAAAGCACTAAAGTAGATGAACAAGAATTTGTATAAGACTTGAGGGGTAAAAAGGCAAAGAATATAGGCATACAAAAGAGGGAGAAGCTCCCAATTCTATCAGCTTCCACAATAAAGGAACTAAACAATAAATTAACAAATATTAAAATTCAAAGTAAGTAAAAGAATCTGTGACCAAATTTCAACATCTACCTTTTTTTCGCATCTGTGAAAAAAGTGTGCTCTTTACTCCATATTTTTAAAGAACTAAATATTGAGGTACCTTTTTAGTGGAGCCGCTTATCCCACTGAATTGACTTCTTTTTCTAGCCATTCTTTTTTCTGACCAGCTTTTTCGAGCAAAGTTTCACTGGGTTTCATTGTGTCTTCCATTTAGTGCTTTGAAAGTTGTCTACTCTTCTCAGTTGCTTCTCCCTTCTTTGTCTTTGGAAGAAAGCACTCCAATTTTTTACAGTCCCTTCAAGCATTTTAAGGAACTTATGAAGAAAATTAAAAATAAACCTTAAAAATCTGTTTTCAATCCCCAGCCTCTCGCACTCATTGTCATACAGCTCAATGAGCATTACTGCCTCCAGCCTCTACCTTCCCTATACAAAATTTTCTGCCCTACAGGTTGAATGCAGCTGAATAGCAGACTTCTCATATGGGGGACATTCTCTGAGGAAAACTGACACTTGGAGGCTGCATATTTAAACATTTACCACCCTCTCCTCCTGCCTATAATGCAATTTCTCTTCTTGCAATTGCTTCCTTTCAAACTGTTTTAATTAGCCATACAATTAGTTTCCACTGACTTTTCCCTATGTTGTAATTTAGATTTAACAGCAGAAAGGCAGAATAGCATGCACTGGTTTGATATGCAGGCTCTTTACATAACAGAACTGTATGTAATACTGTAGAATTCTTTCAGGTTAATATTCCACATATATGCTTCAGTGGCAGAACAGTCCCTACTGTGCCTGTGTCCCCCAAGCCCAGATGTCTCGTCCGTCTAAAACTAAAGGGTGCAATAAAATGTTTTGTAAAACAACAGAACATTTTTCCACGATAGCCATGAAGTAATCTACCCACAGAAGGAGGGGAAAAAAAAATAAAAATCTTTCAGCTGTTATTTCACATTCCCTAATATGTAATTAACTTCTTGGGAGTCTGGCATCCAGGATCAAGCTCAGTGTCTTCAGAAACTGCCTAGGCTACTTCTGTTGAAAGGCCAAGTAATAGACTACAGCACACCACTCCAAAAACATGGTCCATAGTTTTTGTGTCAGATACTATCAGGTATGAGAAGACTTCTTAATGACCATGAGCAGATCTGCCTTGTCACAACACGCCTTATTCAGCCCTTGCTGGACATTGATTAAAACCAATTACAGTTCTTCCAAATGCACAATATTGTAACACTGTATTCATTCATTCACTCCTGAGGTCTCCAAGCTAGGGAAAGTTCAAGTCTTTCTTCCACCTGCCGTTCTCTCCATCTCATTAAGCAGTCTACCCAACACTCCATCTTGGCACAGAATTCTCTGGATCTCCCATTATCATTTTCCTTTTGTACTTTTAGCCCTAAAATTTCTTCTATTAGCAAGTTTCTAATGTAAGGCCATACTTACACTTGGTTATGTGTCCATTTTCTGTCTCTTCAGAGAAACTGAGAAAAGGCTATTTGAAAATGCAAAAACATGCTTAATGGAGTTTTGTGGGGGTTTGTTTTTCACTAAAGATAGTTGTTATCATCTTTCAGCCAGATGGTTTTAGGGTGGTTTTTAATGCAGTGTCTCAGCTGCTCTTTTCTTATATTTCTTCGAAAAACCAATATGAATGTCACATAAACAGGCATTTGGTTTGCTTTTTAGCTTGCTCAATAATGTAACGCTTTACAGGATTTCCATCTCTGATTTTCTGCAAGACTTGTAGCACACCAAATCTCTGATGATAGCCCTCTGTTATTTGTAGGGCTACACTGCAGCTAACAAAATTTATGTCTTTTCAATAATAGTGCTTTTTTTCCCTCTAAAAACATGCAGAAGCAGGTAAGAAACACTACAGAACAATAAAGACAATATAAATCAGGTAATTAAGCAGAAGCTCTCAGGATGTCACTGAAGGCTCATCAAAAGCAATGAGATCTTATTTTGCTTGCAGCATCTTGTGTTTGCTTTTTTTGAGAGGTCATGGTTAACTTTTCCCCTGCCACAAGAACAGTCTTAAAGAATTTGAACCATTAGGTCCAGAAGACTAAATATAGAAGGAGCACAAGAGATGTGTGGGGGAAAAGGAAACAAAGAGCTTGAAAATCTGGGTTGGAGGCAGTAGGGAGAGCAGCAAAGAATCAGGTTACAGTTACTTGCTACCTGAGAATGTGAGGGGAAATAAGGGAGTCAGTATGGACAGATGAAACAGGAAAAAAAAGATGACTGTTGAAAAGATACTACAGAACAACTAAAATTTAGTCATTACTCTGTAACACCCAGAACTCATTGGAATCATGCTGACTCTCTGTTTGATGTTTTTGATAGGTTTTGTTCAGTCTCTACAAAAACCCTATGGTTTGCTATTTTCCTCCCAGTCAGTTGATACTAAAGGTATTGAATATTCTCAGCATCTCATCTACTGTTGCCTTGTATCTGTGTCAAAAAAATGCACAAGTGCGACAAGCAGGCAGGAACAACTGAGTGGAAAGATCTGTGCACTCGTAAGTGAACACAGATGCTGACAGAGCAAGGAACGGAGCAAGCAGATTTGCGGCCCACCAGGTGCTTGCTCCACACATTTCTTCCCCTTGCTCAAGATGTACCTGCTCACCTTTACCCACTGATAGATGCTGCAAGGTGACACAAGGTAAGAGCAGAGATAAAGGTAGCTACTATGGAAATAAGCAAAGATGCTATCAGTAAAATACCTGTTCACCCGCTCAACCCAAAGCAGCAACCTTGCCCACATACATTCTGAGAGGTTTGCCTTAAGCTTCCCGAAGCCATACTACAAAAGGACACTCACTTTGAAGATGAGGGACAGAAGCACAAAAAAGTTAGGAAAAATTTCTTCAGCACTGGAACAGGCTGCGCTGGGAAGTAGTTGTGTCAGCATCCCTGGAGGTATTTAAAAGATGTGTAAATGTGGCACGTAGGGACACGGTTTACTTGTGGTATAAGACTTGGCAGTGTTGGTTGGACTTGATGAGCTTCGAGGTCTTTTCCAACTTCAATGATTCTAAGAGATCAGGTTTACATTCAAAATTATAGTATACACTGTTTAATACAGACATTTTTACAAGTCTTCTGCGATGCACTGTTCATATGACTTGCTTGCACATTTGACAGTGTCCTATCTACTCGATTTAAGTAAGCTCATTTCACAAAAGGATGAAGCCACAGATGAACTATAAATACAGCTTCAAGAATTGTATTGACTGAACTTTTTTTTTTTTTGTAAGTGAAAGTACTGTAGAAAGTAGAACAGGAAATAGCAAAAACCACCTAAAAAAGTTATGGTTTAATAGGGCAAGCATGAGGGACAATGAGAGGACTGTATCCTCTCAGTCTGAAGAGGCAGATAAGGCACAACGAAAAACAGGGTTAATTTACCCAGACTTCAGGAACACCGTTGCACAAAGAGCTGGTCCGTGAGGAGAGTAAGGACAAAATCCTTGAGTGCACAAAGCAGCAGCTTGGGGCTAACCTTGCAGCTGTCTCTGAAGAAATGTGCACTTTCCATAGGTATTAAAATCTGCCGAAACAGGTGAAAGGGGGAAGTAAATAAAGACTTAATTCATAGCAGGCTACATAGACTAAGAATATAGGAAAGTAAATGACTTAGCATAGGGGAAGTTTGAGGCAATGGGTCATGCAAAAAGGGATGAAAAGGTCATGGCAATTATGTATAGCCTTTTGGATAAAAGAATCCACTGCAGAGTCTCTGGATGTACTTCCAGCAATGTTAAGACATTGCCTCCAGCTGCTGGATGACAGCACATCCTGGATTTATAAGTATTCATTGTTAGAATGTACAACCTGCATTTTGGGAAACTTTGCTGTAGAACATGCTACAGTGCCATTACCCCACATACTCTCCCTTTTCCCCGGGGGTTACCATCAAGATACAAAAGACAGCTTTGGTGAACGCAGGTCCACACTCCTTCTTAAAGAACTACAAGCGGACAATCAGATCAGGCTTTCCAGCGGATACTCAACCAGACTGACCTGGAAAAGATCTGATTCCAGCTGACAGAGGTATCAAAGTTTCCAAGTTTGCTTTCTTAGGAGCAGATTATAATCACAACATAACAAGATAGACAGACAAAGGTAAGCCATTTCAGACCTTCATCCCAGTATTGACCATGCTTTAGTTACCAGTTTTAGTCTTGGAATATTTGTTGATTTTTATTTTGGTCTTATTCCAGTTCTACTCATGTTTGCTTTTTTTTTTTTAATGCAAATGTGTGCTGACCATTTATCTCCAAACTGTCAATAAAGTGCTAAATTTTTCCAGCTGCATTTGCTCTCATTTCCACTCAAGCTCACAGATAAGAAAACGTCACTGGCACAAAAGGTGGGTTTATCGGTTCTCCATGTGAAGCCTGGTGAAGCTTCTGGCTGACCCATTCTCTGGAGAACGAAGCAGCAGGAGAGAGGGCAAGGGAATACCAACACAAAGATCTGTGTTGTCCCAAGAGGCACATTTGCGGACTTGATGAGCTTCGAGGTAGTTGCAGACTGTCACTCTGGAAGCAGCAAAGCATGGAGAAACATGCAGGACAAGTGTGATGCAAGCCTGGCACAAGATAAGATGAAGGAGGTGAACTCAACACACAGTAGAACACCAAGCACTAAACTTACATGCCTTCTTGACTCTGTTGACTCCTTTTTTGTACACCTATATGCTACTTTTTAAAAGAAATCTCATTAAAAACACCAACTAATCTAAAAAGAGAGCCAAAACACATACCTATACAGAGTATTTTTCAAGATCCTACACATTCTTGTTTATAGAACAAGAGAAAAGAGATTGCATAAATCAATTATTTTGCCATCTTTTAATAAAAGAAAGAATGTCTAGAAACAATCAGATGATGCAGAGGTAAAGTCACCTACAAAACAAGACAGATTAGCATCACCCACTGATTGTTGATCCTGGTGGCACTAGAGGCAAACTCGGAAGAGCTTTAGGGCAACTTTGTCCTCACAGATTGTAGGAATGAAGAAAGAGTTGTAAGCAGAAACAAAGAATAAAAAGATAGATAGTAAAGCAAGCTCCTTCTCTCCTCTTATTTTACAAATTTCTTCTACTATGGTGCAAATCCAGAGCATTGATTCAAATACTATTTTACTTGATTTCCATTTGTTTTGCCTGGGCTCCTACATTAATCCAAACAATAAGGGCCTTTAAAGCATTCATAAATAACCTGCTGCTGCTGCTGGCACCTAGGAGCCAAGTGCAGCAATGTTAAGCAACAACAAATTTCATAGTTCAAGAGGCACAGTTAAGGAAAAAGGTTGCTCAGAAAATCACTCTCATTTAGCACAAAGATCCTTAAAAATTGCATGAAATCAGTCAAGTAACTATAGAAACCAATTTCTTCAGCTCTGTATCACACGTCTCACACCTCAATTGTCTTTATTATCGTCTGCTGTCAGATCCTTAATCAGAAATGTGAACAGGCTTGATGATTTATTCAGCAGGGAAAAGAATCTGTAGGTCAAGTGAAAAATTTCACACACACATACACACGCACACACATCTTCAACCTTAGGTACTTTCATTTCATTCTGTTCCCAGTAGCTCTGGGGGCAACTCCAGTGAGATCCAATATTAAGGCTCAATTAAAATAAGCTCCAATTAGTGGAGCTTTTTTCTCTCAGGCTAGAAAAGTCAGGAAATGGATATTGGGAAATGTAAAAAGTCAGCTACTGAGAGGAGGCTGCAGACATAAATGAACTTATTTGTTGATTTCTACAGTTGCTATGCAGAGGCCTCTGGGAGTAAAAGCTTAACCAGTCTAAGCTATAAACTAAAACCCCTGCAGCTAAACATGAACTGTGTGAAACAAGGGCTCCATTCCAGAACAGAAAACTGCTGGGCCCAGAAAATTAAAAGCCAGAGGCGTTTTCCATTTAAAACTAAATCCCAGTACCGCCTCCCAGCCAAAGAATTATAAGCAGTATCAGATTTACAAAACGAACAATTACCCTGGAAAAATGTAGCCTATTGTACAGTCCCAGATGCTAAATCTCAAAGTTTCTTTTTTTTTTTTTTTTTTTCCTAATCCCACATTATATTCCTAACAAGTGTACTGCTGCAGTTTACAAAGGACTGTTTCTAGACAGGACTGAAACTGCAAAAATAAAATGTTAAAAAAAGAGAGCTCATAATTCATTGACCTCATTTGAAGCACTGCCCTTGCCTGTGGCAGTTCCTGTCCTTCCCCAAGGCCTCTGCAAATGGTATGCAGCAGCAAAATAAACCCTGACCTAATTGCCAGGACAGGGCTGCCAACCTTCTCTCAACACACAAAGGCAAGCATGGTAACTGGAAAGTCCTACCTCTTTCGCTTTCTGCTTTAACCGCAGTTGCTCTGGATCTTCTTTATTGGAACGGCTCTAGCAAAGCAAGAGGAAAAAGATTGAACAGAAATTACTGGCATCCAAACACCATCGTATCCGTTAAATATTTAATAAATGACAATTTTCTCTGGTGATTGAAAGATTTAGCTCCAGGGGTGAATGCCTCAATCCAGACTGGCTTCCATCCCCCTCCATGCACATACGTGCACACCCCTCCTCATCTGGGCCGGCTGCCTCTGCTGTAGCCTGAAGCAAGATTAAGCTGAAAATGATGCTAACACTGTCAGTCAGGTCCAGTCTAGGCATGATGTTGTTCATGTCAGCAGCAGACACTTAAAAAGGACAGGAAGTATAGGAAAGAAAGGGAGTTGTATTCATGCAAGCACAACACAATTCTTTCAACTTTAGATTAGGCTTCCACTCAAGGGGCTCCTGAATTCGGCCTGAAAACAAACAAAACCCAAACAGAAGATGATCAAGCCACACCTGATAGAGCGACATCTATAGATTTTTTTTTCTGCTTCTCTTCTTGAGGAAAGAGAAGGGAGAAGAAAGGTACTTACTCTGCACTACAACGGCTCCATCACGGCTTCACAGATGCCGTGATGCCTTCACAGATGCTAGGCTAGCCTTCTGATCTTGACTACAGAAAATAAACACATCTGGCAGGGTGGTGGATCTCACCAGGCTCCAGTTTCAGAGCCAAAAATAGATTTACAAAGGACATTTTTGGCTTCTTATTTAATTTTGACCAGTAGGAATAATTGCAAAAGCAGAGTTCACCCCACCACACATTTCAAAGAACTCCTGTTATTTTTTTTTTAATGTAAATTGGCTAAATCCTTTTCTGTAAAGCCTACACTGTCCTAAACATTATGAATTTCCAGCAACGGGGTTAATGGTTACTACATTTAAAGCAGAAATAGGAGAAACCTGAAGATGTTCACCAATCTAGAGGACATGACTACTTCCTTGGAAAGAAAGAATCTTACCTTGGCTGCTCGAAGCAACATTTCGCGTTCCTCTTCATCTTTTCTCTGCTTTTCTAGGTGATCGAGCTTTTCAAGAAATCTCAGCTGTGCTCTGGTGTCACTACATACGATGTACTTATCGCTCCCCTGGAAAAAAAGAAGTTTGTTGCAGACAACCAGGCCTTTGTATACAAAACTAGAGCTAATAAACCCCAATAAGAACAATCTGAACAAAACAACTCTATTTTTCAAAGCTGAAAAGTGTAGGCTGTTTTAGAAAGACTTCAGGTGGTAGGTAGTCATTTACACATTTCCCCTCCACTGAAGCATGTTTCTAGGTGTTTGTGACTAGTAAGACATTATTGAACAAGTGACATTAAAAACATCTAGTCTATAGTGACTATAATTACAATAGCCTTCCCTAACCTTACTTAAAAAACTAAAATTTTGTTTTAAACCAGCAACTTCATATCCAGTAAACATATTTAGGAAAATATCATTTCCCCTTTAAAGAGAGAAAAAATTAGAATTTGACATTTCAAGTTTCTAGTGTTTTGTGTTCTAGTTTCAGCCATTTAATGCATAAATTGAAATAAGCATCACATGGTATTTCCAAAAAAGTTTTATGTAGCGGTGGGGTGGTTTAGAACTAGTTATAATGAATCTTGGAGGTGAAGAAAGTGAGATATATTATATATGGCTTATTATAGCTTTAAGACTACATATTTTTGCCTCAGTGAATGCTCTCAAGTCATAGGATAGTTTATGTTGAAAGGTAACCCAGGAAAGTCATCTGATCCAACCACCTGTGCAAAGCCAGGCCAGTGAATACTAATGACTATTTCCAACAATAACTGGGCATACAGGTATTGAAACAAGACTAGGGTCATTTTGGTCTAAAGAATAGCAATCAGTGGTTCATTTTTAATTCCAATTTTGCTCACTGGAAAGCCTCAGTTGACATTTACTATAGATTGGAAAGACAGAGAAAGGAAAGATCCAAAACATGGTCAACTGGCAAATGAAAACTTGGGTTTACTAAATGCCACAGGCCATTAGGCAAAACAAGATAAGGAGCCCATTTGAGATGAGGTATGTCTGTGCCACCTGTTTGTACCACTTTTTAATGCACATCCTACACTTACTTTCTTCCTCTGTTGCTTTGTGAACTTGTTTCCCTAAGAAATTTTTATCAGCCAAACACACTATGTATTTTCAGAAACTTTTCTTTCTATCTTACCCCAATCTCACATTCTAATCAATCAATTTTGACATACAGCTATTCTGAAATAAGCACAAGATATTTTACATCTGTATTTTAGGCAAAGTTACATGTCAAGTATATAGACTTATCAGTATATATAAATTACTTCAGTTGCTCAATTTTTAGTTTTCAAGCACACTACATTCAGACTCTTCCTCCCATGCCCAGTCACACCCTATTAAAAGCTGCAAAGAAAGTAAAAGTCTTCTTGTGGGGCACCGTTGTCTCCTAATCTGAATTCTCACAACCCAGCCAGAGCATGAAATCAATCCCTCTCCTGGTATTATGTTTGGTCCTTTTCAATGAGCCACCCCATTGTCATGTATTACCAACTGGGGCTAAAACCACACCACATGATGCAACCAGAGACTTTCTTTCCCAAGCAGCATCTGTGGCTCTGCAAGGAAGTCCAACAAACCTTCTCCCTGTCTTCTGTTACTGCTCAAGGTTTTTTTTACCACTTCCCACAAAGCATATACTACTTTGAGTCACTCTCAGTACATTAGTACAACTTGTTTTGAAGCAGCAGCTTATAATAATCCACCACCATACCACAATCCTTTTAAAGGGACAAAGAAGAAAGCTGTATTACCAGAAGATTATTTTTTCCAAAGTTTAGAAGTGTTTTGCTTCAGAATACCCAAAATCAGAGTCAGATATTTACATATTTTAAGGCAAATCCATGACCCCATATCAATTAGGAATGCAAGTGTCTCAACCCGCAGCTCTCCAATGCACTACCACAAGCTTATATAGGACAAGAAACGGGTGCATCCATAACAGTATTTAGGCTCATCAACTGTTCTAAGATAGATTATTTCAGGAATTTTTAAAAGAGGAACACCTGCAGGTGTATTTTGTCCTACTCAATAGGCTTCTCTGTGATGGTTTAGCACCGAATTGCTTAGATGGAAAACATGACATTGTATACCTGCTCATAACTTGTAGCCAGCACTGTTAGGATGAAGTATATCACCCACACCATATCACCCTACAGATAATGTGGTTTACAGCTGCATGTGGGGAAAATGTTTTCATGGAGCCCTGTTTATAGCTCAGCACCATACCACACCTGTTGAAGCCATGAACTCATGGGCTCCAGCCACAGGAGTAAGGCAGCTGTCTCATGCTGGGATGAATCCATCCACATAAAAAACGTTGTTTAATCACTGTAGTGCTTAGTTGTCACTACGAATTCTGGTCTTAGGTATCATGTCAAATGCATACTCTTGTACCTCAGTAGTTTTCCAGATTGTAGAAGAGAAGGAGCCAAGGAACCAAACCAGCCAGCTAATTCCCATTATGGTCTTACAAAGGCTTTATAAGAGCACTGCAGCAAGACTTGCATCATGGAGGGCAGCTTACAACAATCTGAAAGGCTATTCCTACTTCAGATAAAGAGACCACCATGATAGTTCTATCGTAATTAACTTAGTAACTTCCAATTACATACTTTTTTTTCCCCTGAAATTTAGCAAAAGTTGGCAAGTCTACATGGTGGCATGATATGAAGCTTTTACCCTGCCAATTCACTCTCTCTGCAGGGCTATCCATCAGATGAAATCTCCTAGGCATGAGCTAAGCAAACTGAGTTTCCTGAGTATGATCCCATGAATTACTGGCATTTGTACACCAACTCCTACCCTAACAATAGTTACTTTGGTTGCACCACACCTATTCCTCTTACTGTAGGGTTTTTTGCATTGAAGACAGGCCAATACAAAGCCTTACAAAACAACTACCTGACTCTCTTGGAAAGGCTCTGGCAAATTATCTGAAATACATGAAGCCCACACTGCACAATGGTACCAATCAATAGCCTAGAGGGAAAAGAGAAGAGGGAGTAAGCACTGCTAGAGATGTAATACAGGGCTATGTAAATATATATATTAATCACAGAACCACAGAATATTCTGAATTGGAAGGGACCCAAAAGGATCATCGAATCCAACTCTTAAGCGAATGGCTCATACAGAGGATCAAATCTGTGAACTTAGCATTATCAGAACCAGGTTTTAACCAACTGAGTAATGTGACTCCACAACCCTGCAGTGTTCCGTTCTTAGATTTCTAAAAGCCTGTCAGCATCTCTCACAGTAACATCACTTGCAAATGTAATCCTGTAGGACACTCCTATGTAGTAGCAGAATACCATCTTCCTAACGAAAGGGGGTACCTGTGCCTCTAGGATTACTATGCCCGTTACTTTTTGTTTGTTTGTTTTCCTTTTGAGAGAAGAGGAAAAGAAAGCAAGCTTATTGCAGTCTTACAGTCTTATCATTGCTTCTGGCAATTCAATCAGACAAAAACCTGTTTTTCTACTGCTTTAGTTCAATGAGAAATAAATCAGCCCCATAGAGCCTACTGTCCAAAAACCATTTCCTTATGTTCTTAGCGTCTGCAAGACACTAAGTCCTACTGTTTACTCAGGACTTCAGTGTTCCTCCTCACTTTTGCTCACAAGCTCAATTGTACCTTCCACTTTAGAGAAACAACACAGAACATGTACGAATTTCTAAAAACTTTTCATAAAAAAACTGTATATTTTTCCTGCATTGATTTTTTTTTCTACTACATTTTCTTCTGGCAAAGAACAGCATACTCCAGCTGCTTCAGACATCACCATAAATGCTTAGAAGTTTCCAAATAGTTCCTGCTCCAGTGCTTAAAGGCCTATAAAAAGTGTTCAGTACAAAAATAACTCCTATTCCATCAGTTAGCTGCTCTTGTTAAATTTCATTAAGTGTAAAGTTCTTGTAAAAAAACCAAACTCAAACAAACAAGAACTTAAGAGCTGGCAGATACATTTAACTTCCTTTTTTTTCTAAGACAGACTCATATTGAAAATAAGGATCAATATCTTATTATTGAATGACACAAGAAAAGGCTATTTTAGCCAGTAAATGATTGCTTCCCATTTGAATCATACAAGCATATCAAGAGATACTGGCTTACTGGGACCCAATATACTTTATATTGAATGGAGCTAATACAAGAGGGAGGGGAGGGAGTCTGAAGTATCGGTGGAGGGGGAAATCTTGAGATCAAAAGGGTCTCTGCCTTCACATGGAGCACCTTCGGAAAGTAAAATACTCAATTCAATTTCCCAAGGCTTTTTACTGAATCAATACTGCAGTTCGACCAACAGCAAATGCATGAGGAAGACACAAGCCCCTAAATCAACCCACCATCAAGAGCTTTCAAAAATAGCTTTACATGTAAGACAAATTTTACGCAACAGGCAACAATTCTATGGAAGAGAAGAAATGCATGCATTTAGCCTTTTACTGAGTTTAAAGAGCACCTGTCCAACAAGTCAAATAGAACAGTTATAGGCTATAACTGTTAAAACCAGCCTTTGGTAGCTACTTGAAAATGCACATATTGCCTGTGATGTGCCTACACTTGGAAGACGTTCAAGGCTGCAAAGCAGGAAAACTTTGGTGCAAAACTTGCCTAATGATTTCCTTTACCTTGTGGGTTGATACTCTGTGCTGAGCAATTACAGTTAGTTTTTCTAGGAGCCCTCGTAATCTCTCCTGTGTAGCCTTGGAGATCAAGTTCACAACATCAGAGTTAAGTTCCATAATGTCATGCCTTTTACCTGTGGAAGCAGAGAAAATCCATTACGTGTTTTAGTAGTAGCTGATAATTGAAATAATTAGCACAGCAGGTATTCTGTTCCCCCTGGAAGTCATACCCATTATGAATAAAGGTTTGGAGATTATGATTTTCCTGGTAAAGTCACAACTTCAAAGATCTTAGACATTACATTAATAAAACTTAGCCTGGAGCTTCAGAAAATATAGACATTGTTTCACTTAGCCTCCAGAACCACTCTCCTTGCAAGGTCATTTATAGGACAAAGTTAATAAGAACACAAATCAAGCTTCATGTTTGGGGAGGGGGAGAAGCAGTAGTTGTAGAAATTAGTGCCATATTCTGTTAATTCCAGTAATTAAAAAAATACAGAATTATATTTTGCCCTGCTTGACACCGTGCTTGTTAACAACTCATGACATTTATTTGACGAGCAGGAATGGGTTTTGCAGCGCACTCCAGGCACACAGGACCCTCTCAACTGCCCTGACTGACAGACACGGGGCAGACAGGCCCAACCAACCCACGGTAGCAGCTTGGACAACACAGATTCAAGTCCAGTTGGGGTCATCCTGCCATCACCTTCAACCTTTTCTCTCGGGCTGCTGCTGATTCTCTGTGTTTCAGCAGCTGCGACCGAGGCTGGCGACAGCTCCAGGCAAAGCTGTGCTGGCCCCGCACTCAGATCTGGGCATCACCTCTGTAACCTTCTAGCGGCTGCAGGAGAAGCCTTCCCGCAGTTGACACCATCGATCACTCAACACGACTCCATCCAGACACCTGGACAGCAGCAACTTTTCCCTGGTAGGCACGGAAGGAGGCAGTTTCACATGCCTCATCCACCGTACCTGTCAGAAGCGCTTTTCCTCGCCCCTCGCTGCATTTACAGCAGCTGTAATACTTTATGATGCAATATACAGCACGCCTTCAAAACCCATTTCAGTATTTACTGCCAAGTGAAGTGTTAAGAATGGATAAACAGCACACTGTAAAAAACCTAATCACCTATTTCATTTGCCTTTGCTACTCTAACTGAAAATGAATAACAATCTCACAAGACAGGGAGAATCTACGATGTTTTCCCGGATACAGTCAAAGCGTATTTGATCAGGAAACATTGGCCTGTACCTCAGCTCAGTGCAAAGCTCATTTTGCTCAAGGACCTTTCAATACTTCCTCAGCAGCTTCTCACTAGATTATCAGAACACCAAAACACCAACTTAAAGACTCAGTAAAATCCCTCCAAACCTCAAGACCTCCCTCCACACAAAACTTCCATCTTTCAATGAATTGTCTAACTCATTTAGACAATGAACCGTAAACCAGCAAATTATTCTAGAAGTACTCTGGGTTTTTGAAGAGCTCTTAATTTTTCTTAACATACACTTCCCAAGAAGGATTGACTAATCCTCTACTGAATTTTGAGAAAATCTTCCAGGCACCAGTTTTGATGAGTATTTTCGCTTTGCCACTAACACAGCACTTACTTCACTCTACTATGCCCAATACAGCTCAGATGACACATCCTGGCTAACCAGAGCAGGACTACTAAGGCTGCAGGTAGCATTTGCAGGTTACATCCTGGTCACAGGTTAGCTGCTTACTTTGGACTGAGAACCAGGTGTGTCTAGAAAGACTTGGTGATCGTGTAGCTAAACCACCGTGAGAGAATTATGACTGCATGTACAACCACAGGCTTTCTTGGATGCTCAGCTGCAAAACTCACTGTTCCACTACAGAGAGCTACAGGGCAGAGGGCATGAGCAAGGAGTGGAGCAACACTCATTGAGTTTGCTGTCAACAGCAGTGTTACCACTCAGCATGGTACTATACAAATGCATGCTCCCTGCTCTGACATAATACAAAACTGCTAAGCAACAGTTACCATTTTGCTCAGAAGCTAACAGCTGAAATGATGCATACACTAGAAACTTCCTACACTGCAGTTTAGTCACAGGCATTCAACATACATTCCACAGTACTACTCACTACACAGACAAACAGCTTCAACATCTCTTTTGTATAAAATTAACAGAAGTTTTTTCCACAGAAGGAGTCATAAACAAAGGTCTGCCCTGTGTGTATCGGCAGTTTCAAACTTCTTAATGTTGGTCAATAGAGTACATATACCTGAACAGGCTGAGGAATGCAAAAACTGTTAGGAAAGTTAGTGTAATGCATCAAGTTAGAAGCTGCAGAGATAAAAAAGCACATGTAAGTGTTTTGACACTAGTATCTTTATGGTTGTTAAGTGTTCCATTAAGTTTATGAGTAATAAAGTTGCTCACTTCTCACATGTTGAAGTGGCATCAGTTTCTTTTTTCTGGTTGTGCTTGAGACCGTTTCCACGTTAAAAAAAACCTTAAAGGACAGCTGTTTCCTAGAAGGGGAAGTAAAAGCTCAGTATAGTTTGGTAGAAACACATTAATTGAGATGGGAGATATTAATAATTCCAGGTCCTTCTTCAAAGATTGGTGGCTGGACGATGAAAGAGGCAAGAAAATACCACATCCATACATATATGTTACATGTGCATTGCTCTCACCGATGTTCAAGATCTTCTTCTGAAGAGCTTCCAAACAGAGAAATGGTTCATCTGAACAAGAGTGAATCACTGTACCAATGAGCTCAGAGTTTGCTGCCAAAATGCATGCATTCTCCTCATTAAGACTGATCCCAGCCATAGGAGTCACATCGTTTATGTCATCTTCATCTCTACAAAAAAATAGACCACCATTTTATGCTTTGTTCAGAACAGACACAAAGAAAAAGTCTCTTGACTATCAACAAGCAGCCACATTCATGTATCTTGGCGGCTATCCCTATATACAATAGATGTTTAGCGTGGGTGTGGACAGGGACAGACAGCTCCTAAAAGCTCTCACACTTCAGTGAAGTGCCTCTGAAACCTTAATTTGGCTAATGCCTCAGCTGCTAAGCATGCAAATCCTTTATATGAATCTGAAATTTTGAGCAAGGTTGGAAATCATGGACTGACGTACACCTGGATTAATGTCCACAAACCCCTAACCCTGCACCACCACTTTTGCAGACTGATATTTGTTCTAAAACTAATTCACCAGGTAGAACCAAGCACTGAATAAAGTTGAATGTTGATTCACTGAACTAAAAATAAGCCCATTTTCTAACCAAGATGCCTATATTACCAAGATGCCTATATTACATCTAACCAAGATGCCTATTAGCTTACAACACAAGTTTATTAGCACAGAGCTGATTTTCACTTTTCTTTAGTGAGTTACCTTAAAACACAGGATACAAACAGTCCTTGATTATACAGTGGAACCAATCCAAACCTTGTCCTTTGGATCAGTCCTACCATACTTATGCACATAGCAGGGAAGACGCCACGCTTCTGAAGTGCTGTGGCAGAGCTTTAGCTGTTAACACCCCTCCATTAGCTGGATTCTGTTGTAGCAGGTTTTGGACTATGTGATCAAAATAAAACCTAAAATCTGGTATATTTAAGGCGAACATCACTCAGATGAGCTATAATAGTTTTGTCTTGGGTTTTTTTTAGATCATTTAAATTAAGATAGTGCATGAATCTCATACTGGAAAAGTTTTTCCAGGAGTTTAGATCATCAAGAAAAAACCTTTTTGCTCCACAAACTGACAAGGGCCCTAATGGTGGCTTCAAGGGTTTAGGACCAAATCAAAACACATGTCTGCAGTATTAAGACAGATAAGATAAAGCACTCAATCTGAAGATCTTTTTATTTGGAAAACAAAGAAAATAAAACCAACATACACACACCCCTCTTGAAAAGTATTCTCTGGCAAGGTTTGATAGAGTTTACCTTCAGAAAACACTGTGTGGCCTAAATAACTCTTGAACATGGCGTTAGCCAGAAACTTGCTGTTCTTGGGTTATATGGGATTTCCTGGAGGCTGTGTTTTGACTGAAAATAGGTAGAAGCTGAAGTTATTAGAATATGAGTTCCATTCATGTGCTCCCATTGCTAGGAGTTCCAGTGTTCAGGGAGAAGGAGACCCAATAGATTCTCAAACCAGCTCCATTCATTAATTCTAGCTAGACACTACAGCTTCCTGACTAGGCTAGTGCCCCAAATCCATCGTGCCAAGAAAAGTATTAAACCCCAGGATTGCCAGAACAGTTTGATGTCTACTGCTACAATTCAAAGCTGAAGTCATCAGCACCAAAACAGCTCTGTTCATCCTAGCCCTTCACAATCAGCAGCTGAGCAGTTCCAAGTGTTTTCTCAGGCTCTATCAGCCTAACAGAGACCCTGAACTTTCAATAACTGTGTAAATGAAGCTTCACTGAATGATAATTGAGTGCTAACTGATGTTCACAGGTTCACTCTTCTTAGTGACCACTACAGAGAAGTCTTTGCTGATGGCAGTGACTGCCACGGGTCTACTAATAAAGGAAATGACAAAATAAGCNTACTATTTTCTTGAATATTTCCACGCACACAGTCTCTCTTACGGGTACAGCCATTTGTATATATGCAACATCTGTATATATATGCAACATCTCTACCTGTATTGTTTTTAAGGACTTTTTCACTGTGAGACTAAGTTTGCATAAAGTCACTGAGTCATTAGTTTTGACGCAAGACACGAAAACACTACTGCACTTATTTTACTTAACCCAAAGAAATTACCACTACATTTTCCTTAGAAACAGTGATTTAATCTCATTAAAGATTAATAAAAGTTTCAGAAGCCACGATAAGTCTGTACCTTTCACTGTTCATTTTTCCTTGCTGTTCAAACAAACCTCAACCATTTTAAGTAAGGTTACATGTACTTTGAGTGAGCTATAAAAATCATTCTACTAAGGTGATAAATTTAAAATATTCCAGAGTGTACATGTAGATGTTTCTGTTGGATATTGGCTTCCTTTCACTTTCAGCAATCCCTCCATAAAGTTCCTTTTCTGCACCACTTCCTTTAATTCTTTTTGCATTTGATCATGTCACATTCAGAAATCAACAGGAAAACTCTTCCAGCTGTTAAAAGTCTCCAGTGATTTAAGCTTACCAGGGGACAAGGCAGAAAACAGAACTCGGAGTTCTGAGCATTACACTGCATGAAGTCAGCTTTGACACTTATACTGAATATTCACTTGAAAAGAAGCCCAAGCAATGCAGATGCACCTCACATCTATGAATTTCCCTCTGCTGCCTGAAAAGTGAGTCTGTGGCACCCTCTGGTGTCTGACTACCGCTCATCTGCTACTGAAACCATCTTTATTTACTCCATTTTATACACGAGTCAAAGGGAAAACTAGAAAAGCACATTTAACCCAAACCTCTACACACTGGCAACTACACGGTCCAGAACAACTCCAGCAAACCAGGAACCACTACCAGTGCTCACCACTACCATTGGGCAGGAGAAGCAGCTGCCCAGATGTATTCCATTCTGCTCACTCCTGTTTGCCTGCTAGTTGAGATTGTTAGAACATTCCAGACAAAACACATGACTCAAAGTTGCATGTGCTTTGGAGAACAACTTTATTAAACAGAATGGAGTCAAACAAGTATTTGAAGGTGAAATATGCGACTTATTTTTTTCCAGGGTGCTCTAGCACATACTTCACATAAATGTGTAGATCAGCTTATAAAAATCTTGATGCTTTTAAAACAGACTGCCTGTTAACATGCCATGGTGCAATGTCCATGCTTAGCTGAAATAGTATCTGGAAGGTTAGAATGTTTTGTGTTTTGATGGGAGTTTTTTTGTTTGTTGGTTTGGGGGAGAATCACCATTTTCACTGACGAGATGAGAATCACTGCTCATCTCTAGCAAACTACATCAGCCCATTAAAGAGCAGACAAGGTCAAATTGCATCTAATTAAGTACAGCCTAGTGAGTATTACATTCCCAAATCCTAACCTGACCTAGTCACACAATGGCAGAGGGAGTCAGGCTCGATGACATGCAATGAGAGTGCATACTAAGAACACTTTCATTAGAGTGTCACATGTACAATCACATTGATTACAAGACACACTCTCTGCCCACAACAAATCTCATCACAAAACCAGAAAGCAGACCATGGTGCCTCTCTCTGCCTCACACGTGATCAGCAGCTGATGCACCATAGGTCACAAAGAATAGTTATATATTATACTGGGAATAGTGAATGTCAGGACAGAAAAGAGCAAACCACTTCACAGCTTACTGGGGAACAGCTATTGCCCTGTTAACACTACCTGGTGCAAGATCTGCTCAGAGAACACAAACACTTGACTGAGGGAAGCCAAGAGTTCAGGTACACACTGCCCACACTCAGATATATGAAGACTGTTGTATGTACTTTTTAAACATAAAAGTTTGATTATAGTAGTGAATAGAAGAAGCAGCAGGAATGCACGCGAAGACAAATTCTTCAGAGACAAGGTGCTATTAGAAAAATTTAAGGTGAGTTAGAAATTTCTCATCTAAATTTTCATGGACCTATGCTACTTTGAAAATCAGATTCCAAAAGCAAGAATAGAAATCTCTCTTGGATCACACTGTAAAAGCAGAGGTTTTATTCAGCGAAGAAACTTTAAGAATTCGACCTTTTTCTTCTAAGACAGCTAATATATTCCAATTGAAAGATCACAAAAAAAAAAATTAAGACCCTGAGGCAGCTAACAGAGCTACTGCTCTAATATGAGCTTTTCATTTCAACTTCTGAATATCACTGTTTTAAGTGTTTGCTGTATACTGTATGTTACTGTAAACAACAACAGCTCTCTGACTATAACAGTGCACACAATGCTGTAGCTTTCAAGAGATGAGAAGTCAACTGGTCAACAAGACAAAGGTGTCATCACGCCTTCTTTTTTTCTCCTTTCAAACTTGCCTTGAAGTCATAAGACCAATAATGCTTATGGCAGTCTGTACCTTTGATCCAGCATTACATTTCAGAGCTACAAAAACAATTTCTGCTTTTGAAAAGTTAATCAGTTACCAGAACTAAAAGCTTTAAGCACTCTTGTAATCTAAAGGCCTAGAGAATATGCCAGAAGTCATAATTAGAGATGTAGCCAAAGACTTTCACCTCTACATACAGAAGCAAGCTTGTAAGAGGAGCTAATAAAAGATTCTGAAATACAACACAGGGATTTAGGAAAGTTACCAACCAGTCCAAGAAACATGCTATCCAGCTGTCTGCAAAAAGCAGAAGTTACATCTACTTTAATCCTACTTAGACATTTTAATACAAGGTAACTAGATTAGTAACTGTATTCATAGGATGGAAATCAATATGCTTCCTCTACAAGAGAAAAACTGACACATATTGATGCACACTGTATATATAACTACACTCTTGTTGGATTTCCATCATGCTATCACCTCATCAGGACAGTTTTCTTACATTAAGAATAATTAACATCTGCTATGAGGTAAAAATTTTCAGGTTCTCCCTTGCCAGTTAGTATTATAACATGAAAAACACATATCAGAAAAAAGTTTCTAAAGAAAGTTGCTTTTATTTGGGCTCCATTACCACTGTTATACTTGCTGTCTGTTCCTTCCTATTGTTAACTTCTGATAATATTTATTTTTACCTGAAGGATGTTGCTCCATTCTCTTTCATTTTTGCCTTCTGAACAGGAGATGCTTGAAGCGACAGAATTTTATTTCCTGGCAGGGTAATTTGTTTCAGAATGGAACCTAAAACAAAATATAGAACATACTATAGTAGCAAGTAAAATGCTAAGTCAACTGTTTAATAAGTTCCTTCTTCCAGCAAAGGCTGTAGATTCAAGACCAACTGCAGATTCAAAAACAACTAATTAGTTCCACTTGAAAACCAGACACCCTAGAATCTTACATTCTACATGTTCTGTAGGGACAAAAACTTTACATGCTTTCAAACACCCTCCTCCGTACCGACAAGTGAAACATTTTAGTGAAAACTGGCTGGCTGAGACAAACTCATATTATGCATCAACCTGAACCTGTTGAAGTAAAAAACAAGGTCTTATGAAATGACTCTCAAAAGCATCACAGTTTAAAGAAAGTTCACTGCAAGGAGCTCAGTCACAGTATTATACCAAGTACAAATGTTTCATTGGTATACTTTTAACAAGTGCCAGAAGTAGATGTGGCATTGACAGAACTCCCAAGCACACAGTAAGAGGTTCAACTTGAAGTGGTTGCTCCCAACAGACAGCCACCTTCCTACAATCTACCAAGAGCCTGCATTTACTTCTGTACCTCAGCATTCCTCTCCCTTTACCTGCAGGAAACTGGTTGGTTTGAACAAGTGTATTCAGTGGCATCTTCTTGTCAGCAGATGTCTTTAGGGTGAGCACTGAGGGTTGTGGGAGCGTGGGTACTTGCTTTACAATAGTTCCTGATGGTTGTTGGACTACCTGGAAGTGGAATATCCAATATCAAGAGTGAGAAGAGCTAAAAATACACAGAAGCAAACAGTATCAATGTTTCCACTTAGCCAGAATTGCCACTGGGCAGACATGCTTGCCTAGTTCTCAGTTTAAAGCAAACAGCATGCTCAGAAAAACGTCACATTTCTTTTCTCTTCATGTCAAGAAATCTTAACAAGTGGTGGTGAGCTTTAAGCTCCAGCTCTTTCAGAATGTGATGCTGATTCTGAGTAACAGACACTTCACTCCTAGTCTCTATTGATAACTCTATTAGACATATTTCACTAAGTATCACACAATCCATTACACTGAGAGGCTTTCCTCTACATCTTGCTTAACAGAGTAACTATTAAATAATGAGTCTGCCTACCAATGACTTCAAAAGGGTATATATCTCATACACCTAGTTAAAAAGAGAGAACATCAAAACAACTGGAAGTCTTGCATGAAACTATTTTCCCGTTAAGAATTAAGAGTACACATTATAAAATTATTAATGGATTCTTGGAACTGCAACATCAATTGTAAACTGAGATGCTGAGTTTCAAAGTGTTAAGCTAAAGTACACCGAGCAAATCAGTTACCAGGAACGTGAAGTACTAAATAGCAGCACCTAGAGTGAGTAGAGCCTCTAAATAAAGTCAATGGTACACAGCTGAAGGGCAAAAAGGAAGAGGGTTCATAGTATTGTTTAAAGGGACTCTTCAAAGAAACAAAACCAGACAACAGGATGTCATCACAACACAGACCTAGAGGCACAGCCCATAAATACTCATCCTTCCTCTTCAGGGGGAGCTATTAAAATGCAAGAATAAAATTGCAACATCCTTAAAACCCTCACTTCTAAGCCTCCTAGATAACATAATGTGGCTGCAGCTTCGATACAACCTTTTTGGTTGGAAAAGTTTTGATTACAGGTAGTAAAAGGATGTGATTTTACCAAAGCACAAAAGCATAATGTCTTCAGATTGAATCCTGATTTTTTAGCAGCAAAAAGTTAACATTAAGAAAATATCAGGGTCAAGATCAAGAAGCCATTTTTCTCCTCTAAATCTTTTATTCTAACTTCAGAAAGTCTAAAGAGTGCTTGTACAGCAAGACTGCATACAGATAATCAAAGAATTGACATTTACAATACTTTAGACATTAGGTTGTTTCCTTCTGTCATTTATCTTCTGATTTATTAATAAATATCCTCAGCATAAGCATCACACATTTACAAAAAGAGGTACTTTGTGCATCAAAGAGTCAAGATACTACACACCCATCTCCATATCAACAGCATTAAAGTTTGGCATAGCAGCAGTAACACAGAATAATGAGCTCAAGGTGGCATCTGAAAACCAGACACACAGACAGTTCTTGAGAAGAAACATAAGATCCAGAGGAGGAAAGAACTACAGGAATGCAGGGACAGACTGCAGCCAGAGCCAAGGCTTACACATGCAACACTTCCTCATGGAGTGGAAGCTTACTTTCCCAAAGCTCAGCTTGGTCTTTCTGAAAGATGCAACTTCCACAAGAGGGACGTTGTGAATAACACTAACAGTGGCATTCATGTGTTTGGATAATTCCTGGTAATTCCTGAGCCACCAATCAGATTGGCCAAACTACTTGCAAGCTCCACTAGCATCCACACTAACACACACCTAGAGATCCTCCTTACCACCAATACGAACAACGCTTCAACTTTGGCACGCAAAACACTGAAACAGCACAGTAGGAAACATAAGCATTCCAGACTGATGTACAGCAGACAGAAGAACAGAGGGAGGCAATGTTACATCAATGGTCTGGGTGGAGACTGGGAAACAAGTCCAGTAACTGAGGAGACTACATCATTGAGAAACAGAAATGATGTGTTTGCAGTAGAGCCCATTTTCTGTTTGCCATTCTAGCTGCTAGACTGTAAATCCTTGGGACATGCAACAAGAGAGAGCAACGATCTTGGAAATTTTGAAAGGACCTAATGCCAGAAGGAAGCATTACAAAAATAGGTAGTATCTGCGAGAAGAAATTATTGTCTCTTTTCTTTGTGTTAGCAGCAAGAAATAATAAAGAAAAGGGACGGTTCCTTTTTTGTGCCCTGTTAAGTAGGTTGACACAGACATGAGAACAAAATCACCAACATTCTTGAGTAAAAAAATTGCACTGCAACCTTCAGTGACAGCAGAGAGACAGCTGCTTGAGAGAGACTTTGATTAGCCTCACCTGAACCTCTTTTACATTCTTAAAGCAAAGCCTGGAGATCAGCAGAGAGATGCTGAGGTATCATCACACACAAACAGTATTGTTTTGTGAAAGAAGCCTCACCAGTTGAATGCAAAAGCATATATCCAGGACAAAAAAAAAACCCTCCTGAAAAATAAGAAGAGACTGTTCATGAAAGCTCAGCTTGGAGGAGACTTGAAATTAACAGCTCACTAAGAACAAGAAGTTGGAACAGCATAAGCACTTCACTCCTTGCTTCAGCCATTAGCAATATCCATGGAGTGTGTCTCACTGGTAACTGTGGGGACTACATCATAGACCCCTTGCTGTTTATGCCTGACATGAAGTTTTAGCCTCACAGCAGCTTTTTCATCATTGGAAGCCAGCAGCTGGTAATGCAAATTTTAACTTATTGTGCTTTAAAAGAGACAAAGCAATACTACAGCAAGACAAGCTTTATTTCCAAGATAAAATTTCTTTGTAAGCCAATGCCCTTAAATGAGGTGGTGTTAAGAAAGTCACAGGAGGGAACTCTTCCACATGTGCAACTCTTACAGCACAGGAGTGTAATCAATCCCAACAGCACCCCTGAAGAACAGGTCCCTCGGGGTCCACCATACAAACCCAGCGTTGAATAATCACGCCACAGAAATTAAAGTTTCATGTTGCATCACTCCAGTCGCACATTTGATATTAAAATACTGCAGAACTGCGTTCTTAAACACCACCAACATTACAATGGAGTTGGCACATGAAAGTTTGCTTTAAATTCCCTTAAGCACAAGAGGCCAAAATTAGAAAGGGGCATGCAGAGGGAGTGTATGGCATCAGACATCCCTACGGGCTGAAAAGGGAAAGAAATTGCTGGCAGCATTGTACGGACAGATTTGCACAGCTGGTAATGTGCTTCTTTTTTCAGCTGGCAGTAGGACCCTTCTGTTTAGGGAGGGGAGGTCCAGATTTGTTTTCTTATGGGAGGAAACAGACCCTCTGCCCTTTCAAGGAAAGGCATCAGGGAAGCCCTACGAGATGCAGCCGCTTCTACTAATTTTCTCTTTGTGGTAATAGATTATGTGAACAAACACCAAGCTCCTCATATAGCTAAGCTGTGAAGTGGTCAACTCAGTCCAACTATATCCAAGACCAAAATTTAATAGGTATTTAGAAGAGCAAGTATTTTTAATCACTGTGCCTGGGATCTACACAAATGAGGATAAAAATATGATTTGTATCCAATTCAATACATGTAAGGCACAGTGAAGAAAAGCATTTGCAACAGGCTGCCACGCTGCAGCAGTGGAGGAGGCAGAAACCACTTCTTGAGTTCACCAATATCATATTCAAGAAGTGTGTTGACTCCCCTGCGCAGAGTTAAGCCTCCTCGCCTATTTGCACAGATGGTCAACCTTTCCTCTGGATTACATGGCTTGCTGTGTAGCCAACAAACTGCTCTCCAGCCCTTGTACAACCTAAGAAACCCTCTTTTTCTTCTGGCTGGAATTTCAAACTTAGTCCTCAAAGACAATATGGGTATCAACTCCTTTTCCAATTTGGCTTTAGCTACTACCAGCAAAGACTGTCAGTGCATATGCTTGATAACTCTTCTTTGGAGTTTTAGGGTGGGGGGTTTTTTGCCTTTTTTTTTTTTCAATAAATCCACTCATAAAAAGGACTGCCCATCCGCTCCATACCGTTGGGTGCTTTGGTTTTTTTTTAAGCAAGTGAGGAAAGGTGAGAAGCTGGTAGCACAAACTCTTTATTTAGAATGCAAGATTCTTCTATTACATCTACCTTATAGCCTTTGAAAAGAAGAAAATTAAAAAAGCAAAACATTTTAGGGGTCTGAACACTTTAAAATCAAGAATACACAACAAACAAGTTTTTTCGAAATTTCACACACTAGATGCCCCACTATACCTGTGGAAAGTAAATCTAGCTTCACAGGAAGTCTAATGTTTTTCCTGCTTTTTTAAAGAAAAATAATCTTTACAAGGAAGTGCTATGCAAGAATTGAGTTCTTTATTTTCCAGAGGGAGACTATTCTTTCAAAATACTTGAGAACATTACTTGCAGGTAGATTAGTGAGAAACCATGCAACTCAGTATCTCAAACACCTATAAACCAAACCTAATTTATTTCACAATGTTGCTCATTTGGGTATACCTGTGATCCACAGATTCTTGGTATTTAACATTAACATTAGCAAGAAGTTAACCTGTGCCAAGAAAAAAAAAGTTAACACATTGCTTTTGAGGGCATTGTTTTAATAAGACAGCTATTCCTCCTGGAATTTGTTAGCTAATGAGCCCTGATAGAAAAAAATCACTTTTGGATGACTTCATAATTAACACATCTTAGTAAATGTGGAGGTCAGAACTCTGCTCTGACAAGCTCCTTGGGGCAGTTGGTACATTTCAGATAACATATCACTAAACATCACCAAGCCACCTGTGCCCACAAAGTACCCAGGAAAAGACTTGCCAAGGGAGAGAAAGTGGAATCCCTGGTGGCTAGCTGAGGCACAGTCCTAACAGGGTATCTAAGAGTAATTATCTAAGTATCCCATCAGCAGTTTCTGTTTCTGACACTTGTGTTTCCTACCTTTTCTTCGAGGTACCAACCTAGCCTGGGTGCCAACCTAGACCTCATATCCCCTTGTGTTTCAAGATGGATGTTCAGTCTGGTGAAATGGTGGTCAACATGTCTCGCATGAGACCAAGCTGATAGCTTGGCTTTAGATTCACATTTTCAGCAAGGGCTCAGTATTTCTAAACTACGACAAACATAACTGATTAACTCAAGACAGATTAGCTTATATGTCAAAAGAAAAAGAAAAGGTCCAAATTGGTACCCTCTTTACAAAATGGCAAGAGTCAAAACAGAGAAGCCCAGTTAGTTACAGAGGAGCAGAGAAATCCACCTTACCAACTGTTTCACTTTAACCACGTGCTGAGCACCCACTGACTGCGTAACAAGAGAGTTGGGCTGCGAGATTTTAATACTGATAGGGGTTCCAACTACTGGCTTCAGAGGCTGGAGAGGGGTTGTTGATGAAGAGGCCGCTGTAGAGACCAGCACTGGCTTTGCAGACTGGAGAGATGACGTTGGTACTGCAGAGGTGAAGACTGGCTTGACAGATTGGACAGCAGTCAGCCTTGATGTTGCTATCGTGGTGAGGACTGAAGCTGAAGGCTGAAGAGATGCTGTCACCACTGCAGAGGAAGGAACAGGCTTCACAGGCTGCAGAGAAGGTGCTTCCGACGTGCTGGCAAGGAGTGGCTTTACAACTAGAGGGGCTGTGACTGTCACGGAGGCAGACACGGGGTTTTTAACTGGTAGAGCAGTCACTGCTACAGCTGAGGTTGCCACTCCTGTCAAAGGAGCTGGTACTGCAGAGGTACAAGTCGAAACAACTTCTTGGGTTGTAGCTGGCTGCTGCATACACTGCTGGATAAAGCTCTGAGGATTAGGCATTAGTTGTCGTAAGGCAAGCATGCTTTTCTAAAAGGAAAATGAAGAAACACTGGATGTAGTATCAACAGAGTTTTCCACAATAATAATACATTTGTAATGGAATCTTCTTCCTCATTTTCCAATTAAATTTGTCATGAGACAATAAATTACTTATTCCAAACAAGTTTTGCTGGAATCCAGGTATCCTCAAATCGATGACAATACTGTTCAGTGAAGACCACAAGAAATGTAAACACAGGCTGAGCTAAGGTCAACAGTCACCACAGCTTCACTACATGTAGCAAATCCCATTTGTGGGGAAACTCAGACATAATGTTCTTTTGTTTAGATTTTTCTGTTTAGACTTTATATTTCAGACTAAAATGATTTTAGTTGCTTTATTACTTCAAAAAATTCTGTTTTGCCAAAAAACCCTGTTATACTGGAACAGCTGTGTTTATTTCATGGAGCCTGTCTGACAAGGAACTACGAATTATCCAATAATTCCAATATCCGAAGACATGAGAACTTCTCTACCAATACAGCTGTATCTACACTAGGGGGAGATACTACTTTAATAATATCTGTAGAGCTGCACCAACACAGCTTCAGCCAGTTACTTCTCTGAAGCAGGAGAACAAAAGTAAAGGAATCCAGCAACATCTCATTTTTATTACAGCTGTGTTTGAAGTTAATGGACAGAATAATCTTCAAGCTCTCTACAGATTTTTCTCCTTGACTGTGTATAATCTGCTACAGCTCTGAAGCAGGGGAAATCAGTTCTGTAGCCACCTGTATATTCTTGAAAACCCTGGGTTTTTTCCTCCCCACTAAACAGTTCCTAAAGTTTGTAAAAGTTTCTAGCACAGTGCTGCTGATTTGGACTTCATAAAAAGGAACATGCTAGTATACCAAGTATCTTACACGCTAGTATACCAAGCCAACATATTGTCTGCTCATCTGGACCTTTTGCAGCACACCTGTCTTCTAACATTCACTTCCTTTTCTTTTAAAAGGATGCTCGGCTTCTGGTGCAATTTATATACCAAAAGCATCCAGCAGACTTGAAAATCACGCAAGCTTCACAGCCAAAATCACTGTGTTTTTGTGCCTCTTGGAACAGGCAAAACAAACATGCACAACTTCATCAAAAACCTGCAGCTCAAAGATAAGAGACGACTCCAGAGAGTCCTCCCTAAAATTCCACTTCACTAGATAAAAGTGAATTGGCAACAAGCAGTATCACGTTTCTTTCCAGACTCAAGGTGCAAACATTTCCCCCACAAACAAGGCTGGTGCTGATCCTCTGAGCACCTTCAAGAAGTGCTCCTGAAATCATCTTCAATTTGGCACTCAGTTCTGTCACAGCTGCTCAGAGTTGCAGATGAACCTAATTAATTGTATGTATTAACTACACACCGTTATAGTGTTTCAGAAAAAAACAATCAGGGTGCAAGATGTTTTAAAGGATTGGCAACACTGCACAGCTAACTCTGACGACGTCTGAACAACATTGCTGAAGTCACAGTATTTCTTTATTAATACAGCATGCAACAGGGAGAGAGCAGCATGTCAAGGATTATGTGGTATGGATACTGCCAAAACCAGAAAAGCCTAGATAATACCAATAGCTGGCACTATGCTGCAGGAGAAACACACAGTGGCTCTACTGAGATGGGTTTGACCTGCTCTAATGAACCCAACTTAACTCCTGCAGAACTGCCTTGAGGTCTGTGCAGCAAGGGTAAGAGTTCCCCACATTGTCAGAAGGCTTCCTAACAGCTGAGCACATCTGTGAGCACACAAGGACAGCCCTATACCTAAGCTAATAAACCCCTGTGGGACCGAACAAGTGCAAGCATTAGTAACTATAGTGCAGTCACCCCTTGGCTCCTCTGCATGAGCTACTCTGGGGCTATCAGGGCTCACCAGCCCCAGCCCAGGCCTAACTGTGTCAGATTTAGGCTGGGTCTGTGCAGAGCTAATGATGTTCACCTGTGCTGCTTCAGCAACACAGCACAGCAGCACCTGAGCAGGACCACACAGGTACAGCCAGCCCATATGTCAGGGTCAACAGCTGAAAACAGCTATGCTACTTTGGAAGCCAAACTTGTCCTGGTAGATATTAGAGCTCTCCCGTGACTCCTAGGAAGTTCTAGGAAACCTCTGCCAGTCATTCTGACCCTGCACTCACAGCCCGGTCCTTCTGCAGACAAGGCCGCAGTAGACGCAGAAAAGCCCATTCTTGGAGCTGTTTATTTTTCTGGCTTTTGCCTGGTCATTTAAGAAGACTCCAAGAAAGTAAACAGAGAAAAAGTTACTAATATGATCGTTTTATATATAGTGGAATCAAAGCTGGAAGATCATCCAGTCGAACCATCAACCCAGCACTGACACTGGAACCCCTAAACCACATCACCCAGTGCCAGATCCACACTTCTAAAACACCTCCAGGGATGGTGATTCCACCACCTCTCTGGGCAACCTATTCTAATGTGCGAGCATTCTAACAGTGACATTTTTTTTCCTCAATATCTAATCTGAATCTACCCGATTCCACCTTAAGGTCCTGCAGAGATGACTGCAGTCTTTTAGACTCATGGCAAACCTGCTAGCAAGGCATTTAAAACTCACTGCTGCAATAAAAATTTTTATCCCGCACTTAAAACAGATTAACACCAGCCATCTAAAATAATACCAACATTATCACATGCATTGTTACGTGGCCTGTCAAAAAACAAGGAAAAGGGCAAACTACAGAAAAACTCTGTTCCAGCTTTACCACTCAACTATTCTTCCTTTATTCTCCATCATGCCTATAATGAATGTCAAGGAAAAGTAGAGATCTATGAAGTCCAAGAATATGGTGTACACTGCAATTAAGTAAATTTAACCAAGTTTTCTGTGTTCTCACTGGAATTTAATGCTTGCTGTACAATTAAGATGTTAATTTTTATTTGTAAATACCATTCTCCCACATGATTAAAAGTCTTAGGGGAGAATTTTTTAATTTACATGATTATTTGCTTGAATGGAGGTAGAGTTCCTGGGATTCTTTTCTGCAGTAGTCCTGTCAGACCCTTTCTGGAGAAAGGGGTAGGGGTTTTTTTTCTGCCTCCAGTTAAACACAAACCAGTAGACAAATGAATTGCTTTATGTAGATTCTTTGAGCTTAAACGCTGCATAAGCTACACATTGCCACTGTTGTCAGTCTTCTGTATTAGAATTCAGAAGAGCTACAGTTTTGATGAGAAAGAAAGTATCTTAGCATAGCTGCTCTACTGTAGATGCTTCCGAAACACTCGTCTCCACTTACATCTAGAAGGTAATTACTCTACAGTATAAGAACACAGCATAAATTACTCCTCAAAAATTCTCCTTCCCCCAAAAAATTTGTCTTTCCAAGTACAACAGTCACACAGAGCAAGGTTAAGGGCCATTTCTTCAACTGACCTGAGCAAATATGTATTTGAATGCCCCAGCTCTTTCCTTTTCTTTTCTGGTCTTCCTTCCTTCCCCAATCAAATACCACATCTATAATCAGATGCTTACCTTGAGAAAAGGAACTAAATATGGTTGTGGAGATGACTTGAGCTCTATGTACAGCTTTTTTGTAAATTCTTCCGGTTCAATTTTTGCTTCCTAAGAGGGAAGTATAATTACAATAGTAAGTTATAACTAAATCTACCACACTTTTTTTCTGAGACCTATCAAAAAGTCATGGAAATTTATATTATCATGACATTGTACTCACTTTTGTCTTGTATTTGTATTTTGCTATATTTAAACAAATGGGGGGGTAGGATAGAATAATGCTGTAATTTTAGTACAGTATTATCCAAGTTGTTTACTGCTTCATTCAGCTACAGGCATTTAACACACTTATGGATAGGTATTCTCATTCAGTTACTAAAGTAAAGGGATAGAAAAACTTTTTAAGTAGCACTGATCCTTTTTCAGTATCTTATTATTATACAGAGATATTTTAAATCATCTACTAGTACTTCTTTCAGTAAATGTAGTTTATCTGCATGAAGATCAACTTAGAGACAGCCAGGACTAAAGACAACTTAGTTTTTTGAGACAAATCTAGTCCAACGCATACATAGCACAACAGAACACTTAACAGAGTCTTTCAAGAGCAATCAAAACATCTCTTCTGCATGCCCCTACGGTAACAGTTCTCTGAATTGCAGAGTACTGTTCCCTTAAAGCTTTCCACTGGATCAACACAAGCACCTGACTCCAAGGCTTGCGGAGGGTTAGGAAGCTGCAGCAGACTTCTGAGACCCCTCACTCCCTCCTTCAGTGCCACCACAACAGGGGCAAGGTAGCCCCAGACCCTGCTGCCCTTCCTCACCCTCCCAGGCAAGTCCCTGCCCCAGAGTCATCAAGAACAAGTACCTCCTCCACGAAGGTACAGACACATAAAGAGTAACACCAATATCTGTTTCTGCAGGGAAATTACTCCTCTCACTCACATTATCCTTTGGAGCAACTGTTCCAAAGTGCTACACAACCAGAGCAAGGATTTTAAATGTTCTGTATTCACAGACAAACAGAATGTACAGCAGCTCTCTCATTTAGTCATTTGATCTGTTGCCTGTTCGATCTCACAGAGGTGTGGATATGGCTCGCTGAGGTCTCAGTGGTACAGACCCAAGTGTTTGATACACTACATCCCGGGGCATACAAGGTGCCTGACACCCATTTCATGAAACACTACCTTAAGGACCATTTCATTTCACAGCCACCATTTATTCATTTCTACATACAATATCTATTGATTTATTTTGCACATACTGAATGGCAGATTTTCAAATACTACAAAATCCAAGCAAGTGCACAGTTAACAATGTATTAGTCTCCGGCAATAACTGCCCTAAAAAGAAAAAAAAAAAAAAGGAGGGGTATAGTCTCTGTCTCTGTATAGCAGAGACAGAGAGGTAGAGGACTTAAACTTTTGCAAGGCTGCATCTTCAAACAAGCTGCTCTCTGAAATTACTCCTCTCCGCACCACATTTTGTAGACTGAAAAGTCCTTTGGTACCACTAGCAAAGTCATCCTCCTCCACCAGCACACATCCTTCTGCTGTGGTGGAACAACAAAGCAGCAGCAGTGGTCAAATGCCATGACAAGAAGTGGCAGGAAAAAAAAGTTACCAAGAAAGCCCAGCTGTGCTGGGGTACAGCCTGAAGCAGCACAGGAAGCCACCAGCAAGGAGAGAGTGGCTGGCAGCCACCACATTGTTTTCTCCATCCCACCATTAAAGACATTGATAATGTCATGCTTGTTCCACTGGAGCTTCACTATCAACTTGAAAGTCAGCTCTGTCTTGGAGTAAAGCAGTAGTATGGACTTAGGACTGCACTACAGCTACATAGTGATATTCTTGCTATTGAGGACTCAAAACAACACTAACATGAAAAAAATGCAGTTCAGACCCAGAAGCTGTGCTAACACTATCAGCAATTCCTGCTGTCAGTTGCCTGTATAAAACAAAACAAATGTGAGGGGGAAAATAACACAGCATGGGATTCAGTCAAAGTAAGAGCTATCCCATAAGACTTCGAGAGGCATCAGAGGTGCTCAGTCACAAATCCAACTCTTCAGCTGTTTAAAAAAAAACAAACAACAAAACAGACAAGGAACAAAACTATGATAAAGCAAAGGTCAAAATCTATATGCAAATGATGCAGACTTTGCTTTTAAAAAGAGTCTCACCAGTAGATTTTGCACCAGATTCTTCACATTCTGCCCCATCTCAGGGGCTTGAGGTCCACTAGATGCCAATTTTATTAGCGTAGCAAGAAAATTCTTGCATTTCTTCACATTCTCTAGCATCTCCTAGTGTGGAAATAAAGAGAAGACTGTTAGATGCTGTACTGTCTCTCCAACCTCTGATGAACATACAGAATGTTAATTTTTAATTAAAAACGGGTTTTTTTCCTTACTGTAGAAGCGCTGGTCTGTGCTACTGTTGTGCCCTCTGCTTTCACAGAGACTGCCTTTTGGGAGATAGCTTGTGCAGGTGGTCCTGTAACTGGAAGTTTTACAGGTGTTCCAGTACTCGAAGGCTTTACAGCAGTAACTGTAGTAACATTAGGTGTTGCAGCTGTTGGCTGAAAAGAAAAATTAACACTTTTTAACCAAAGAACAACGTGACAAACATACTGGATTCTGCTAGGATATAAAGTAGCAGCCTCCCTCCATGCTATCATTTAAGATATAAATAAACGATTTTTCTCTTTGTTTTTAGACTTTAGATTAATTTGCTTGGACAGGCCCTATTAAATACAGTAAGTGACAGAACTCTCACAGCCATAATTCTGTTTATAAATCAAGAGCAGGGGGAAGAAATTACAAAGGTGTGTCCAGACTGAAAGCACTGCCTGCAACTTTGAAAGAAGAGAGAACAGTATGGTTGTCTTTAAGAAAGCAATTTATTAACTTTGCCAGGTTTCTACTGTCTAAGACTAATGAATTCTGACAATGCTAAGCCAGGTGATACTATTCCAAAGATAAACACAATGTTAAGTAATTATTTATCTTTCATTCTTGCCGTGAAGTTCCTCTCCCAACTGCAACATCCCTTGCTCTTCCTATCACATGCCGAGTAGGCAGAAGACATCATGTCCACTTTGGAAGGATGCATTTGCCAGCAGAAGCAGCCAGCTCAGCAAATGGACCTAACAAGTTCTTCCTGCCTTTTCCTTGTGGGCAGCAATTTGGATCTCTTTCTCCTCTGCCCTGACAGAAATGCTCACAAAATTCAGTTATTTTGAGACCTCCTTTTAAAATCTCATTATAATTTACCAACAGACTCAGAAGCTCCAGCAACAGGAGAGTAATTAAGGTTTAGAAAGAAATACCTCCCACTTCTGCAAATCAGGCTAAATCATAGTTTCTAAATGAATACCTACTAAATTGAAGTATGTCTACTTCAGATTTTAAAGAAAAGAAACAAACCATACTGAAAAGTTGGATCACAGTTCATTTGATACAACAGAATACAATACAAATAAAAGACTTTGCCACGACAAAAGCCACTACTTGTGATTTCTCAACTTAAAAACTGAAAAGTCAGAGTGAGCATGCAGGTTTCAGACGAGCAAGAGTACCAGGTTAGCATTTGAAACCTGAAAGTCATTGTAATTTTTCCTCCAAGCCTCTCAAGAGGAAGGGAAAGGCTGGTTTTGTAGCCCATATTCTAAGTTCAGGTCTGCACAACACAATTGCTTTCACTAACTCTTAACACCTTTAAACACTCCAGTCCAACAATCACAATTAATACTTATTAATTGCATTAATCATAATACAGTAAGACAGGAGTCTAACTTGCCCTACCGTGGATAAAACAAAAACTAATCAAGAGTTGGACAGACATCATGTAGAGTATCAAAGGACTTTTAAGTCTTTCAGGATAGGGAAAATTAATGAAGAAACACTTAAAGCTAAAGCAAAACACTGGCACTTTTGTCATATTTATAATTTTTTTTTTTCCTGGGTGGGCATCCCCCCCTGCCCCTTCCCAAGTTGCTGCCAGCTTGACATGAAAGCAGCAGGCATCCACCAAAAAGCTTTCCAGCTTAGGCTCCCACTGTTGGTAACACTTTAATAGCTCTCTGCAGGATCTTTGCCACCACCACTGCCTCTTCCAAGGATGAGGCTCAACAGCTCTAAGACCACAGGGAGGCAAACTGGGCACAAGAATCCCACAAACAGATGGGCAGAAAGAAGATGGATGGGGACATAGTGCTTATCTGCCAAGCTGCAATGCCCTGGGCTTTTAAAAGTTGAAAACAGGAGCTGATCTCTTGCAAATTCCAGCGTGCTTACACATCAAGACCAGAACAGCATTTTATCAGCTGAGGGAGAGAACAACAGGAAGTCTGCTGGACCTTTTTCCCAGGAAAATGAATATATGGGAATTAACTTCTGTCATCTGCTGTCAACCTTTTTCACTACTGACAATTCTCATTCTCACTTTGAGCAACAGAGAAACAGTCGCCACAAAAAATGGCATCAATCCTGCATATTTTGAAGTCATTTCAAGAGAAGAAGTGCTCTGCATGCTCTGCATCTAAATGAAAGTGCCCCAGCATGATGCTAATTAGACACTTTGCAGCTTCGTTATCCCATCTGCAAAACAGTTAAAAAATAAAAATGTGCAAGTATTTTGTCTAACCTCAGAACTTAAACTTTTAGGAATGTCAAAAACAGAAATATTTTTGTAGATGAGGAGAATAATCCTGGAGTCAGTAACTAGAGAGTCTTGCAGATAGTAGTGTCCCAAGCTGTATTTTGCACAAGATAGAAGATACACAATCAAACCAAGAATTATTTCCTCTCCACTGTCTCCCATTTTCTGTGATGACATCATACTTCCGCACCAACACTCCTCTCCTGTGACCTCAAAAAGCTCTCAAGACTAAGATCAGCAAGGTCTTTAAAGACTGATAAATGAATTGCTGCCAAGGAAATCAGACCCAAGGGCCCTGCCTTCCTTTCCCTAAATGATTCCATCAGCTTTATGCAGACTCCCTTGTCAACACTCTTCTCTTATCCACCCCAGGGTGAGGAGCACAGTGACCATATGATGGCAGGATGTATCCATCTTGCATCTCTTTACTCTTCATTGTACAGAGGGCTTTGTAATCCTCGGCAAAACAGAGGAGCTCCAAGGAAGCCACTCCAAACAATACAGTGCCATTAATTTTTCCTGGAGTCATCATTTCTGCCGTTTAAATCCAGCCCTACAGCTGAACAAGTGTTCAGGTTCCTACAACGGGGTGGGGGGGAAGGGGAAGCTTACAAAAAATACTCCATATCTATGTCTCTAAATATCTCAGAAGAACACAAGTTAAATTGATTACATCAAAATTGAGCTAAAAGTACAGAAGAACAAAGCCAAAGGCAGATGTAAGTTAAAAAAGAAAAAGTTAATAGCATGATGAATCTCAATGTTTATCCACATGAGAGTGTAAGGATGGAGGCAACTTCATCCATCAGATGATGGATGACCCTTATTTCTTCTCCCCAGCGCAAGGGTAGTATAGTAGATGACTGTTGTTTTTATATCCTAAAGATCTCTATGCAGAGGTCACAAACACATGGTTCATGAGCTAGTCTTCCAAAATAAATGTAAGGAATATTCATTACTGTTATTAGACAAAAAGCATATGTTGTTTCCATTCTTAGCAAAATAGAAAATGTATTAAGAGAGGCCTCTGGGTTTTCCACTTTAGCCCCAACATTATCCATCTGTAGTGAAAGGGAAGCAAAAAAAGATCACAGACAGAGTGCGTGAGTAGTTTTCAGTTGCTGATACAGAAGAACAACAGGAGGACAAACTTGTGAGACTGTTAGTTACCACTAACAGTGAACATATCCCCCAGTTCTTCAAATACCCTTGTGGTGAAGAACATACATCCACCAGCATGTTTTTTTGAATGACTGATCCTGCTCTTTTACTGAGTGTTTGGTCAAATGCTACGGCCCAGCCTCCTTCAAACTCTTGTTCACAAAATATATATAAAAGCTAGACTTCTTTATGATTTCTCTTCCAGACTATGAAGAGAATAGAACATGTTATTCACAGAAAAAAAGAAACTTTCTTTTCACCACACGTGAAGTCTGTGGTCCCCAAGAACAAATGAACCATAACTACAAAAATTCTCATACTCTACAGGTCTTAAGAGCCTCTTCGGAAGAGTCCTACAACATTTTTCTCTGGAAAAAGCAAAATAAGACTTAGGAAATTAGAAAAAAACACTACCTGAAAATAATGAGGCATTTCCAACCACTGTCTATTTACAGCTGTACCTGTGGAACCCATCTGCCATACTCAAAGAACAGGTCTTCAGCGACGACCTTCCTTCACTTTTTAATGAGATGAAAAATCATCCACATGAAAACCAGTTTGACCGGCACAGCCAGCTCATTTTCCACTCAACATCATCTCAGGTAAGTTATACCTTTTCCCCCACCTAAGGAATCGGGGAACCCCAACAGGAACACATTAGGAAGTCTCACCTCCCAGAAAAGATTCAGCAAGTGATTGAAGGAGCTCTGTCACAGGGTGCCAAAGCACTGGAAATGGCTCTCTGAACTATTTATTTTATTCATTGTTCATGTGCTTTCTACTGTAGCACAGATAAGATTGTCTGACACACACTGACAGAAGCCTAATTAAATTATGCATTTAAAAATATATTCAGGAAATAATTTATTGTGAGCACAAAGGTTACCAAGCTTGCTAAAAAACAGATCATAGTTAGAAATAACAAGAATGAATCCAGATTTCCTCCAGTTCTGTCACTTATTCTACCATACTATAAAGCTTGCAACCTACCCGTATTACAGCAGGTGGCTGAACAGTAGAAACCACAGCATTTGTTGCTTGAGATAATGTTTTCACAGGAGAAGCTGCTATTTTTTTTACTAACTGGGTGCCAGAGTTCTTTAAAAAAATAAAAATAGAAAATAATTACACAATGGCAGAGAACAGTTGTCAGACAAGTCAATCACAAAACAGACACTGAAGCTGGGGTCAGATACAAACCAGGACACATACTCTTAGAGTAACAATGCAGGCATCATTCACATAGTCCATATAGTTTAAATGCTGCTCAACAAAGCTATTTGTCTACCAGTTTAATATTCAATAACAGATTCAGAGACATTTAGGAGACAACACGCAATCAGAATAAAATGGTTAAATAAATAGGTAAATTGTGACTTTTATGTACCTTCTTGTTCTTGCATGCTGACCACATTACAAGAGACAGAACCAAAAAGCCAGCAGAGCTCAGGGAAGGAGTAACAGGAAAGGTCCTCAGCTGCACTCAGCTTCAGAGATGGTTGACATTTTTTTTCTTAAACTATTTACATCGTCATCATCAGAGAGGAATTCATTAATTTGAACTTTACCACATGTAACAGAATAGCAGTTTTTCCAAAGCAAAGCATACAGTGATGTTTGCGGGTGCAAAACCAAACACCATCACGCTGTTCAGAAAGCGTTCAGAAAACGCTTCTTTAACCCTCCATGACTTATTTGCAAAACCTGTTATGCTACATAACGTACAGCTATGTCAAAGCAAAGTTATGAGAGAAGTTACCTGTACAGCACATATTCTGATTGCAGGCGTGCTGGTTGGCACAGATGGTCTCGCAGTTGTGTTATTTTGTGACTGGTTCTGTGCTCGTGCTATTGCTTGTTGAGATACTAGCATTAGGTGGCCACTACTGCTCCTGATAAGAACAGTTCCTGTTGAAGAAAAACATTCAAACTGTTAGAAACTAAGTTCTATTATAGCTTCCCTATATTCCTGTGGAAGAAATAACTAGACCACACTGATAATGTAATATTTAGTTTCTTACTCCAAGGAACAGCTGCCAAGAAATGTAAGAACTAAGTGCACATCAGCTTTACTCTACATCTTACAACAGAAAAGAATTCCTAAATTCAAGAGAAAATTCAAGAGAAAGATTTAACTACATGGCCACATTGAAGCACTACATGCATACAAGATGCAAACTGCAAAGCAGTTCATCATTTGAGCCAAAAAGATATTTTTGATATTTAAAAAACAGGCACACCCTCTACACACCCTCTGGGATTACTCTGACACAACTTCAAGCAGCTCTTCAACCTGCAAAATTCATCACCACTATCACACTTGGCTGATTCTTGTTTCTGAACATTTAGGCACATACTTAGAAGTGAATATCTATATGGTTTAGAGAAAACTGCAGTGGGGACTGAAGTCTGATTAGAACCAGTTCACCTGCCTGTATGAAGACCATCCCCCTCAGTCAGAGGGAAGTGGTCTCCCATGAAAGTCAAGGCCATCAGATACTTGAAGCTGTCCCTCTGTTAATGGTCTATCCAAAAGCCTTAAAATGCACAGTTTTATCAAAGCAGTTTACAAATAGGGAGATTCCAGTGGGAAAGAAAAAATGAGAGACAAGTCCTACATACCATGTTTTTCCTATCCCATCAGCAGTAATGACAAACCATTAAACAGCAATGAATATATATACTAAAACTTTCAAATGAAAATCACCTTAAGGGGAATCAATACCAGTCATAAGCCATACAGAGTCCCATATTCCCTGCATTTGGAAACCATTCAGCTCCAAATCAATGTCTCCTTCTCCTGCCCAGTTCCCCTCAGGGCTCAGCTCTGTAAAATTCAGAAGTTTCATCACGGTCACAAACACAAAACGCCAGTTGGATACCTGGTCTGAACAGCTTCAGATCCTTCAAAGGAGCTGTAGAGACCTTTGCTGGTGTCTCACTGCCTTTACTTCCAACAGCAGCTGCTGCAAAGTCCACCACTGAAAACCCCTCATCTCAAACACCCTCACTTAACAAAGGCCTTTCAAATAAAAGAAAGGGGGAAGGTATGGGAGAATGCCAGATAAGTAAATAATAGTACCTCAACATTTTTGGACTGCATTAAACTTTCTTGCATGTTATACAATATCTGAAGAATCCCAGATCTACACACACTTATGATCTTTCTTAGTGTAAAACAAGATCTCAACAATGAAACAGTCTTTTTACCTGGTTAGTCTGAAAACTGTTAAAATATTGCCATACAATACAGCCTAAAACACTGCTTCTGTCTAAGTGAATACAACAGGGAAAGCCACAAGCTCCATGACTTGAGTTTTGTTGGTTTGTTGTTTTGTTTGTTTGTTTGTTTTAAACACAAAGATCAAGCTACTAACCACATGCTTAGTAACAGGTTTTCATCCTCCACATCTAAAAGCATATTGCAAGAGGATATTGCAAGACAACACAAAACTTGGTATAAAATTCTGTAATGTCATCATATTTCCATTTACATAGCACACACAAACTGAGAACTGGAAGAGCAGCATCTAGACGATTCCATCCTTTCCCAAGCAGCCTTTACTAGATGGGACAGCTGCACAACACAGTTGCATATTCAGAAAAATACTGTTACTCTCTCTGAAAACTCAGCTTTCTCCTCCTCCACGGAAGACTTGACTATAATTATATTTAGGTACAGATGGATCATTTAATTTAATTGATGAATACATGGAATTACAGAAAACATATCAAGATTTCTTATTTTCTTTTCATACCATCTTATTTAGACAGTGATTCATGGCATACAGTTTATCATCAGTCAGAAAAAGGGCTTTGTTTTTAACTTGTTCACACCACATGCGTATGCAGATTTCAGTGAAAGAAAGAAAGCTGGCTATGTTTTGATAGCAGTAGCATCTCTCTCTACTCTAGGTCTACATTCAGGATGACAGAAGTGTTTCTACTGGAGGCTTTAGACTTTTCTTGTATAAGCTTGCTTTAAAATGTTCTTTGAGAAAGCACATATAAATTTATCATTTCAGTCCTTTAGAGATTTGGAATGCATCAAATGCTAGTTTTTGTGTATTTGGATATTTTGTCTAATTACATTTGTCTGTTAGGCCAAATTATCAGAGGCATAATTTCTACTTCTCTCAATCATACTGCATATAAGAAAGAGAATTGATACCAGTCAACTCGATTACAGGGCTGGGGTTGTTTTTGCATTACTGTTCAGTCAGCAATTGCCAGGGATGGAGACTCTGCCTGAAGAGTATCCCATTCTCCAGTCACTTGAATGGGGGGAGTTTCCACCAGACTTTGCTTGACAGGAAATTACCTCAAGAGCAACACAGTTAGGAAGGTTATGCAAATGCAATACAGTTAATATGGAAATTCATTAACATCTCAAAAAAAAAATGTAAACAAAAAACCAACTACCACAAATATTAACAAGTCAAATTAGCCCCTTTACATTTGACCAGGACTGCAATGATCCCAACAGGATGTAACCTGAAGCAAAAATCAACTTTCTTCCTAGTAACAGGATTACTCAATACAAGGACATCCATACTTAATCAGAATACTGTAAAATAGCTTGGTGAGCACAGAATTCGTTACCTAAGGCCAACCCTAGTGGTCACAGCCTTCATTGGAACATACAACTATGATGATGCCTGCTTACTTGCATATAAGTTACAGTAAGAAGCTGTTCCCCTTGGAACAAACATTAATTTCCCTATGTATGTTGCATTTGGAAGAATTCCTAATAAGAGCAGTAGCCTTTTCATGGCCGTAGCTCTTTGTGATGTTGGCAAAATTATAATTCCAAAGCCAACATCATGGTAATCTAGTAACTATTGCTTCTGTAAGCCTTATACTATAAATGCCTGACGCTAGCACAAATAAAGCTGAAGGCAAATTCGAAACAGTTGTTAGGGTTACAGATCCATACACTGGAGAGCCACATCACATCCAAGCACAAGAGAGACAGTTCTGGGCAGTTGCAACCTAATTTTGCAAAGTGACAGTAAACTCACACATGGACTGCCTGAAACACTTAGAAAGCTGTCAAGAACAGCATTTTTTTATTTTTTATTTTTTACTTCTGGTTGTCACAATTTACTTATACTTTTACACAACTTAAAAATGCCCCCAATGTTTTGATACTCCCATCCTGCCTAGAAACAAAAGCAACAACCCAATATTGCAGTCAACAGCACTGACTCCAAGAGGAGACATAGGAGGTATCTTCTGCCAGAAGAAAAGGTTCCATGGCACTCAAAACCAATACCCAAAGTCTCACACACTACGTACAGCTACTCAAGTAGGAGGGAACAGTAAGTGATGGTAACCTTGAGATTCTCAATACAAAGGTCACATAAACAGACTCATGCAAGTTTACAAGATGCTACTATCAGAAATGAAGGTAAGTACAAGAATCCACATTCTTCACTCGGTAGGGAGAAAGATAGTATTTCTTATCAAGAGTTGTTTTCACATTCACTAGAAGGCAAATGTTAACAAACAATGTGAAAACAGATCAGGTCTTGCAGTCACTGCAACTCCACAGTAAAATGGGGGGGTGGGGAGAGGAATGGGACAACACACAACAAAGGACCTCTGAACAGCTGAAACATGACATTTCAGCTAAGACCTCTCACGACAGCACTTAAAAACAGAAAAGATACCTGCAATCTCTGAACAAACTATCAGCACCAGTGGTAGCAATTGAACAGCAACGAGGCATTTTCATTACACTGCAGGTGCCCAGTTTTGGGCGGTGCTTCCAAGAATGCGCTGTTTGATAGCTTTACTGGAGTTGCTTCAGATAACAGGAACAACTTTCTCACTATTGATGCACTTAGGTAGTAAGAGCAAGGCACATTGCCTGTAAGGCTACAAATCTGTTCCTATTTTCAAACCCAAGTGACCAGTTACCTCAGGGATTATTTCTCACCTGCTTCACTGGAGGACTTGGGTGTCTCTTGCAGATTAACAAACAGCCCTATTTACAACAAATTGAGACTTTTGTCCTGAGATATTCTCCCTGTCCTGCTAATAACTTTCCTGAAAGTTACTTGTTTTTCCTGACAGAGAAGGCAATTAAAATAGAATCAGCTATTTCAACCATTTGTTCCCTGCACGCCTTTCTTCAGCTGCAATCCTGTGACAAGGCTGGAGGGGAAGGACCTGACAAACAAAATTCAGCTTAGTTTCCTACACAGAAGGAGCCATGCTATACCTTCTCACCCTGAAGAGGTCTCACTGAGATCTATACCTTTCCTTACCAGTGACCTGCCTTCTCCTGAAAGAAGAGGGCCTGCAGGAACCCTGCCTCTAGGAGTGCCTGGCATCACTCCTGCAAAGCTCAGACAGCCACCACCCAGAACAGACATGCCAGTAGTGGAAAATCAGAGGCATTCTAACAAAATTCTATTTGTTGCTCAAAGCTGAGATACCTCAGCTGTAAATTTTTGCTGTCCCAACATCACCAGTCAAGGAGATACAGCTTTTTCTGAACTTGGTTTAGCATCCAACCCAGGAACCAAGAAACACGGGTTAGAAGGAGAAGCAGCTTCCAGATACCTCCGCATTGTAACTAGAGAACAGCAAAAACTCACCACAGACATGAACATTGTGCCATGGGATAGTGACAGAGATCTGTTTATGCCATTGTAGGTAATGTCACCTGCATGGGCTTCACTGTAATTCAGGAGATAAGTGTTAAGGAAACCACAATGTTGTTAACATGAAGTTGTGCTGCCAGCTGAAGATCAGGGCTTCATCCAGCAGCACTGAACACCAACGTATGCTAAAAGCATTCCACCATAAGGGCAATTTCCACCACATAAGGCAAGCCCGAGGCCATTTCTGAAAGAGAACTTCATGCAGAAGAAATTTCCTGAGATGAACCATGCAGCATTTGTGCTCCAGTGGAGATACACTTTAAACTGTTACAGGTGAAACTGAAGTTTCAAGTTAAGCCACCACCTCGATTACATGGTTTCTAATGAAACTGCTCAACACAACAGCTCTTGGGAACTGCTGGCTGGGGAACAGCATGAGGAAATGCAAAGAAATCTCTTGCTCCTAAAATCAAATATAAGGAAGAACTAACCACAGTTAGAACAAACTCAGTTGAGAAAACACAAGCTGCTGTCAATGAAGGGTAAATTTAGCTTATTTCAAAAAAAGGAGTGCCTGCATCAGGTATGTTGCCAACCTTAGTGAAGTACACCTTACTATCAATTAAAAAACAAGGCTAAATGAGACTTTCAGGTCCCAAATCAGTAAGTGAACAACAAAAATGGTTTAAAACAACAGGAATGTGTCAGTGCTCTCTCTTCCTATACAAATCCCATTGTTTCACTGAGCTACTCAAAACAAAGGGATAGTTTTTAAAGCAGTTATTACAAGGCAAGACCAAGCTTTAAAGTGGATGTGTTAGCAGGAAACTAAATGGCAACTAAAAAGGAATATTAGTTTTGAGTTTATTAGACTGACTAGGGTTACTCAAAATTTGGAAAATAAACGGCCAACCACTACTAACCCATGCAACAGCTTTGAAAACACTTTTTTCTCCCTAAAGCCATCCTCTGAAAAAAAATGCAGGTGTTTTCCTGTTAAATCCCATTTATTGAGCCCCAAAGAACAGGTTACTCAAAGGTATAAAAACACATTACAGGACTAAGACCAAACCCAGACATTATTGGAGACATAGACTGGTCAGGTAGGGATTGTATCAAGATGCATTACATTGTAGACTAGCTGTAAAAGACTGCTGAAGAAGCAGGAAGTATTAATGAAACACACTGACAACTTTTACATGATGTATGGCTTACATAACCCTACTAATATGTTGGGACTGTAATGTTTTCAGATGAAGTATGGTCTGTACTGCATGCAGAACTACCTTTTCCCCGTGACCTTCACTCTGTACTTGAGTTTTCCTAGACATCCACTGCAAATTTCCGTAGTGAAGATAAGAAACAAAGACAACAGCCCAATCTAGAGGCACCATCTAGCTGTGCATTTCACTGTCTTAGGAACTAAGCTACAACAAAGATGTAACAGCCACACAAGGTTACCTCACCACAGACGTCCAGTGAAGAGCTCTAACTTCCATTCTTAGTCAAATACAATTGACTTCAGAAAACAGGTCTTCTGTAAAGTCACAAAGATTGCCTGTTTGAGATTTTTCTTGGAAAAACATCTGTGATTGCTTTTAGATTTCCCAGATAAACAGTGTAGAGGGTTCATCTATACCATATTGGTTAAGATAAGTTGTTCAGCACGTACACTACACTCACAAAACATTTTACTCCATACAACAAATCATCCCAACCTTTGGAAATCAATTTCAGTTGACGCGAGAGAAATTCAGCAACGATCAGCCCATAATCGATACCGCTACTGCAGAATCATTCACCCTGTATCCAGGCCCTCAACCAATTAATGTCATTCACATTTTGTTTCACTAAGTAAGTAATTACATATCCCAGATATCACTCTCTGTGTTCTTTCCCTCCATTCCAGGGAAACTTCTAAACTAAGGGGTCTTTACAGTGACGGCTCAGTACCGGTGACTAGCATGAAGATATTACAGAATCACAATGAGATGCCCGGTTTTGAGTTCCAATGAAAGACACTTTGTTTTGCTCATATGTATGGAAATCATTAATTTCCTGGCCAGGAGAAAAGTTCAAAGGATGTAATCTCAATATACTTTCACGCTACAACAGAACACAGTCCAAATAAAATACCGTAAAATGTTATACCCACAAGTTCTTCGATGACGCTGATTGCATCATTGCCAACTGCACCAACACTGCACTGCACATTCCTGTAGACTGTGGCCTACAACTTTTAAGGCTGATGTCTGACATCTCACCTTTTCACAGCCAGTGACTAGCTTCCCTCAGAGACATCACTGTCCAGTTGACAGCATTGTTTCACTAGCATTAGTGTTTCCCAGATGGCCTGGGTCGCTGTGAGCAGTTTTTTAAACCACCACCAGCTACCCACAGCTCTGTCACACTAACAGAGGGGCTTACAGTCCCAGAAAAGGCTGCTTGCCTCCAGGAACTCCAGCCTTTCTCTAGCAAGGTTCTATGCTAACAGTGGGCACCAGCTCCTGAGACATTCAGTACAGACACAGCCTTTTCAAGTATAGGAAGCCAGGAAAAGGGTGGTGATATCTCTCCTAGGCAAGATGGAGCAGACTCTGATACCCTACTGTTTCAAACACCCTGGAATAATGGACACAACTTTTTCTGATGAGCATAAACAACATCCCCGCTCCCTCCCTTCCTCCGGGAACTAGAGACAAAATGCTAAAAATGCAAAAATCTGAAGCCAAATTTCACACACTACTCAATCAGTAAGTCTTATCCAAGCTGTTGGAGGCTAGCTGCTCATCAATTTTGGTGCCCAGACGGATATCTCTGTTTAACAGACTAGCAATTGGGTCCCCATAGTACTGGTGCTTTTTCACAGAATATAGGTCCACATTTCAGANAGTAAGTCTTATCCAAGCTGTTGGGGGCTAGCTGCTCATCAATGGATTTTGGTGCCCAGACAGATATCTCTGTTCATCAATGGATTTTGGTGCCTAGACAGATATCTCTGTTTAACTGACTAGCAGTTGGGTCCCCATAGTGTTGGTGCTTTTTCACAGAATATAGATCCACATTTCAGGGCTAAGAGTTCTCCTCGACTGCACACACAGTTGAGCTTCTTTCCTTGACAATAAATTGATATCCATGCAATTTTACAGTTACAGTAGAACTCTTAAGCAAAAATACAACCATACCAGTTGCAAGGTAATATACCTTTTATTTATAACAAGCAACAGATGTCCACACCAACCTTTTAAAGAAAATCTAGACATTGCATTGATTCTTGGAGAGGCTGAAAATAACCAACAGGTTTGGGCATTGTTAAAAGATGGCACTACTGTAGATATTTGAATTCAGAGTGTATTTATTATGCTTGAATCCCAAGAGTTGCTGTTTTTATTGTGTGTAGGCATCGGGATTCCCAGCTAGTGCTGCATACCACAAGTCTTATTTGATATTGTGAGAACATCTACCTCTTGTCCTTGGGCCATGTCTTGCAGCAACTGGGATCATTTCCCATCAGCATTTCCCCATCTCATATTTGTGGTTTGCAATTTTGCTCCTCGAGGCTTGGTTGCTTTCCTATCTCATTAATCAGACAGTTCTAGGATTGTCTATGGATAAGATGATCTGACTTAACAGTTCTCTGGGACCCAAATTACCTCATGAATGAGCTTCAAGTATTTGCAGAGGACTCAACTGATGGCAGTGAAATAGTTCCTCAAAGGAGCCAAAGTGACACTTCCTTACTTTCCAGACAATTCCTACTGCACTGTAAACAGCAGAGTCTCTACACCACACCCTCTCGTGTACTCCTCGTATTCACTGGAGTAAAATTCTTTAAATAACAAGTTAGATGCTAGGCACATTGCAGCCATATGTATGCAGCACACAGCTTTCTAAGGATCAGAAGCTGTGCCTATACTCTGCACTTCTAGAACAGCCATTAAGCTGTTCCACATAAATCTGAAGCTGAAGTGTCGAACCACAAATCTTAAATTTTAAGCCAAGTGATGATAAAAACATCTGAATACCAAGAACTAGTGTCTTGATAGAATTCTAATACAGGACAAGATCACCCCTCTTTAAATCTGTCTCCTTTAAACAAGTGGAAAATCAAGTCAGTTCACCCATATTAATTTTGCAATTGCACACTTGTTTCCCTGTTGCTCACTTGGGGATCAGCAGAAAGTTGAATTCCAACTTCTTGGAGTTAATTTCCTCTAAAAGTGCACATTCACTCCTCTGTTTGATCCATTTTCACTTACAATCAAGGGCTTAACGCTGAATTTTAACACTGATTACCACCTTGTTTTAAGTGTTTTAAGTAAGATGTTTGTGGGTCAAACAAAACTTACTGTAGAGGACACCAAAACCTTCATGGAAGCATTAACTTCTGTCTACACAGATACTGTGGAAACTGTCAGCAAAACTGTGGGTATTTGCTGAGTGCCTAGTATGCAAGCCATATATAAAGGTGTTCTGACCACACTTACCCTCTTCAACACACAGTACTGGCTGCCCCAAGCAGACTACCTAGACTGACACCATCAGTCAGCTGGATCTGGCTCCGAGGGCTCCACTGGAACTAGATGTCAACTGCACTTGGTAAGCTGCAAGCAAAAGTCTTCAGGTGCTGTGCCAACCAGGGCATGCTGTTTCACCCACTTCTTAATCTAGCCTGGACATCCACAAAAGGAAATCTGTTTTCCCAGGCAACTCCTAGGAGCAGCCAGTACTAATGAAAGCACCTTGTCTGCCTCCACCAAACTGGAAGTGTGCACTAGTCTGCAAACACAAACTAAGAAAATCAATGAAGTGTCATCATATCATCTGACTGGTCTTACACCACAAGTAAGATCACTGAGCTTTACCAGTTCTCCAGCCTTAACAGACCCCAGATTTGCTCATTAGTAAAATGTATCTTCTGCCTGCTAACATTTTTAGCCTGCTTCAGTTGCAATCAGATACTGCCAAGACACAAGTGGAAAAGATCTGTTAGTGGACTTTGTTCTATGTGTGACCCAGATGGCACAACAGACCTTAATTCTGACAATCTGAACAGTAAGACACTTAAAAATGGCTATTGTGATCTCTTCTACTTTGAAATTATACTTGCTTTCCTTCTGGCATCATCAGTTTTCAGAGAAATAGATTCATGCAAAAAGAATTAAAAAAAAGTATTTACCTTTCGGTTTTGCGTAAGTGATTAGGGCATTACTAATTATTTATCTTTGATAGTTATCAGAAGCTTTGCAACTTACAGCACCACTCACATATACAGCTATCATTTACAGTCCTACCCACTAAACACAGCACAGATTCCTATCACATGGCATGACAAACACTTGGATCTCCAAAATAACCTTAAAAAAATCTGGTACAGCAACTGCTCAAAATAATAACACACAAGCTTACCTAGTTTAGTCAATATCTTTGGTAGAAGAATACCAAAACATAATTAGTGTTTCTTCCAGCTGTCACTTGTGTGTAGATGATACTATTTTTACTGCTAAAAGCCAAAAGGCCCTTTAAATACTGCAAAACCAATACAAATCAGGCTCACATTCTCTCTCTTCTAAGGCTTAAAAAAAGTTTACCATTCACCAAACTGCAGCTGTAATTCTTTGCCACGCACTCCAATTGATTGTAAAATCTGAACAGCATTTAACATTAATTTTACTGAGCATCATATTTCCATGCTTCAGTATTCAGAACGCATCTATTTTTCTGTGTGCGTGAAAACCAATAAATCTAGACATTAGCTTTATATCTTCTGCCAAGATTTAAATCTTAATTCCAACATGGCTATGCATTTAATGATATGAAGGCATTGTTTCGCTAGACATATTCAGTCCTGCAAGCAAAATCAAGTCCTACAGAGCAGCCAAAATTTCTACTGGTTACAGCAGAAGACATTTACTCACTGTTTTTTTTAAATTTGACTTAGTTCTTCAAGCCTGTCAAAGCTTTGCTGACCCTTCCTCAGGAAAAAAAAGTTGACTGGTGTCACCCGATGTGAAGGAAGAAATTTGCAAAGAATTCACCTGAAGAAACCTGCTAAAGGACACTATTAGGATACAAAAAGTTATAATAATGTATTATTTAGCCCCTACTGATCATCCTACAGCACCAGTACTACACTCAGACTTCATGGGATTATCAACATATAAAAACTGCAGACTTTCTTTCAGTTTCTAGGGGGTTTTGTCCTATTGAAAAAAGAAATCGTTAGACAGCCTACTCCTACCCAAGCATAATTTAAATTAAGAAGTATTTTAAATTCAGCACTTCCTCCAATTCTAAAATAAAGCACAACATGAAAGTATCAGATTTCTCGTATGGTTTTACTACTGGCAAACAACAACTAGAACATGAAGAGGGAGATTCACAGCACTTTGAAAAGGTATAAGGTCAACTTCAAAAGCAGAAGGCAGCAGCATCCAGATGTTTATCGGCCCTTACCTCTTAAAGTTACCTTAGTTTCTATATCCAATTAAGAGAAACACAACAAGACCAGGCTCTGTACCACCCCACAGCAGTTTTGGAATACCCACATCAGCTCTCTCCTTCCCAGCCACAGGAGTCCACGTGCTGACTGACTGCCTTTTCCTACACAGTCCCAGCCACCTGCCACAAACAGTGGTTCTGCTTTCTGAACACTTATCCACTATCAGCCTATATATAAGCTGTAGGCAGTGGAAAACCTGCCAGGGACAAGGTAAAACATCCAACTGAAGACGACTGAGCTGCAAACAGAAACCAAAAAGCTGTAGCTGCTGCCATTCCTGTCTCAATCAGGTACAAAGGAAACTTACAGAAGCCATGCCTTGCACCAGGTTACTCAGACACCAAATTACAGCAGACTTGGGGCAACTTCTCTTTGCTGACACCCTACCTGCTCAGACCCACTGGTGTCAGCAAAAATGGAAAGCATAAAACAGAAACACACACACACCAGAGGCAGCTGATGGCAGCTGCTGCCATCCCTGTAACCAGCAGCAGTAGCATGAGGTGAGATTTTTGAAGAGCTTCCCTGCTAGAAGCAGATCCAAGGCAAAAATGGAGGATCCCTGTCATCTGGTTCAGTTTTGTATTTTTTAATCCCACCAGAAGAGAAATGGATATATTTATTAATTGTCCTTTCAACACCAGCCTGTTATGAGCACTCCAAGGCCACAGATTGAATGAAAGCCACAAGTACAGACAGAGGAGTGATAAAAAACGAAGTTCAAGAAAAATAAACAAGGAAACCAAGGAAAAACATTAATGTTCTTTTTGCTGCTTCTATGTTCTCTTTGTACCCTTCAATTCACCGAGGCTGTACAGGGCCCATCCATTCCCCCCAGCCCTCCCCCCTCCCCATCCCACACCATTACGCTCAAGTTAATCAAGGACACAGTTTCTTGATAAGCAGATGGTCCATGACAGGAGACACTTGCAGCTTCCTGAGCATCAGCACAGACCACACAACCAGCAGAGCTCAGGAAAAGACAGCAACTGCCCTGGCCATGCTGGTCTGTTCCCTGACAGTCCCACAGACTGCCACACATAAAGCCTTCTGAAATGTTGCTAATATGTTCTTGTCACCAAAGAGGGCAACTGAGGAAGGATCCCTCTGGTAGATCATACAAATTCCCCTCATTAGGGAGGCATTGAGGGCATAGCCCAAACATTTAGTCTAAGAGCTGATGCTAAGCAAGGTCAAAATACCACAAGCAAGCCTTCAAGTTCGACTCTGCCTGGCTGAAGGTACGAAGGGCACAGGCCCCAGCTGGAGTACTACTGTGTGGTAAAACCCCCAGCGGTGGTCAGCCACAAGCCAGGGATGGGCTGGTGCAGGAGGATGGCCTTGAGTACCAGCAACACTGGTCTGACAGCTGGCTACTCTGCTGAAAACCATCACTTTGTAGAGGAGAACATAGGAGGGTGATGAAAACCCCTTGTTACTCATGAGTAAGTCTGCATCCTTCAGGACCTGGATAACTTGCGAAGCCCAGTGATCTTTCCTAGGTAAGCAAGTAAAAAGAGCAATCTGTGCTCAGAGACACAAGGAGTCATACCCAGTCATCTGTCTTTCCCACCTCCTGGCTTTATTTGGAGCAAGAGGAAGGGGGAGGTACACATGGAAGAGAAAGTACAGCATAAATCCATGACTTCCATGAACCTCCACTGCCCTCTGAGCCATGGGGGCACACATAGCTCCACTGGTGCCCCTCCTTCCCCAGACTGCAGTGCTGTAGGGCAGAAGAAGCACAATGCGTGCTCCAGGACACAAGCAGTTCATGAGTAATTCAGGATGACCAGTAAGGGCAGTGCTGTCCTCAGAACAAGCCAGCTCAAACATCTTCCTTTGAAACTCAAGGGAAGGATGTTTACTTTATTTTTCTTAGCGGGTGCCACAAACGTTGGCAGTGATTTTAAAGCCAATTGCATTCTGCCTTCTGTATTTTATCCTGCATGGCTAGATTTGGCAGTTTATTTGAAATACAAACTTTTCAAGCCTAAGAATTTGGTTGTTTATCCCACCTTCTTTTTATAATGATGCTAAACTAACACTTGCAGGTTTAATGCTATTCATCTTGCATTTTTTGTTATTAATTAAAAATTGAATCCACATAGAAGATAAGATACAAACATTTACTAAAGCCAGAATGCATTTTTATATCATACTTAGGACAATTACTTAGGCAAGTTTCCATGAAACATTGATCCATTTGAAATCTGACAACTTCTGTGTTTCTTCTGAAGCACTAAAATCCATACTGTTACTTTTTATTTACAATGCTGCACACTACCAGCACCTCTGAACTTCCAATTCAAAGGCTGCATTGTCCCAGGAGCAAGGAAAACAAGCTGATGCAACTGAAGGGTAACGCTAATTTTGTTACAGCTGCCTACAGCCACAATACAAGTCAGAGGACACTCAACAGTATACCTTGACATAATCAAACACAGCCCACTACAAAAACCCCCAAGTTTTGCCAACTTGTAGTTCCCAAACTGTAGGCAATTTCCATGAGCATTCACCTTCATAGAAAGGTGTTTAACTGAATGTCAATACATTCCAGAAAGCAAAAATGTTAGACACAAAACCTGAATACCTGGGGACCCCTGCTACAAGAAGTTAATATATTTCCATAATGGCTCATTTCAGAGGAAAGATTTAGACTCATCCTCTGCTGCTGACTACCCAGACATTACGGCATCATCTGAGTGCTCGGAAATCTACAGTGAAACTTACTGACTAAAGAAAGTTTTTTTAAATTACATTAGCTTTATATATTTCCTTGGGAGGTGCATGTCTTTGATAAAGACATTGCAATAAAAAAGAGGAAAGAAAGGGAAAAAAAACTCCCAAATATGCATTACCAGCACAGGAATTACTGTAAAACCAGTCATCCTTTTCAGCAACTTCTGACCTGAAAGTAATTGCAACAGATGCTCCAACAACAGAACTGTCCTGGCAGGAAATAATTACAGCATCAAATAGCAATAAAGCCATTACATATCTTGGGGTCTCAACAGAGCGAGACCAAAACCAGTTGAATCAAAATCACTTTCTTTTTTAAAAAGCATTTAAGTACAGCCCGACAGGGAAGAGTGGGAAGTTCAGAACCAACAGTACCTTCTTCCTCTTGAGAGAAAGCACAGGTAGGAGCCCTGGCTAAGCCTCTGCTGCTATCCAAAGTATTAAGCTGTCTTTATCAGCATTATGCAGTTCGTCCATTAATATTTTCGTTGCCGGTACAGGAAGTGCGGGACCTCTGTGAACTCTTGGTTTTCCACATAGTTTTTATGCAAAAAAAGCGTTTCAAGGAGCAACACGTAATGAACTTTCAGCAGTGCTCTCCCTAGGCACGGCAATATTCTGTTTCACTGACAGTCTATCGGCCTGGTTGTGCCAGTGAAAAGAATTCCTGTGGGACTGCCTGGGAGCGCGGGCACTCTGACCCGCACGGTGAGTTACGGGAGTCGCTCTAAAGTCGCCAACCCCCGCTCACACACTCCTCCCCGGATACTCCTTCATCCAAGTTCTACGAAAGCCTCCATCAGTCTTCTTCAAGTCACATATCATGGTAACTTGGCCACTGTGTTTTTTGTTATATTCCTCCTGCTCCTCGTGCTATCCAGCAAAGTAAGAAGTTGCCTGAATCCAGAGACTTCCAGATCCATCCTCCAGATAGGCTGTAAGCATCCCCAGTGCTAACTGACTGAACACAGTCACATTCCCCATGCCCTGCAAGACAGACACACATCCCGGATCCGCGAAGTTCGCGGCAGCAAACCAACCTGCGAAACACACACCCTTACCACCATCATCCCCCGCCGCCCTGCCCGTCCTTCGCCACGGCTCGTCCCCAGCAGCAAGGGCAGGGCGGCGGGATCCCCGTCCTGCCGACCCGCCCCGCGACAGCAAGGACCGCGACACGGTACCCTGACCGCAGTCGGGGCAGCCCGGTAGGGATCACTCACCTGCGGGCAGCTGCAAGTTGGCCGGCAACTGGAGGGTGGTCGTGGGCGGACCCTTGAGCGCCACCGGCCGCGGGACCCCGGGAGCTGCCGCCTG